>VZRR01005022.1:242158-459689 GCA_013398015.1 Oreocharis arfaki | reverse complement strand
GAGGAGCGTCCCCCGGCACGGCGGGGCTGCTCCCCTCCACCCCTCCCGCTGCAGAGTGCTGGGGCCTCGGCATAGGTGTCAGCCCGTGACTGTGTTGAAAGCCACACACGCACAGCTCCTACAAGCACGGCTTGAGTGCACCTCGCCCCGCCAGATCCGGCTGCTGAGCCAGCTCCGGCCCAGAGCTGCAGGCAGCGCCCGGTCAGGGAAGCCCCGCGCGGCGAGCAGAGGCTGGAGCGCTTCCGCATGCCGGGGGATTTACTCTTCCTCTTCCTCCTCCTCCTCCTCTTCCCTCTGCCAGCCGAGCCCCGGAGCGGGCTGGGGGCGCGGAGCCGCCTCCCCCGCGCTCCCCCCGCCGCGCTCCCCCCGCGGGGCCGCAGCAGCCGTCACTCCCTCGTGGGGCCACTTGCGCTCCCAGCCACCGCTGAGGCGCCGGGGATGCAGTGCCCTGCCGGGTGGGTATCTACTAAAACTGCCTACCTGCCTGAAAGGTTATTTATTTCTTTTTTAACTGTTCTTCTGACCGGTGGTTTTCTTAAACTAAATGGAAGACCGCCCCCTCTCCCAGTCCCTCTTATCTAAGTCGGGCTTAAATATATGCCAATGGCCCCTGTAATAATCATGAAATCAAGCCACCTCCATGCCAGCGGGTTTGCCGTGTGTGTGAAAATGCCAGCCCCGTCGAGGGTGGATGTGAAATCTGATCTTGCTTCAGTCTCAACCGAAAGAAATGATTCATGCTTGACCGTGTCTCCTTGATATTTCTTATTTCGACTTTTCCTGCTTCCTCCGTCCTGTCTCCTGGTTCACACTCTTTCCAAGGGGTCTTTCAAACACCCGAGGATTGCAGCAGCAGTGCTATATGCAGTATTTCCTTGAAGGGTTTTATTACTAGGCAGAACAAAAACAAAAGGCGTTTTTCAAAACACTCCTTTAAAAGAAAAGCAGACAGCAGTTGTTAAAATAAGGGAGGTTACATGGCAGGCCACTGGTGCATTTAGCAGTATCCTCTCTTCCCACCTGAGCTGCACAGTATTTGGCCTTTATTTCAAGAAGTCATTGTGAATGCCTCATTCCTGCCTTCGGTTTTAAGGAATTTGTGCCCTAGATGATGGACACTATTTTGCTAGCAGGGGTGGCACTGCACATTGTCCTCTGCCAGATGTCTGCCACATCTGCAGGCAGATGAAGGGAGGCAGCACTTAGGGCAGAGGTCTGTGAGCGTGGGGAATTCAGGCTCACACAAGATCCTGGAGAACCTGGCGGCCTGTGACTGTGGAGCATGTGAGAAGCAGGGATGAGAATAACGAGTAATGAGGGCTTGGAAGAAAGATTGAGGACGTGGAAGGAAGGGATATAAAGCAGACTGTAAGCGGGGGAAAGTGGACCATGTGGTCACAAGTCAGGAGAACTGAGGGATGCCAGGAAAGGGAGATGACTGCAGGGAGCAGATGGCTGATAGGAGTTAGGGGACAACATGAAGGTGGACCACACCTGGAGCAGCTGTCTGCCTTTTCTAGGAAGTAAAAAAATAGTAGGAAAGCAATCTACCGGCTCTTGCCCCCAGTGCAGACAACCAGAAACATACAGTGGAAGTCCGCCTCTGAACAGCAAACAAGGAAGCTTGCTTTTTTATGTGTGTGTTTAAGGCTGAATTTGACCTCGAGCTGACGTCATGCAAATCAAGGGCTGTCTGCTTCCCTCTAAAAGGCTAAAGAAGTCCAAGGAATCAGCTTAAAATAAAGAGCTACTTATGTTTAAATATCCCCTGGTTTGGGGTGTGTGGAGAGGCTGACTCAGGGGCTTCAGAAGCTGCTGTCACCTTTGCCAGGGGTCAGAAACAGCCACTGCTGTTCATTTGCAATACACACTAGGCCCTTTACAAACCTGTGGAAGGACAGTCCCTGTTGCTGCGCTATACAGTTTAAGGATTTGCAAAATGGAATCACCAGTGTTTCTTGGTATTGTAATGTCACAGTGTCTCCAGGTTGGTTTCAAAGCATGTAAGAGCATGTGGAGAGCACTACTGCAAAAGTTACAAAGCTATAGGCAATAGAGACTCAGGTTAGATAAGGGGCTGGCTGGGTGGAGCTGGTGAACAATGCACGAAAGTGCTTTTCTTTCACTGATCTTGGTTCAAATTAAGGTTAAATTCCAAGGGGAGTGTATTTTTTTTCCCTCTCTCAACCTCTCTCTCTCTCTCCAGGAAGAGGTTTTAAAGGCCATCATTTTCAGTTAAAAAAAAAAATCACAAAGAAAGATACATGTTAATACAAATGTAGCATTCCACAGAGCGGAGCCAAGAGCTGCGGGTGTCGCACCCACAGTTTTTATTCAGCCAAAGCGAGTTCAGCAGTTTCAGCACCTGGCAGGAGCAGGATTGATCCTGCTGTCAAGAAATGGCTATAGCAAAAGCAGGACAGCATGCATGCCACAGGGTCTATACAGAAAAAATGCTGATATACAGGGGTGGGAAAAGGGATTATGGAAATAATACACAGACTTTTTACTAAAATGACACTCTTCTTAACCTGTGTGGCTCAGAAATAGTTACCTTTACCCTTGTAAAAAAGGTATATTAACATCTAATCTATGCAAGTATGTAACAGAAAGAACTAGAAAATGAGTTTTTCTATTAAAAACAAAGCCTGATGCTGTAACTAAAGGAAAATGCAACAAGGCTCCTAGGTAGCTACTCTCAGACCTGCTTTTGCAGGAGTGGGGGGAAAAAATAGAAGATAAAAAAAGTTGGATCAACTTTTTCACAAAGCAGACTTCAAAGAATTCATTTTGCAATCTGTCCATCACTACTTTTCTGCTTTAGAGCTGGTGTTCCAGGGCGCTGTAAGAAAGTGCAACAGATTCTGTGTTGGTCTGAAATTTGAAAGCAGAAATGTGGTCTCTTCTGTGGTAAGAGCTCCCCAAAGTGCAGGGGCAAATGTGGCACACATCAAGTGCTGGCTTTTCTTTGGCTCTTGAAGAGCTCTTGAAAATCAGTGGGGAAATCTGTGGTCTTCATCCTGTGAGATAGTACAGGTTTGCTATGAGGGAGTTTCTGGCTCTCAAAGGAGTCCACAGAACCTCCTCCCACAGACTGCTCTCTAACCAGAGGGATGAAGTCAGCTCTGTCATGCTCAGGGGCATTTGTCATCCCTGTAGCTGCTTTTGTCTTTAAAGATATGTGAGACATCGAAATATGTTATATGCCAGCACAAACTGCCATTTGCCCTTCAGTAATGACCTATGTGTCCCATTCCCAGTACACAACACAAGAACACGAAAGACAGCCTTTGTTTTCTGAACTTTGTCTCTTTTCCCCCCAAAAAATAAAATATTTTGGCCTACCAGTACAGTGAGTGTTCTTAATATTGACCCTCAGTAGCTCCTCAATACCATTAGAAGGCTGCAGCATGGACTTAAAGATTGTTTCACGTGTCTCACGGCTGTGCAGTCCAAGGTAGCTCTGCTAGGTGTATTTCAAGCAGAGTGTTAACATTCTTAAGAATACTTCGGTCAAAAACTAATGTTACTCCATGTCAGTCCACCTAAACAGCATTTAAGTGTTGCAGAGCACAAAACATTGCTTAGTTGAACAGTAGTAGCTTAGAATCCATCAGTGCCATAGCTGATGACCAAATGCAGCCATTATTGATGGACCTGAAAGCTAAGTTACCAGCTGGATACTACTCTAGCCGTGAGGGCAGAGACTGCTGTCAGGTGGGACAAAACTTAAGTGAATTCAGGGTTCAGCCTCACAGATGTGAAATGCCTGCCAGGGAAGGCGGACACTCAGCGCTCTGCCATCTTATTCCTTCCTGTGATATCCTTCCTTACATCTTTGAGTCCTATTTTTGACCTCCTCCTTCTTATCCAACATCAGTGCAGTGTTTCTCACCCCCTTTTCATGAACAGTGCAGTATAACTTTTCCTACTCAGCAACTGTCATCCCTTCCTGCCAGCCCTGCCTGCCTCTTGGCATTGCTCCCTCCCTGTCATACTCATGCCAAGAACAGCCTCGCCCCCACTCTGCGAGCACAGCAATATTCCAGCCCAGCAGATCTGCCCCCCAAATCACTTCTTTCCATTGACATTCCACTAACCTCTAAGGATTCTTACCATCCTTTGACTTAGCTCAAATTACAGTATAATTAAAATCACCATGGAACACAACTAAACCAACAAGATTAACTACACAATCACTTTTTTTTTTTTTTTTTTAAAGCAGCCTTACAAGACATCTACCTGGCTTCAGCAATTTTGACTTTCAGATGGTTATGACAGGAATATATTTCTTTCCATATTGTGTAAGATTCATGGTCTAGCAATAAAAATCCAAGACACAGATATCAGTATTAATGAAGCAGAGTTCACTGAAATGAGCTTCCTAACTCTATTTTACCACTTTAAAAAAAATTTTATTTTCAGATTACTCTTTTATTACTGTTTTCTGCCTCAGATAGTTTTCTGCCTAGTCTCTTTCACATCCAGAAATTCTTAGAGAGGAGTGGATTACAAACACACGTACTCTGAAAGGCTTTCTAGGACTGACATCGAATACGAGGTCCTGGGGTGATGCTGTGCCTTAGAGAATGAGCATGCTCCTTGAAATCAGGAATGTACACAAAACCAGCCTGGAGACATCAGCTCTATACAGACCATATCTGAGTGCAGGAAAAGGGTGTTGTGTACAAGTCAAGCATCTGCATGCTCAAGAATTAGAAATGCCTTACTGTCTGAGCAATACCTGATAAGTGATAGCAGAAACTCATCCTGTTCAATTTCTCCAAAAGAAGATTAATGGTAATCTGTTCATGGTCCCCAGATACCAAAATGGAGAAGGATTTGGGGCAGTAAATTGCTTTTTGAGTTCTCAGGAAAAGGAAGCGTAATGAGACCTATTGGTCTGAAGCTGAAAGAAGACAAACTAGAAAACAAGTTCAACAGACCATCTGTGGAGTCCATCATGGATCTGTAATTCCCCACATATTTGTACTTCCACCTGAAGGCCTGGGATTTTAGGTGTAACAAACGAAGGAGTGCTGGAATTGATGCAGTTGTGGTTGATATCCAGCTCTCCTAGGGCAAGTGCACCAAGAAAGCAAGAGTGAGTCAAGAATGAGGAGCCTGCCATCTGCTTTTTTATATGTTGATTCTATAGGGTTTCTCACATTTATGATGTGCAATAGCTTTTCAAAGCTTTTTCTTTGGGTTGAAATATGCTATATGCATGTATTATAATCATCATAAACTGACATGGCAACTAGCTAGATACTTGTGATATCAATCATTTAGGTAAAAGAGTAACCGAATAGGAACTAAAGACATAACTTACAGGTTTTGCAAGCAGGGGGTGGGGCAGAAGGAGGGAACAGGACATGCCTATGACAGGTGGTGGTATATCTCCCACACATCCTGGGTCAAGAGGGTAATACGTGGTTCAGCCTGCCAGATCTCAGCTTGCTTTACTACTAGTGGAAAGCAACAGTCATAGCACCTAGTCAGACACCTGCAGCAGGTGGTTTTGGAAGAGCTCTGAGAGAATAAAATGTCAATAGCACGGAGAAAAAAAGACTTTTAATGAGATAGTAGGCAGCAGGTCACTCAACAGTAATAGTCAGCTCAACAGGAAATGAGGCTTTGTGAGGGTAAAGTTCTGGAGAAAATACCTCATAATGTGCAAAGCCGGTCACTTGCAAACCAGATTTCAATGAATGGAAAATTACAAGGATAACGCCATTACTGGAAAACAGGGTGGATTGTTACAACAGGCAGTTGTAGATTTGCTATATAGGACTATAGAGAAAAGTCTTGTGGGATTTCAAAAAACACCCATTGATGAAAGTGCATTTTATTTAGGCACGGGTAGGTCAGATTTATAAGAGTCTTACTCTATTGGTTGTCAGAGCTTCGGGGAAACAAAGTTATCATGAGCAGACAGGTAAAATGTGGAAGAAGCATGGCATTTAACTGCTTGAAAAGCAATTGAGCTGAGTTTCTCCATTATGTGATCAAAGAAGAGCAAAACTGCAAACCTTCTTGGCTTCATTCCAGTATGTGTTATGGTGGTTGTTGCTGTATTCAAACATTTGGTGCTGTAGCCGTGCAGATACGAGCAGCTCCTCTCACTGTCCACAGATATCCCTGCACACTGGCAGCACAGCCCTCAGTCAAGCCTTTGCTTAACATATTGCAGGGTGAGTTTGCACATCTCTGTCCTTGCTTCTCCTGCACTTCAGGCTCTCAGAAGCGGAGTAAACTGCAGTCCCAAAATACTATAAATGGGTGCAGTTAGTCTCATATGCAGTGCCTTTGGGACAGAATGGAGGAACAAGCCCTGTTCTGTGCAAAAGGCCAGGCAGATATCTCTGAAGAGCAAATTCCTGAGGCAAATTTCACTCAGGACGCATCTATAGTTGTGTTTTCTTTATGTTGAGGGTGTATTTTAGAAGCCCCTCTCCCATCTGGCTTCACTTTCTGGACTTTGGTTCATGTCCCAGGGCAGTCTCAATGCACCCAGGATCCCACAGAAATGACACAAAACGGAGGGATGTGGTTCTACTGCCTGAAACCAGGCACCGCAGCCCAGGGATTTCTGTGGAGCTAGCCCCAAAGGCAAAGCAGTTGGCTGTGGGGGCTACATGCCATCTTTTTGCTCTAGAGATCTGCTTCTCCTGCACTGCTTGACCTGGTAGTCCAGACTTAAATCTCAGCTCTTCCAGCAGAGGTGCAGCTACCAGCTGAGTACAGCCCCGGTTCATTCACCTGCGATAGGTTCTCACTCTAGCAAGGATGTACAGAAACACTGAAAGCAGTACAATGAGCAGATTCTGTGAATGAGTTAGGCTGAGATTTGATTGCCTGTGTAAATCAGAAATTACATTGGGCACAGTCATTGTTGGCAAGCCCGAGTATGGTTGGCAAGCCCGACTATTAAAGACTTGCTTCCAGTTCTCTGTGGAAATGGAGGCCAGTGGTTCCCCGTCTGTTGGGACCACACAGACAGACAGTATCTCAGGACTGTACAAGGATTTGCAAAGCATGCTCACCTCTACCCTTCCTCTTTCCTCCTCTGTCTTGACATTTCTTTCCCCACTTGACCAGCACATACAGCACCACCTCTCTTGGCCACAGCTGGTCTGATCAGTATTTACCTGGCTGCTTTTTATGGGGACCTGTTGAATTGAGGAAAAACATCAGTATAGGAGATGTCTGGGCACAAGCAGTCAGATGGTCTGAAGGCCCAAGCGAGGATCTCCATCTTGGCAGTGCATATATGTGCACCAGGCAAGGAATCCTGCACCCCTAGGGAAGGGGGAACATGGGTCATCTAGTCAGCAGAAGACATGACTGCCTTCATCGTGCTGCTGCTGAACCTCAGTTACTGCACTCCACACAGCTGCCCCCACGGGATAATATCCCATGTGGGAACAGTCTGTCCCTAAGGCCACACTAACCTTTCTGAGCTCCACTCCCTGTGACAGATCCCCTAGAAATGTGCTCATTTTCACATGTATCTTCAGATGCCCTGAAACTCTACAAGTTACTCTTTATCTGCAAGGGAGCCACTCCCCCTTTTGCATAGCTGAGCATTGCTGCAATTCACAAGAGCAAAAAACCAAAATAAATTAGGATGGTACGATTCAGTTTTGCTGACTCTCCAGTATAGTCCACAGAAGCTGTACACAGTTCCAGAGATTTTTCCATGGCCCAGCAGCCAAATGTTAGTTTCCAAAGCAGTCCAACAGGGATATTATTTTTGTTAAGGGCTACAAAATTCCTTTCGTACATATAAAATTCGTTGCTGATACGACTTTATAGCTTGTCTTAAAGCAACTACCGAGCAAATAAATGACAACAAATTACAACTTTGCTACAGACAGGGCCCTTTTATTCATACAGTGGCAACTCATTATCTTGGATAGCTGAGAATGAATCCCTGAGAGCTGTAAATAAGCAAGGACTAGATCTTCCAGACATTCCTAGTGGTCATCAGTCTGGCCATTGAAAAGGCTGCAGCCCCTCAAGCTGTTTGCCACTGCCTTCCTACACAGAGCTGCCACACATCTGGCCAGCCATACTGTCAAACTTAGGCACTTCTTCTGCCAACTTAGGGACAAAACACTATTAAGTTTTCTTTTAAATGTGTTCTGAGATCTATTGATAAAAATTGTAGAAGGGTTCAGATCCTATTAAATATAACTCAATATTTAGTATTTTGATACTAAATGTTTAGTACTTTTTGTGTCCTGTCTATACCAAGAAAACCTTAGCAACAGGACAACAGAAGTAGAGGTGACACTGCCAGTTTTCATACTGATTATCTACTGACCAAAACAGCTAAGTGTTAATTAGAAATGTTTTTTCTGAAATTTAGAACCAAGGTAGCTTGTTCTATCAAACACAAATTTAGTGAAACAAATGAACACAACCACATTTCAATTAATTTTCTAGCCTTATGCTCACATACCATCTTTAACCTTACTGATAAATCTACTTTCAAATATTACAACAGCTGTGTCTTGCTTTGAGTTCTGTGAAGTTTTTAAAACTTCTATATGTAAGCATAGCAAAGTGTTTCTGTCACTCATTTTAACAACTTTTTCTCCTTTTCTACGTCTGAAGCAGGCAAAGATTCCACGCATGCATATTTGGTTTTCACCCAATTCCTTTTGGTGTTCTGCTCAAAATTTAATTACTATCTTGCACTCTACACACTGGTTGGTTGTTAGGGGTGAAGGAAAATTTTCCCTGTCTAAAGTGGAAGAAACAAAGCTGGTAATCTTATATATCCTATTAAAACACCAAATGGGATGATTTTAGTGCTATGAGCATGTATTGACGGAGATTATACTGCTGGTTATCTTATTTCTAGTCTAGTATACTTTCACAGAGACTGCATCTGAGTTGAGTATGTTCTTGGAATAAGCTAAATATCCAAGTGAAGAAATGAATTAACTTTTTGATTTTACTTAGAGATATGTGTAATCTTGATTCTAAAGAGTACATCTAAATTGATAGCTACATCCACTTAAGACTCCAGTAGCCTCATTTCTCATAGACTGATTTTTGAGAAGTTTATCTCTTTGATCATAAAACCTGTGAAACAGGGGCACCACACCAGTGAGTCAAATAATCATGAATAAAGTCCTGTGGCTTCAGACAATGAATTAGAGTAGTAACAGAGTAGCTTTTCATTTTGGCATTTTAATGTTTTGAGTTTTGTTTTAAGTTTGTTTCTGAAATAAGTTCTGTTAGTATTTAGTTCATGAAAAAATAAAAGTTTTCATCCTTTGAATTCTTCGGGAAACCACTATATTTTTCAATAGTGTGTGACATGTAGGGTGCATATTCATGTGGGACTATCAATCATCACAAATTCATGTAATGTATTCTGCAAGGGTGATCCTAACCTTGCCTTATCACAGCCACTGGGAAGCAGCTGTGACCCGTTCTATTGGTTATATTGCTATTTTGCCATATGAAAATGGATCTGCATCTCTCATGTTCAGACGCTGTTCAAACCATGATGGACTTCTGCGAACGTGGCACTGCATGGACCTTTGGCCCGAGGTCACCATGGAGGGAACATGCCCAGCTTCCCCTGATGACAGCTTCTCTGAAAGGAGTGTGACCCTTTGCAGCTGGCAACTGCCTGGGCAGCACGCCAGAGCACGAACACAACTGTAACGGTGCGCTCAGGACTTGTGAACAGGGGATTTGCAGGTTTTAAACAAAGTATGGTGATTTCAATTCATAAACTCTCCACTTTTTAAGTTTCAGTACAAGTTTCAGGTTAAAACTTGAGAGAAAATAAAAGTGGTGGTGTTTTCTTGGTTGCTGTGGGGTTTTTTTGTTTTTTTTTTCAATTAGACTAAACATTGCCCTTGCTCCTCCTTTCTGCCAAGGGAAGGAAAAGAAAACCAATTCCAGGTCAAAGACTGCTTTTCCTTTTCCTCAAGCTGTTCTATTTCATCAGTTCAGTACAGCTTTTCGGTCTGTTTTCTTTATTGCCTGGCTCTGCACTCACCAGCTAGGTTAGTACTTACTCATCATAGCACATAGTAGGACTAAGAGTAAAGCACTGCAGGATTTGGTCCCACTGTTAGTGTGTTCCAGTAATTTTACAACCAAGTCTTGGCTACCAACATGAAGCCCTAAATTCTGAAAACACTTCTGGCTTTGTATTTCTGACATTTAGTTGAACAGAGTCACCAGGTACAAGTTACCTTAAAATTGATTTTTAATGACAGCGTTTTACAATTAACAACAAAAAACCACACTCCAAACCCAACTTCTTTTGCAGACTATTTTAATAAAGGGATTATAAAATACAAAAGAGAGAGAGACAGGTAACCTGAGATGCAATTTTGGAATGCAAACTTTTAGTTCAAATGTGCAAGCTCAAACTTAACAAATGTTTAAAATATTTGAGTTTGTCAAATGGTGCCAAAATAAACCATGTCTTTTCTAAAGACTACATATTTAGCTAGGCACTGGCAATGTAAATCTTTCAACCATTTCAAGTATTTGTTTAAAAGCCTCCCAGAACATGTGGGCTCCCAACAAAACTGAAGAATGAAATGTTTAGAACACTGAAGCTCAACAGCTGACTTATAATCGATCTAATATGAGAACACTACTTTGTCTTTTTGAACTTGTGAATACATTTTATTTACCAATGCATGAGAAGAACAAACAGAGAAAGTCCAGTTGTGCAGACCTGATGTGAAATGGTGCAGCGATAAGAGTCAGCCCATGTAATGCTGTGATCGCAGCAAGAGAAACTGCTGGTCAGTGATTTCACGTGCCTCACAGCTTATTCTTGCGTGGGAGGAAAACAACTCTAGAGCTCCTTCCTCAGTTGAAAAATCTTCAGGAGTATAAGTTAAGGAGAAGAAAACCCAACAAAACCAACAGCCTTATTCTAATTGAAGGAAATAAAGACACAGAGAAATCCTGACATTAAGATAGTAAGTTCATTTGTGTACATGGATTGAAGATGTTGCAACTCTAGATCACCTGTTAAGAATATATATAAAGTC
Source organism: Oreocharis arfaki (assembly GCA_013398015.1). NCBI lineage: Eukaryota > Metazoa > Chordata > Aves > Passeriformes > Paramythiidae > Oreocharis > Oreocharis arfaki. The sequence goes on along the minus strand of VZRR01005022.1, from coordinate 448,647 downwards.
AATCTTGCAAAATGTTCCTGATTTGGAATAAACAAATAAATCAATGTGCATACTGAAATCACCAAACCATTTCAATATGATAGCTTCTTTATAAAACCAGTTTTAATATTCCTTAATATCAATGATTAACCAATGAATCTTACTTTGCTGTGAATATATTTGAAGAGGAATCAAACAGTCTTCAGCTACAGGACTCCACTAACAAGATTGAGCTGGCTTTGAACTTTTCAAATATCAGCAGTTTTTCCAACACTAGTACAGAAAGCCATGCCACCAGTTTTCAGCTGTGGGCTGCATGAAAAATAGTACTAAAAGACTAAAGGTCCACAGTTCTTTTCTGTTAAAGTTGATTTGTCACAATATTGTTAATTAGGGAGGGCTTAGGGAAGGCTTACTAGGAATATAATTACAGTGCTGAAAAGCATTAATAATGCTCTTATCCCGAGCCAACATGATGCTATTTACATATTTTACCCTGGCATATACCAGAAATGGCTCCCAATGCATAACGTGCTGCAGGATCATCATGAGAAAGGCACAAAATCTCACAGGGGAAGAACATTTCTGAGTAGCTATGTTCTATTCAAGGCAGCAGGGACCCTAATTTGACCAGTAATTACAACTGTCACCATAAGCATCATCTATGGTGAGCCACCTTTCATCATGAACTGTTTTTCCATCAGGAGGGAAATGAATTGCTACTCCTGGTACATAATCAGATGCAATCTCATCTTTGTCACATATGTTAGGACAGAAGTGACAATTGCATTTGTCTGCAGCATGGAAGCAGGCTTCTTTTCACTTTCAGAGCTCTGTACAGGCATCAATCAGTTCTCAATGAATAAACCGTATGATAAGCTCATGTTATCATTATCACCTGTTTCTATTCACTAGGGCAGAATTCCTGCCCTCATTACACTGAAAGGCTGAAGTTAGACTGGGCTCAACAGGACCACAAGTTCAGCTGAGGGCACTAAAGGCTGGGCCTCCATTACCAGACCTATGTGACTTTTGCTGCCCACTTCAGCAGGTGAAGAAGCGAAAGTGTTTTGACATTAGCCACAGATACTTTTGCAAACTTCCCAGAGGAGCCCAGGAACCTCTTCAGGGACTGCAAACCCTTAATGACAGTCACTAAGGAATTTGCCAAAGACCACACACCAGGTTGTTAGCAAGGCAGAGGGAGAACCCAAATGTTTTTAAATCTTTCTACTCTCAACACAGTAAATTTCCCAAGGTCTTTTCCAAAGAATAAAAACATTACCAGCTGAATTTTAAAAATCAATACATCTGATTTAATTATGATTCAAGTACATTTATCTACATTTGTCATTTATGACAAAACACCCTAACCTAAATTATTACTGAATTCGAGACTGCTTGGTGCAAGACAAAAGACAGTCAGGAACTATATTTTCACCTTGGGTACAAGGTGGCAAAAGGAAAATTATGAAGCAAAACTATCACTTAATTTTACTGAATCAAGTATTACCTGCAATCAGATATATCTGACATCAAGTCTGCTAGATAGCTTTTGCATGGCCCATCCTACTTTTCCAAACAAAGCCAATGGACACAAGAGGCTGGAGGTCAAACAGTCTGGCTGTATGAAGCCTGCATTCACGAGATTATTCACTTGGATGCAGAAATGCTTGGGGAAAGGTGAGGAGCTCTTGACACTCCTAGGGGAAGCAGGAACTTAGCACATTCATGCATGGAGCACAAGCCCTGATTTAGAAACCTTGCATTTTCTACCTAGCAAACCTTGCATTAGAAACCTAGCAAACAACTTCCTCATCAAAGCTGCCAAGCAGTAAGAGAGCAGACCTTTACACTGAAAAATAAGTAGTTTGAAGTTAGATTAAAACAATGTGTAAGAATAAATATTTCATTTTGACGGTGAAGGAAAAGCTACCTTATTGTCCTACAGAGATATTTGTCCCAGAGGCCATGTTTAACTTAATTACGAAATTACCTTGAAGAGGGGGTAATTTGGAGATGGCAGTATTTCATATCACCATATTCAGCATGGAGATGCTGATGGTACTTTGCTACTGTGAGTATTAAAGAGGAGCTGTGAGAAGAGATGGAATAAGAGCTCACGATCACCAGGGAATGCTAAAACAACAGGTTTAGACATTCAGCACCCATAAATGCTAAGTTATTCAGAAAACAGTTCTGTCTTCATACAACCTACAATGAATTCTGTGCTGAACATTACAACTGAGGAAGGAGATCTAGAGTTGTTGTTTTACTACAGAAATATTAATACCAATAAATAATCTGTCATAAAGCAAGTCCAATGCTAAAATGGTTACAAATAGCATAGAGAATAAAACAGACAACATCATTATGGCAACCATTAAAGTAACATTTTGTCTATATCTTGAACACTAGGCACAAATCTGGTTGCATCTCAGTAAAAACATTGCAGAGCTGGAAAAAAAACAGATTAGTATGACAAGGCCAACTAAAAACATGAGACAGCTCCTTTAAATGAGACTAGGGGGTCTCTCTGGAAAAGAAAAGTGGGGGAAATGATGCCAAATATGTAAAATCATATGGGACATGGAAACAATATGAACTGGGAATGGTTCCTCACCATTTCTCTCATACAAAAACTAGGTGATAGCAAATGAATAGAGCTGCTTCATAACAGAAAAGGAAGTATTTCTTCACTCAATGCATCACTAACTGCATAAGACCTTGTGAAAGGAACAAGTACATACAAACAATTAAAATTGATTAAAAAACAGGTAACGAAAAAATGCTGCTAAATACAAAGACACCACCTCTGGCTTAAAAAGCCTCTTACTAACAAATTGCTGGGACACCAGTTGGGAGAGTGGTCACTAGAGCTGGGCTGACTTTATACCCTTTCCTAGGCATCTTCTATTTGTTATTGCCAAAGGCAGTCTTTGGGCTTTGGTCTAGCACAGAATGGTAGTCCTTACATTTTTGTCTTTATTCCTGCCTCACTACCTCCTTATAGCAGAAATGGCTGAGTAGCACTGACAGCTCAGGAGATCTTGTCATCTGCTTCATGCACAAAGCTGTGTGAGGACGGTAGGACAAAAGGCTACTCAGTCACCCAAAGAGCTGAACAGCAGCACGTGAGAGAGGGTGAAGGGGCTGGAACCTGGGGGGTGGCAATCCTCTGGTTTGGAAGCATTAAAATTTCTTCCCACTGAATAGGTGTGGGGGAGAGGCTCCAGACTCACTGGCTATCTTAGGATTGACCAAAGGTCAAAAAGGAGCACTTCAGAAGTTTCTAGAAGTGACTTGGGTAAATGTGGCTTGGAGAGATGCTGCTTATCTCCCTGCAAGAGGTTAGGTTTGCTCAACTGAAACTAGGAGGGGCTTAGGTCTGCAGATGAGGAAGGTTTAACATTTAAGTGTTTGAAAGGAAAAACAGACATTAAAATTCCTCTCTCTACACTCAAAATTAAATTTAATTTTCTCCAGATAGACTGCACTATCAAAACATCTGTACAAGCAAGCATTAAGAGGGAAGACCATGTAACAATACTAAACACAAAGCAAAGCAGGCAAGTGGAAGCCTTAGGAGCGACATCCACCTTGCCTGAATTGGCTGGTCCTGAGAAGAGACTAAAGCCCAGATGGCTGCTGAGATTCTTTACTGAATTTGGGGTGCTTAGAGATTACAGCTGCTTTCTTGAGCAAGTTTATATGAGTGCTGACCTGACTGTTCATACAGGGTGATGGCTGGGTCACAAATGTAACTCTAAGTTCAACTCTCATGTATTTGTAAGGTCTATAATGCCTGTGTAGCCCAAATTTTTCTCCTCAGCCCTCAGTTTCTTCCCCCTTGTAAGATTCTATGCTTCAGCCTTTGAGTTAAGTTCTAGGGCACTTCATGAGTACAAAAACCCGAGGATTGGCAGTTTGGCCTCAAACACAACCTGGATGGTACTCCTGCACTGCAGAGCAATCAGAGGCCTAGAGGCAGCAGACAAAAATCTTGTAGGAAAGGGATGAGAAGAGGCAAACACTGAAAGGTGGATTTTTAATTTATAAGACACTTTCTGAATATCTGAGAGCTTCTCCCTCATAGAAAAGGACAGACGAGTGACTAAAAACAATACAGGAAACTTTTTCCCCTGTCTGAAATACTGTACAATGCCACAAGGCTTTCATGTTGCAATTTATTAAGCTGTACTTCCAGTGAAACCTTACTGTAAATTTCTTTTTAATGTATACTGAAAATGCCATGTGCTAGCAGAAGCTATCCAACTGTTGTATAAAGCCATACATTTACCCTGCCCTTTGATGTAGCCACAGTTACTACCTGCAATTCAACGGGCTATGAGTAACGAGGAAAATACATCCAATATACCAGCCAGAGATATTTCTTGAATGCCAACCTACTTTATCTATTAATATATTTAATATACAAATACTGGACTATTTGCAGTCTCACAAATAAAATAAGGGATTTAAATTTTGAAACTGCTTTGCAGCAGACTACAGTCTACTAACACTGAGAGGACAGACTGTTAAAATAAGCATCTACATAATTTTTCACAATACACAGTGCCACAATGCATTTGCTTAAAAACAAATACATGTTTGCAGCGAAACATTTCAACAAATCACAGAACTCAGCAGCAAAGTAGTTAAACATTTATGATTTGATTTTATCTCAGCTTGGAATGTCGCTGGAGTGTCCCACTTCTAACAACTGTTTGCTAAGTTAAGGCTTCAGTGTTTACACAGTGCTGAATGAAGCAGCCTGGTCACCAGATGTGAAAGCTTCCTTAGACTACAGCTTTCAATCAGATCACGGTCCTAATGGTCCCTGCTCCAACCTTCTTCCTCAGGACGTCCACCAGCCTTTCCAACCTGAGAGGGGGCAGGGAAGAGGGAGAGGAGAGAAAAAAAAAGGAAGCTAATGTTAGGAATGTTCTGGCTGAAAGAGACAGTGTTTGCACTGAACCAAGCTGTCCTGGTGGTGGTCACGCTCAGAAACAAAGCACTACTGTAAAAGACAGACATTAAGGGAAAATGCAGACAACTTGCGAAAAACTTTTTAACCTACAACCCAACCCATCTGCAGTCAGTGATATATATATCAACTCACTTTTCCTTTGTAGTGTAGGTAGTATCTGAGGTCCCTGTATGGCATTAACACAAAACCCTGTGCAGCAATCCTGTGGTACACTTTGGTGTAAGCAGGACAATTAATTTTCGCACTTTTAAAAACATGAGTTGTCCATGGCTCTTGTTAAATGTAGCACTTAACTGCTGTTTCCCCTTAAAAAGTATCTTGCCTGTTATCCAACAGATACTTTTACTGTCCAGTTTATAAATTTATATCTAAAAGCCCATGTGTTTTATGTCAAAAATTTTTTCAAAATACTCAACAAATCAAGTTTCTGAGGACATGGATGATGATATTTTGAAGGTGGCCTGCATGATTCTTGTGTCAATACAAATACAGAAAAATTAACAGTCTAAATAAGTAGGACAGAGAGCTGCCCAAACCTCTTAGTTTTAAGGCACAGGCTATAAACATGTTGAGAATCTCACTGGCTTAATTTGATCTTTCTTTTGTTAAAGTATGTAAGCAGATGCAAAGGACTAAATTTGTTCAACATTTTGCATCCACACACATTTATCTTCAGCATTCCAGAAATCATGCATTCAAGCTATTTCTTCAACTTGTCTGTATTTTACAGTATCCTTCAATGAAAGCTCTCCCACAAATAAACTATCTGTATAAAACCAGACGCTGTGTGTAGCAGAACACTTTTAGAGCCATATCCAGAATACTATACACACAGCTTCCACAATGGATAAACAGAGCTGCAGATTCAAATAGCTGTATTCATTGTTACAAAGTTGACAATTTTTTGCTTATCTGAAGAGACAATTTTTTTTAAAATACATTATACAGTATGAGAAATGCAGATAGGAAATAAAAATAACACAGCTTTATCAAAATTGCAAAATACATTTTATCTCATGAATGCATTAGTAACTTCAGTGCACGTAAACTAGTCAACATGGATTTATTGCCACAAGTCATGACTAATGTGCTTGGTACGTATTGAAACACTCTTGTTTTCCAGGAACCACCAAGCACGATGAAGCTACACCTTTCATTGTACTCACCAGGTGACTTAATTCCTGAAACGAGATTAAGAATTCACCACCCAAATGTAATCATCAGACACCAGGAAAAGTATGTGGAAAGTTCAGCTAGTTCTAGCTGTTCCACAGGGACTCTGAGGGGATGAACGCACAGGTAAAAAACTGCTGCTTAGGCACTCCTCTCCCTTCAGTTTTCCAGTAGTCACTTTTCCTTCTTAACCAACTAGTGGATTTTCCCCTGGTTTTCTAAAGTAACATCTACTGCACTTTGTCTTTACGGAGGCAGTACCCAAACAGCCGTAACTCAGTGCTGTCAGTCCATGCAAGTATAAAGTCAGGAATTTCACAAGTTATTTACTCCTGAAAGTTTTCTCACATGGATACATCAGTGTTTTCTGAGTTCTAAGGATTTTAACTCAGTTACTGACAGGTCACAGTTTTGTCTGCATCTCTTATTGGGAAGTTCCCCTGTCACATCAGTTGTCAGTCCATGTGCAATTCCAGAAAGCAATGGCAGATGAGTCCTCTTTCAACAGCATGTTTATTCAGAACCATGGCAGCTTTCTCAGCCATTTTAACTCTTGCTGGAATTCTCTTTCACACTATCACCCTCTCTAACGTGCTTCAGAGACATAAAAGCACTGGAGAAATATTTCAAACTGTTTGGACAAACAGAAGGTTTGGGCTGAAAATTGTTTTTCTGGGAGACAGCATAAAACCTGTAAAATCCGAGATCATGGCTTATTTATATCACTGTTCAGTTAAAAAGAAATATTGTGTGGCTTATACAAGGGAAGTGTGTGTGAAATGACTTCAGTAACTGAGGCTCCTTTTGGGGAAACACAAGTTGGAGGTCACTGCTTACTCATTGTCCTATGACTGGGTTTAGATGTGCACCACTCTGTGACCAAGCAATGGCACTGCACACCACAGCAGAACAAGTCAGCGAAGAGCTGCCCATGTTTGAAGAGAAATACCACTGGGATGAAAGTAGCTGTCTTCTGTTTAACCTTGAAACTGTCAGGCTTCATTGAAAATAATGAGGCTTAACAATCATAGCTTCTGCTTTTCAAATGAATGATGACTGAAATCATCAAAATGAGGTATTCCTCACCAAATACAAACCATGCAGAGCTTATTTGCCTTTTGTTTCAGTCATATGTGGATTTGCAAATTTATTTATTCTTTATTAGAAGGGGAAAAAAAGGTAGCAGTAGATTAAGATATTGTAGTTTTGAAAGAGATTTATGCAATAATGTAAAAGAGAAATCGTAACAGCTATTTATAAGATAAAATAACAGAGGGCAAAATTCACCCCTACACAGACACAAGACCCAATATACCACTGAAATCCCACTTAAGCCTACAAAATAATGCTATGCGCTGAATCAGTGGTTAATATATCTTGATACAGGCCTCAGGGGGCTTTTTGGAATGATAATCCTAGACTCTTTGTTCACCAAGGGCCCAACTCTGTCATCCCAACTCACACTAAGCAACATTTTCTTTGTGAGTAATAAAAGGCAGCTAAAAAGGCTGTTCATGCCAGTGAGGTGTTTACCTGCGAGGGGTAAGGGTGGCAGAGGCAGCCCTCATCCATAAGGCTTTGTGCCCAGCCCACTGGGATACTGCAGGCAGCTCCCTCTGGAGACTGAGCATTTCAATGTGGAAAACTGCAGTAATAGTTTTATACCTCAAGAGCAAAGGTAACTTAAACAGGAGAATGGAAGGTGCTCAGAACTAGCCTCTGTTTGCAGGGTTTTATTCAAAATATGGAAGACACTGAGTTGAAGAAAGCAACTTCTGTTACTTTGTGTAATTTCACCAAACTTTACTTTACTGAAAGCAGCACTGACTACATTTGATTGTATTTTAAGACAAAGGTTTACCAAATGACATTCGTCTTTTTGCTTCTGAAGAGTCCTCATAATATAAATTTAATTTGCAACATAATACTTCCTCCTGAGACGTAAGCATGGACACTCTGAATTTGCATCTCATGAAGCAACCGAACAAGTCATTTAAGAAGAAAGTATTTGGGTTCATGTTTTAGATCAGACGGAAGAATGATATGGTGGGTGGGCCACTCTGCAGTAGTGCTGAAGGTCCAAACGTGCAAGGACAGACACACACCTTCTGGAATGCTTTACAAAGCCTCCTAAGCGCTCACTCCCCATTCTCGCAGATTTCAATTTCTTTCTTAGCAATTTTTGAAAACCGCAGTAGGTGACCTTCATTATTTCTTGGTTCTTCAAATACTTCTAGAAAATCTGCCCCTTAACAAATAAATTCTCTCAAAAAATGCCACATCAGCATTCTTTACACAATTATTGTATGCATGCATGCAAAGTGAGTACAAAATGACATATAAAATGCAGGAAAAAAGTATGGATTCAGATGGATAGGTACAACTTTGGTTTTATTTCTATTGATTTGCATGCATCCAAAAGTAAAGACATCCAGTGCTTTTCATGGTACATGGAACTTGCATTGAAGAAAAGCACAAAGATGGCTAGAAATATTCTTTATCTACTCTACATACTTCCAAAATGCTGATCCAAATGCTCCCACAAAATAGAAAAATTAAATAAAACACACAAGCCAGGAAAGGGACACCCGGTCCATCATTATTTTTAAGTTAGCAAAAGACCCAATGTTAAGAGTCTTGAATTGCGGTGGCTTAATGCTTTCTCTACATGAATTTGGAATTATGCAGTTTAATCTGCATTCTAATACAGAAATAAAAATATTTCCACAAGGGACTTCCTGCTATGATATTACAGGTTTAATTATGTCCTTTTAAACATGTTGCTAAGCTTTAAGAAGATCCTCATTTTTAGAGGAAAGCTACCTAAACAGGAACATTTCTAGGTGAGTCTTCCCCAAGACAAATTCTCAACCATTCTCAGCTCCTCTTCTAGCTATTTCAGAATGTGCTCTCCTGTCACCTATGCACACAGCTGTTACTGCCTGGATGGAGCATATGTTGTTATGTGCAGTGTTCTTACACAGCTCCTGAATTGCTTGACAATCTGCTCTGACTTTTAGCAAAGCTTTACTCCTGTGAGTAAAAACAATTTTGGTTTTAGACTCAGTCTCCATAAAGCACTCAAAATCTACTTAAAATCCTAACTGACAGAGAAGTTTGCTCTGGGAGCCCAGAAGCTGAACAGATCAGTGCAAGTATGCTACCTACTACTCTCTACTGCTCACTCTCACGCACATTTTTGGCTTGCTCCCCTCTTTCACGTGTTCCACCGAAGAAGTCTCGCTCCAACCTGTAGCTTGGGATCAGTAAAAACTCTGCAACTGTGTAAATCCACACAGATTGCTACATCCTTCCACACCGTTCCATCTGTGGCCAAAAGCGGCTCACCGCAAAGGACAGCAGCGGTCTTTACTCCCAAGTTCTGAACACGACAGTTACACAGTCACAGAGTGACCTTCCCAGGAATCATGCCCCAGAAATAGACCAAATGGACACTCAACTGACAGAAAAGGGCACCCTTCAAGTAGCCCATGTCCTAATCTGCAAAGCAATATCTTGACTAGCTGAAAACAATAGTTTCTACCTGCAAATGGAGGAGTTAAGTGATAAAAACAAAACCATCCTGGATTTTGAAATGCTATATAAAGGCTTATAAACCTAAGCTATAACCCTTGGTTATCTTTCCAGTAGATAAGATTAGGCTCAGGCTATGAAGATGGCCTTACTTGCATGATTTCTGGCTTCTTGCGGAATGTGTTTTGCTGACACGAATTCCCTTCAGAAACCAAGCTTTTGAAAATATATTAGATAAATAAAATGCATTGGACAAAAGCATTGCAAGCAGTTTAGCAGTAGAGTTCAGTGAATGATTGTTTGATGAGTGGCCATACAAACAAATTAACTTAATTTCATTTAGAATAAAATAACTCCCTTCCTTTCCCTCTCCTTTCCTTCAGTTTTCCTCTCAGATAAAATTCATAAAATTCTAAATGGTGTACTTGTTTTCAAGCATTTCTGTCAATTCAAGGAAACAAATGAAATAGAGAAGAGAGGCTGCTGTGATACCGGTCTTGCCCAGAAACCAGTCACTTGGACAGGATCATTTACTCAAGAGGCTGGAGGAAACTGGTTCAGATCTATTATCTGCATGAGAGACTGGACCCCAGCTGTTTCCCTCTCAAGGGAATAGCACTGTGTTAATGCTGGGTGTTGTGGTGGCTTGTTCTCAGTTTCAAAATTTGAGGCTGCTCCGACTGAATAAAATTCTTAAGTATGCACTGGTTTGAAGCCTGGTATCAAGGGTATGACCTCGCAGTGCATGACCTACCGACCATGCTACATAGCCATCACCTTCTTACTCCCGGCTGATTCAGCAAACTTTTAATGATCCTTATTCCTCAATTCAGGTATTATTTTTGCCACCTCAAAAGACAGTCTTTTTAACAATAATTTTTTATCATCTCACTAAAAATCACTGGCCATTGAATTTAATGGTCTGTAACAATTCCTTCATCAATCATCATATGATAAAGACCACATGTGGTTCCAACGCACAGGTTGCGTCTCTCTTCTTAACAACGTTCCCTCTGCATTTTTTGGATCAGAGACTGGGTGTCTTTCTAAATGGCAAGCTGGAGTTCAGCCATGGTTTTGAACCTGATGCTGAGTAAAATTCAGTGCCCTCTGTCAGACAGGTGGCGGGACTGGCTGGTATTAGTGGTCTTTTCTGGTCTTAAAACACTTATCTTAGTGACTGATTTAGCAGCATCAGTGAGCTCTAAACTGTGGTAGACCACAGTGTTGAATCTAATCACTACAGGCACTGCTGCCAATTCCTGCCTGCCCAACACTGTTTGTAATGTCACTCCAAAAAGTACGTTCCATTAGATGTACAGGCCTTAAATTTGGCAGGGCAAACCATTCTGCCTCTGAAAAGCACTGTCACCAAACAAGCATTCCTATTAAATCCCTTTCAGCATCTTCTCAACCCAAAAGAGTAATTCTGTATATGATTAAACTTAGAAGCAAATACAGCCAGTTGGGCTCTTGACAGCAGACATATTTCAAAATAAACCTGGCTTACACAGGCCTTGGCTAAAATATTAAGCCTTTATCTGTGGTCCACAATAACTAATCTTGTCAAACTGTTTGCTCTCTACCTTCTGTTTGGAAGATTATGAGCTAGCTCACCATTACTATTCACCTTGTGCCATCACTAGCAGCAGGAAAAGTGAGCGGTAAACACAGTTGGTCTATTTTGACAGCATTTCACCCTACTTTGCATTGATGTAGATTTTTACACATTACAGGATAATACAAAATCAGGACTTTGCTTCTATGCTGGATTTAATGCCATCTTGTGAAAGGTATCACTCCTTTGCTTTCAAATGCTTGCTAGGGACAGCACACACTGATCGCCAAAAATAAATGAGCTTCTGAGAGAGAAAAATAAACTCCGAAACAACTACGCTGTATTTCAGTACATCGAAATCTACAACATATCATAAAGATCAGGCTCTTACTACTGGATGGACCATTCACATCTGAGCATGCGGCTGGTATCAGAGGTAAAAAATTAACAATAGCTGAAATAGATGATATATTGGCATATTTAAAGCCAAATGATACACATCAGATTATTTAATCAGATCTTCAAACTTCCCTTAATTACTCTAGCTTGAATCCAACAGTTTATATGGCAATTTAATGCAAAGTTTACTACCTATATTTGTGCCAGAAAAACCTTTTCTATACCTTCTTCCATAAGCTTTTAGCACTGACAAGTACTGTTTCCACACATTTGGTGTCACAGCTGTTCTCTTTTTTTAGGAGAAATCTTGAGATGGGAGCCTACTTCTTACAGTGTACTCCTTAAATTTCCATGAAGCTTGTGCTGATGTGAATAGGCAGGGGTCTCCTGGATTTTCCTGCAAATACATTCTGGAAGTCTGTGTCATCTGATCACGGAAAACCAGCAGTTTTACCGTATGCTAATGTATCTCTCCCATAGAAAGCATTCTGCCATGGTATTTATTCATTGAATAATATATATTAATATATTCAAAGCATATGAGGCACAGAACAAAGTGCTAAATAAAATAATTTTATTGCACGCCTTTCCAATATCTGCAGAGTCTTTCATTCAAAGGCTGAATTCTGATACTTTCTATGGGCAAGAATTCCATGATCTGAAGCTGAAATGATAAAATTTGGCCCTAAAGATTTATGTCTTCCAACAGCTCAGTGTTTAGATCTACATCCTTATACCCACATCACAGCATAAATGTAGAACGGGAAAGTTGAGCAACTTGCCAATAAAGCAACAGTGGTGATAATGGGGTTAAAGCTGTTGTTAGCTCTCGTAAATACAGTTGATGCTGCCCCTCTACAAAATCTGTTTTTTAAAAAAAAGCCTTATGGAAAAATCTAGCTATTAATTAACGGCTCAGCAGTAGTTCACAAACATGAACTGTAATTTTTTTCTCAGGTAACTAACTCCTGCTTTAGTAAAAGTATACTTAATTTAAAGCACTGGAAAAATTAAAATGATTTCACGTTTGCTTAAAATCAAATACCTTGTTGTCTTAGTCAGTTATTTCTTTTTGTTGTTGTAAAGAACTTTCTCAGCAATTCTCTAAAAGGTTATACGTAATTCAGAAGCTTCAGAAAGTCTGGGCTTTCTTTTTGAGCTTCTGCATATACATTTACAGTATTCAATCTTTTGCATATGTTAAGAAACAGTATGAGTATTAACAGAAAGAACCGCAAATTTATTTTTATTCCTTCAGCCAAGCCACAAATAAATGACTCTTGCAAACAAACCAAATACTATTTAGTAACGGCAATGTAAATGCCATGGACTTATTTTATTTGGATATAAAATATTAAAGTAAATGAGTATTTGCTGTGACACTCTTTTTATCATCTTGGAAAAAGAAGCAAGTCTGAGAAAAAGTTTTCTTGCTATTCTTCAAGGAGCACTCAATCTGCTGTTCAAAGTTATTTAATAATTTGTCATAGAATAGTTAACTATAAGCTTACAAATACTGTGTCAGCATGCTTCTTCCTATTGGGCAAACAACTTCAAAATCTAATTTGTTTGTGTTATTGGTCTTACTAAATATTAGTCTTTGCAAGTCTGGTTTACACCACTGAAGTTAACTATGCCAACATTCTGATTTTGTTCTGAAGTATTCCACAACAAGCTGATATTATACAATACAAGCCCAAGAGCTAGCCGATCCAGTTTACTGAGTGTATACTTAGTGTATTTTGCTACTGATAAATCAATAAAACCATGTTGTAATCTACAAACTTCCATCTCTCTGAAGCAGCTATAAGTAAACTGTAAATGAACACACAGGTCAAAAACTGGGATTCTGTGATTATGTTGACTCTGAAAACATTTGACTTTCATAGAATACATTTTAGTGTTTGAGAGAATGAAGTTTCAGCACTGCTTTTATTTTCATGAAAGGCTGAGATGATAAATATTCAATTAACAATAAATATTTGTGTTTATATTGTAACTACCCATACTTTAACAAAACAATATCTGCACTGCAATCCACAATGAACACACAATGAACAGAGGTTAAGTAAAAGTAAACCATAGCTACAAAAAGAAAATAAATACTTGACTTAGACTGTATGTGCAGTTTTGCATTCTTCATCCATGTGAAACTCCCTGCAGCCAATGGATATCTTGGCTGTGCAAGGAATGCACAAAAGGCATACCTGTCATTCCCTTTGGTTGGGATTTTCTAGTCTTCATTCAGTTAAGTGCACCACTGAACATAATACTGGCATTGATCATAAACTGTCAGATGCTACACGCCTCACTGTAATTTATGACACCCAAAATATCCAAGAGAAGGATATCCCATAATCTGCTCTGGTAATATCACACATTGTAACTGTATGAGACTTTCAATACTGATACCACAACCTGCTCTGTTAAGGGCAGTCCCTTGCTTTTAGTGTCTTGTTCCAGGTTGTCCAGAAATCCTCAAGCTGCCTTCTCTAAAACTGAGGCCACAAGTTTCTTTTAAGATGACAAAGATAACAGCAGTGCTACCCGTCACCCTTTTCAAAACAAACATCAAAAATAGTATAGTGAGTTAGAGCATTCAGCCAAGTTAAGGAAAACCTGGTTTTAACCCACAGCTGCCACTTCTCAGGGGAGCAGTCACTCCAGGGATGAAGAGACTTCTACACTTTCTGAAACTGTGAATTTCTACAGAAGAAACATATGAAATGCTATTAGACCTGAAGGTGTGATTCTCTGGGTGGCGATGCCCACCTGGAAAATAGGAGATGGAAATCCTGATACTGGTTTTGTATTCAAGAGGCATTGGACAAAACTGAGAAAAAGATCTAAAGGTAAAGTGTCAGAAACAGGTCTTGTTTCTCAGACGTGAGTAGACTACTTGCTCCTCTCTGATCCAAGCAGTCTGCACTATTGCTTCAAAGCAAGGAATAGGGAGCATCCAGACCAGACCTATGTGGCTAAAACGGCCCTCTGAGAGGAGGATCTGAATCAGGATCTCCACAGATGGAAGAGGAAACTCAGATCCATTCTGTCACACCCTGGAGGAGAACCCCTACTCCCAAACAACTGCTTGGAAAACAAAGGTTGAGATGGGGGCAGATACCAAGGACACTTCTGAAAGAAATGTCTGAGGTCACACTGCTCTCTGTGGATCTCTGAAACCAGCATGTCTCACTCTGACTCAGCATGTGCTTCTCCATTTGGGTCTCCAGGCAATCTAGGCAGAAAAGACAGTAAGTCAATTATTTTATATTTTTTTCTGTTAGAAATTTTATGCTTATGCTTATCCAAGTCCTTTTTTCTTTGGGCTGAGAAGCTACCAGTATTAGTGGTACTGAGTTATTAGGCACTCCCTCCATCATGGCCTGCAAATTTTACCTGGACTGCAACATGAAGTGCACAGTTAAAAAAATGGTGTCATTCAATAAAGATAATATAATCCAATAAGGAAAATACATTTCATTCCAGCTTTCCAGAAGTTATGTATTTTCTTTTGTACAGTATGAATAATATGTTAGCCTCACCAAGGGAAACAAGATCTGCCTAGTGATACAGAAGTGTGTAATGACAGCAGTCCAGAGAATATGCCAGCAATGACTGAATTTGTTCAGCTCACCTTAGATTTGAACATTCAATATTTTATTTCCTGCAGACCCAGAAAATTTCTGTCTGTATGTTGAATTTCTCTGAGGCAGTGCATAACCTCATTGGCTTACTCAATTTTTTTTTATTACAACAAACAGGTATCTCTACAAGACTGTTTAATTCATCATTTCATTGTGCACATTAGTGCAGTCTGAGGGGAATTTTACTGAGAGGAATCACTGGTGTAAGTGCAGAATTCCAAGTATTTAAATAAATTCTGACCCTGCTACATACTGCTTTCAGTTAGATCAAACACGACTTTTTCCACATTTCAATTAGTCTTATTTCCTCACTGACCAAAGCAGACTACTCCAGCCGATTGTCCTTAAATCCAGTACATTCACACTGCCTGTTATTGGTACTCTATGGTAATATTTTCACATGTGATATGAGTGACTGTTACTAGAGTTTGTGTTTTGGACTTTCTCATGTTCCTATTCATGTCTGGTATGCCAAATAAATTTGCATCAGCTCTGCAGAATTCTTCAGGGTATGTGGTAGTTTTGCGTGTCTGGGAATCTTCCATCTGGCTAGTGTGGGTTTCCTAAACACCATAAAACCCTGCCTGTGGAGATTGGGTATCTCTTACGGGCCCCATGGAGCTTACAATCTGCTTTTAATCACTGTATGAGGCAGCCAACACATCAGTTCTCATCAAGGAGTTTTTTCCACTCTGAATTCCCTTTAATACGTTTTGATCCAATTCTGAAAGTCCAGAACCTTTGCTAATTTGCATTGGTATCTTAGACTGCTACAAAAGTTGTCTTCCTTTGCTTTCCATTTCCTTCCATACACACTCTGATATCCATCGACTTCTGTGGATTGCTATAGCAAGCATAAGGTTCTTAGCACCTTGCCCTCACTCACTTGTCTTCCGAATGTACCCACCAGCATCTGTTTCTCAGTAAACTACAGGTCATACCCTTAACTGGGACAAATGAATGCAACTTAGTGCGACAGAGCAAAGTCAATTTGCAGTAACTAAGAAACTAGCTCTGTATCTACATTCTTTAACAACACGCCACGACTTACTTTACATTTCAAAACACCGGCACCAGTTAAATTATTCCCCATATGATATTAAAAGATTACCAACTACTCAAACTCAACAGAATTTCACAGCAGCGGGCAGCACAGTACTTATCATTAAAAGGAAAATCACTTCAGACATGTGCTAAATTATTTACTGACACAAATCAGTGAAACTTTTAATACCTACAAAATTGTACTCCTAGCCTCCAGTATTTAATGTTTTGATCTGACATGTACCAGAATACAATTCTGTAAGTAAAAAAAAACTCAACAAAAAAGCACAGTATAGTTTTAATAGAAAAGTCTCAACATCTAAATATAATATCTTAATAAAGTAAGAAATCAAATAATAGTCATGCTTTGAAAGAAGAAAATGAAAGAAATCTCTGTCTCAAATTTAAAATAAAGCCAACCGAGTTCTCTAAGACTTGGTGGTTCCTCCAAAACAAACAGCTTTAAGTCCCAGTGAATGTACAACTTGTTTCTTTTGTGAAGTGCTTCTGCCTGCAATTTCTAATTAACTAGCACCATTCTTTTCTACAACAAGTAGCTGAACGCATACAAGCTACAATGTATACTTCAGCTAAATATATGTTAGTATGATTTTAAAAGCAAGATAACTAGTTAACAACATTTGCATGTTGCAAAGAGGCTCAATTAGTATAATAATTCAGAAATCTTGCTTTTAGCCTGTTCCCTGCATAGCTGCTCTGTACTGAATACAATCTGCACACTAAAGATATGTTTGCAGTTAAAAATCTCCAGAGACTTTAGACCCATTTACAAAGATACTTATTTCACTCTTTTCTGAGACACTGACCTGTATCCTCATTTAAAAATGAACCCCACATCTTTATGTTATTAAATCTTTGTTTTGATCTATTAGTATTCACCAAAGCGCCATTTTATACAACCCCACACTGAATAGGCAAGGCTGGAGGTAACCATCTGCAGCTTTAGAGTCAGCGTTTGAATTGATGAAAAGAGCTTTGTGTTTTCATTGCCAAGTTTGATTCTTCCAGTCATTAGACATTCCCCTCAGATCGCATCAATGAAGCGGACTCCCTTACACCCATGTGTTAAATTCTCTTCTCCTCATGGTTTCCTTTGCCAGCTATACTCCAGAAAGACTACTGGGTCTTAGCCACATTCTTCTCACAGCTGTGTTAAAAAAGAGCATCAGAGCTTCTTCCCAAAATCCATATGTGTATCTGGTCAGTCCCCTGTCGGAGGGTCACCTCACATTGTGGTGTGATTATTCAAATATTCATCCTTGTTCTTGAACTGCACTGCTCTGATCATTCTGGGAAAGATTAGACCCTCCAGCCAGCACTGAAGAACGTGTTGGACACTGATGTGAAACGTACATAGCTCCCGCACTCAGAGGGCAGATTAGTTTTACTTGCAGAAGACGGGGACATTAACTACTTAATAAATGCTTGCTTCTTATTTCTTTCCATTTTTTGCATTCTTTTCAACCATGTCAACTTTGATAAGAACTGCTGGTTTTTGTTGTTCCATAGATCAACTTATATATCAGCATCAGCTAAGAAAATACGTGAACAAGTACAAAAGCAGAGAAAGAATTTTCAAAAATGCTGGAGGGAAATTCAGGACTAAAGAAGTAAAGGGTGTGTTCCAGTCACAGTGAAATTTAGGTGGTCAAAAAAATTAGACCTTAAGGGGCAAAGCAAATGTAATTAAGAACAGAATTTAGTTCAGAAGACCACGTAGTTTTTGTATTTATTCAATCAACTGAAATATTTTATCCAAAGCTGAAACTCTCCTGACCTCGTCCTTAAAAGAAAGAAAAAAAAAATGAAAGAAAAGGTCTCTAATAAACAGTTAAGGACGAAGGAAGCAATGACTTCTGGTTTACATCACTTTGATATTAGCTTTATTCATAGCCAGAACTACTTCAACAAAGTACACAAGTAGGATTCTTCTCACCATTTATGCTTATTTTCATACCTGTATATATCAGCATTGCACTGTTACTTTGTGGATTTGTGTTTATTTTTAGAGGATTACATAGAAATTCTACCCACTCACCCTCCTCTGCTGCGTTACACAGCTACACAAGTGTGCAAATGTAGCTGTGCTCACATGCAAAGGTGTGCTTTACTGAGCTAGAATCATGAGAAAAAAATAAAAGCCCCCAATAGAGAAATTGCATTAAAATTCACTCCAGCTGCAAAGCTGTTGCAGAAAAATAGAACATTTCCTGGAAAAACCACATCAAAAGTGGCCTCAACCTTTACTGATAATTGGCTAATATTGATTTGGTATTACATTATAACCTCCTCTGATCTCACTGACATCAGCAACCACTCCACAGTCCCAGAGGTTCCAGCCGGAAGGACATTTTTAAAATGCCTTGCTTCCTCTGTTGGCAGAGGTATCAATTAATTTACAGGCTCTCCCAGCCACCTTCTCCAGGTCAGCCCCATTTCCCTGCTGGGACTGCACCAGCTGGCTCCTGGCTTCTCAGGCAGGACAAACTTGCAGGGGGCCTGTGGCACTATACCAACACTCCTGGTGAATTCTGTGCTCCTGTCCCTAATTCTCTGCAATCATGAAATAGAAACATGAATTAAATATAGAAAATTATAGTCATAGCCATTCCAGAGTATTGACTAAAAATATTATTGTGCAGATCATAATTTTCTATTGAATAAATATGTATTGTGTTATGTGTACACATAGATGTATTCATTTAAACGGACCACAGTTAAAATATGTACTTGCCTTATAAAGAATAGCACTCTCTTAAAAGTTTAAGTGTATCTTGGTAGTGTCTCAAAATCAAAATACATTCAAACAAATGCAACTAAATCTGTGTGGTCACTCTCTGAGCATCAACGTTTCTTGTTTCACATCAGCAACCCTGTTAGGATGGTGAATCATCTTCACAGGCAAGAGCACAGAGTATCAATTTGTATCTCACACTGCAGTGAGCCAGCGTGAGACGTTCACTCTGCTTCAGTATAAACAGATGTTTACTATGTCCAAGTTCACTATAAGTAGACACCAAAACATCCCCCTTCCGGTTCACAGCTGCTGTTTCATGTCAGATAGGATCAAGAAATTTTTTAGATGCTTTTTGTCCTAATGGAAAGGACAGGACCACTATTCTGACTTGGGTCTCACGTTTAGAAAGCAACAACTGTGGGTGGGTACACAAATGGCTGACATGATGGCAATGCTGTGGAGAATTACAACTCTCTTTTAAGCTCTGCATATCATGCTGAATGCAAACACTGAAGTTTTTAAGAATATTAAAAAATTCTTTAGTGTTGCCAGAGAACAGATTAGCAAAGGCACAAACTCCATTGTACAAAGACACAAAGTACATACTTTCTCAACAATATTTTATTAATTACAATTATGTTCTTTCTTAATGAAGGTCATAATTATTTTACTCTTCTGATTTTTAACTGTTGCTATTTTTCTGAATAATATTGAGAAATTACTTTATATAACTGATAAAATTACTTCCTTCATATGTCAGAATTCAATTTTAGTTCAGCATTTAAAAAAGTTAAGAAAACATACTTCAGAATGGTCTGTAGTCTATGAATTTTAGTGTCACATTTTAAATTACATTAAGCATCCTCTTAAGGCAGTGCTAATAATTACTACTACTGTAATTAATACCAAGAAGCCTTTCTGCTGACAGTTTTACGAATTGCCAGTTCTTTTTTGAAATGTAGAACATCCTACATCTTCAAAATAAAATGCTAAGCTAACAAATGAGTTCCTGCCTAATTGCCAAACACTGATTTGAATGAAGCAGTTGAGGTTACAAAGAAATTGGGAATTCTCAGCCCGGTTTCCCTGCTGATGAGTACGAACTGTCTGTGTAGCTCTCCCAGAGGTGTCAGAGGAATCTCTATAGTGTCACACAAGGGTTCTTAGCTCAAAGTAAACACACTTTCCACAAACTCAGCTGCTTAATCTGTTTGCAGGTTGAATTATAAGATGGGGGTGGATGACTCCGGGTGCTGGGAAGACGCACAGAGCATTTCCACAGTTTCGTGGTAAAAAGGGCATGCTATTGTCATCAAAAGACTTCAACCAATTGTTTAATTTTGCTATAGGCTCAGTCGTCTGATCTTAACAATAATGAAAACTAACCTGACCAAAATTTTCCCAAGTAGTTGAGCATGTTAAATTACGTAAATTCTTTTCACTCTAGCAGTGCATCACCACTACTTTAATTCAGTTTGTGGCTGCATGTCTACTTTAGCCACCCTGGGTACAGGGGATTAAACAAGATTGTTTTACTTTGGGAAAAAAAAAGCCAGCAAAAACCCAACCTCTGCTTAAATAGCTACAGTATTAAACATTTATAAATAAAATTAGATGTAACAACTTAAAACAACATACAGAAAGGTTCAATCAATATTCTCTTTACCATGCTTTAATTTTTTTTCATGGGTTTATTTTTATCAAGTGCACACCTCCTAAAGTTTCAAATATATTTAAGTGCTCAGAATAAAGACTTCAGTGATTATCAAACAACTACCAGAGGTTTTAAAGAGATGACTAAAAATATGCATTTTCATATATAGCTACCTTAATTATATTTTATGTAGCTACAAATAAATAGAAAATATAGGAATATAACTTTTTTTAAATACAAAAACTTGGCATGTATTTTTTTTAAATAGGAAAAGCTTTTGTTAGGTCCTTGCAATATATTACAAGCCAATTTCTGGCTATTCTGTAAATACGCTGCAAACATTAAAGTTGAAGACATATATGGACACACAGGACAATGTGCATCAGTTCAGCATCGACCCCCTTGGAAAGGTGAGAGAGGAGAGTTTTGCAGTTGATGAATGTAATGCAGAGATGAGAAGTGCCGGACTGTCGAGAGGCACTAGTAACAACAAACATGACAGTAAGTACTTCAGTAGAGGTGAACTTCAGGTTTTGGAGTTCAGTAACCTTTTAACAGCGAAACTTATGATGGGGAAGAGAATACAATCTCTGTTCACCAACTCAGAGACTTCCTGTGGCTCTCAAGAGAGATTTTGAAGCCACTCCTAAACAACCCCATAAGCATTTACCATGGCATGAAACCTGCCAGATGTGTAACAGACCAAAAATGAGAACTGTAATATTCTACCATGCAATTATAAAGGCAAATACTCTGTTGCCATAGGATTGCCACAGAGTAAAAAGACAGTGAAAACCATTCATAGGAGATGGAAAGACTTTCTCTGTGCCTTGCACATGTAGGAAGCAATTTCCGTAACAGTAATGAGAGGTACCCTGACTTGCCTAATAGCACAAAACTGTTAAAATGATCAGCTTCACACTGAGTAGGAAATGAGCTGACAAAGAAGGAATCGTTTTAAAGGACCTTTTCTGAGTACTGCCACACTTTCAGTTAGAGACAAAACACCAGAAAAAATGTTTCATGCGGATTACAACTGCAATTTTTGTTGGAAGGCAAGCGACTTACTTTTGAACTTTTTCATTGGCCTCCTGCGAAGCTTCCAGGGCTTTCTGGAGCTTCAGCTTGGTATCCCTTTGCTCTGATCGAGTTTGCTGCAGCTGAGCTGCCAGATCTTCAATCTGGCCATAAGTTAGAGTCACAACATCCTCCTTTCCCTGCAGTCTGCCTTCAGAAGTACTGGAAGCACAGTTAGGCTGGTTCTTCAAACTCATTCCTTCAGACAAAGACTTGTATAAGCTGGGAAAACCAAATCATACACTTCATTAAGTTTCAGTCTAAGGTTGAGCTGCAAGAATTAATTAATACTTTTAATTTTGAGACTGTGGACTCACATGCACGAATAGCAAAACAAGTTTTATTTCAAAAGTGACAGAGAACAAAAAGAACAAACTTTTTCCACAAAGCTCTTGTAGAAGTATGTAACAACCATCAAAATTTGAAAAAGTAAAAAAAACTATTCAGCAAAAACTCAAGAGGAAGTTTATTTCAGCTGTAGCATCTTGTTGATCACCTTTGAGCCGCAGCAAAAAGTTTTTATTGTGATTTACATGAAGTTGAATTAATCAGTATAAGTTATTGATGTGTTATTAACTTGCACTACACAGAACTCTCTTTTATCAAGCAGATTCACCAGCTACAGCAGATTTATTTGCAAAAGAAGATTTTTCAATAAAATGAAAGGAATAAAAACACTACAATGCAAAATTTAAAATCATTAAATCAGCAGGATTACTTTGAAATAGGAATGATTTGCACATGCTAACCAATTCTAAAGGTCCCCATAGAGATTACAAACCACAGAGCACAAACCCAATACTCTTTCATTGCATAAATGAGAATACAGTATTAAATGCTTTGTATTTGTGTGCTAGAAAGTTCTGGACAAATCAAGCATTATTTCAGTGTGGATTCCTAGTAGCAGTGCACACTGATTACAGTATTCAAGAACAGTCTACATGACAGTGGCTAGTATGCAATAGCATATTTTCTTTCTATGCAGTTTATTAAGGTGTTTACATGGAAAACACTGTCTGTTTCAACAACCCATGAAGGCAAATCACAAACAAACGAAAATATCGTATACATGGACAAACAAAATGCGGATGAACTAAGAGAAATAGAGAAGCTAAAAGGTCAGAGTGTTGACATGTCATTGTTCATACTACCTCTAGTTATCTGAAAACAATATGAAAAACCTTCCCAATTAAATGAAGACATATTGAAAATATAAATATTTATAAAGGGACATTAAAATTCCTAGAATGGACTAATTAAAAGAAAAATTACTCTAGCAGTTGCACACAAAATTTACAGACTGAAGTTCCACTACAGCTGAGCATTGATCACCATGGAAAAACACAAAGGTATGCAAATAATGTCGAAAGCAGGTTGCTGAAATACTGCTGCTGCCCACTTCTTAAACACCTGGCACAAGATTAAAAGAAACAAAAAGACAGATGAGAAGCTAAACTGTTCAGTAATATATGGGTCCCTGATTAAAAAAAAAAAGCAACAAAAACTAGAGGATAGACTAAATATTCTACCTTGTTCATATCAGCTGAGAGTTTTTTCCAGAATATATGAAAAATAATTTATTTAGATGCTAAAATACTGTCTCTCTGTGGCTACAACCTGCTCCTTTTCAAAGACTGGCCATGAAAAACACATATATAATACTACAACTGCAATATACTTCTATATGTCTTAACTCATAATGATTGCATCTGAGTGACCAATAGATTCTGATGTATATATTTCGTAACCCTTGTGATCCCTCCAGATAAAGGCATTGTGATAGATAGATCTTTTTTTTTTCAAAAGCATGCAATTTCTAGACTTCCATCAATATGCGCTTTGGTAAAATACTTTTATTTCATTCCTTCTGAAATTTATTAATTTGAAATTCCTTCATTAATGTCTTGAAGAGTATTCCTCCAAAGAATATTGATGCTATAATTAGAAAATAAATGGGAGTTCTAGGCCTGAAGAATGGGTCACAGAAGAATTCAAACAGTTCCCGGATTTCAGTAATTCACATGTTCTTTATACTAAGCTTTTTGCTTTCCTATGGCAGCACGGCCTCTTTCCTGCTCCAGCTTGGGTCTGAGAGCTTCAAGGGCCTCCCTTAACTGTGTCTAGGCAGAAGAAAAAGTGACATGTGATGATACTTGTGCAGCTCCTGTAGAGAGCAAGAGGTTTCCTCAGTCCCCGAAGTCAGAGTAGCTTCAAGCTTGGTAAGAAATATCACCACTTGTAACTGCTCCCAGAGGGACTTGACTTTGGCTGAAAATCAACTCTATGAAGTGCTGCTCCTAAAACACTTCCCGCCTTGCCAGGCATACTTTTGCTGCAAGGTGGGAAATGATTTTCCACCTGAAGCAATTTCAGAACAACATAGCAAAACCTTCCACCTAAAGGAACAAAAAATAACCCCAGTAAAAAACAAAACAGTCCCTACGCGTCCCCCGCCTCTGCCTCCATCCCAGGGATTAACATATCCAGTGTTCCCAAAGGCACATAGGTCTGACCTTGGTTTTCACCACAAATGTTTCTCACAGGTTCTGGAGACCTCTCAGACCTCAGCCTGCACTCAGGATAGCTTTGAAGAACGTCCCTTCAAGCCGCTGAGTGCACTCAAGGGCAGGCAGCATCGACACCTTGAAAATACTACCTCAAAGGTGCTCTTAGAAAACACTGCAATAAGACAGTATCAAAAAAAGCCCATAAGACCTAGAAGGACTTTGAAATATTGCTGTGAAGCAGACGATATAAAATGGTGAAGTTTGCACTTACATGTGAGTCAGGAGCCTGACAGCTGGTAGACTGGTAACTAGACGACATTGCCCTACCATAGACAAATATTTTATTAGTCGTCCTTTGCCTGCATTTACACAAGTTGAGAGGACTGTTTTCTTCTCAGTACAACAACCATTTCTCGCTAATTTATTCAAAGGCAGCAGCTGAAGGCAGACTCTGGCACACAGGCCATGGACCATGTTACAACAGGAATGCTCATTGCACTGAGTATGCTCTTTGCACTGTCACAGTCCATCACAGTGTGCCACTCTCTTGTGCAGTGTACCCATGCATTCTTAGTCTAGGATGAGCTCAGGCACCCTCAAACACTTGTTGAACAGAGCCCACTGCTGATTTTCTTCTCTGTGGTGGTCAGGCATACAACTTCAGGATTTTACAGGACATTATGCTGACAGATAAGTGCTGATCATGCATGTCCATACTGTCCAGACTGAATTACGTGAGTATGGAACAACAGTGAGCAACATCTGGAGATTCAGCCTTCTCTTCTGAAATGATCTAGACAAATCTGTGACCTGTACCTAAGAGCCTGGACACTACATGATTCAAGCATAGTTTCATTAGCTGCAGTGAAAGCTCGAATTGACTACTGTCCATCTTCGAATTTCTGTTTTTCAATAAATATAAATTAAAGGCCACTACCAAACATGTTTTTCCTCCTTGGGCCTCAGTCTCCTCATCTTTAAATAAGAGCAATCACAATGCTCCTTTGCAAAGTGCTCTGAGCTTCACTCCTGTCAAGAGACTCATCACTGTTGAAAGAGCTAAGTTAGATGCAGCACAGGCTGAATTTAGGACAAAACTAAACCCACATGGTCTTCTGGTGATGCCAAGCAGCAAACATATTCTTTTCAGCTTCATTTTTACTGTCCAGGACCACAGTAGTACCCCTACCATTTCCCTGTGACTAGCCTGGAAGAGGTAGTAAGGACATGGAGTTAATCATCTGAGCCTTTCTTACCAAGATATGTTCTCAAACAAGCCATAACTGGAAACCATGCCTCCATTACAAACCCTTCACTTAGGAAGTTGCACAGTAATCAAATATATTCTGTTCACTTTATGCAGCCCCTGGGCAAATTGCTCAGATTGCACACTCTCGTGTGAGCGATACGCACACGACACTCAGCACCACCTCTCATTCCTCACATTCACCATGCCATCAAATGGTCCAGGACCTCCACAAAAATAGTTTCTGGATTAATAGTGTTTGGTTGAAACAGAGCAAGACATACATGAGACTGATGAGTAGAAGGAAGTGTTTTTGAGGTTTTTGCAGATATAGTGCTATTCCCTTCAGCACAGACCCACAGCTAAGAAGCTAGCTTGTAGCTAAGAAATCCACCTGAATTCCCTGGGTAGACAATGCACCCAGAGTGGGGTCTCTACTATCTCTATTGACTAGAGACTGGAAGATTGCAACTTAGCTTTTTTCACACACAGAGATACAGTGCACCTGAGTTTACAGAAGAGACTACTGAAGATTTTATGCTTTAATCCTGAATATAACTTGCTACATATTAACATTAATCACTCATCTTCAGGGTTCCACAATGTATCTGTCCTAATTGCACGACACAGATTCATAGGCTGCCAAATTTCTTTTGTGAATTAGGGGACTGTTTTCAATACAACAGCAATTATTGCAGATACTCTTCATAGTTTTCCCAAGTTACATGTTATTCCTAGAATCAAGATCTCCATAAAATGTCCCTGTCATGTTTCGACAGGGAATTGGCTGTATTAGCATATTCTAGCCTAAACATTCATTGAGTGCATTGTGAAGGCTTGCTTCTAACTGAGTAAAATTCACCCAAAATTTAAAAATAAAATTTATTTTGTAAGGCGTTTACTTTATCCTACTAGGAGCTACAAGTAAGAATTTTGCTCTCTTGTATCTGTTCTTTATTGTCAATTCATATGCTTTGGCCATTCTTAAATATTTGCCAACAGCTTTAGTTAACAAAATAACTTTAACTTAGTATTTGTAATACTGTAGTTATTCCCTAAAGTAATAGATTATTTAGGTAACACTGCAAATAAGAGAGGGAACCTTATCTATTAATCGAAGACAGAGCTGGCACTAAGAGTGACCTCAGTATGTGAATATGATGGACATTTAAGATGGTGCCAGCAACTCCGTGTTTTACTGTGTATCAAAACCTACTGTCTGCTCTCCGTGGGAAGTGCGAGCATTTAGCGGAGGCAGAGCAGCCCCTGGCTCGGCTGTGGGCAGCGGGCAAAAAGGAGGGGCACAGCCAGCTCACAGACGAGGCATTGCCACCTTCCCCATCCCAGGCTGAACTGGCAGCACCTGTGCCTCTCTGCTGGTTGCTGGAGGCCGCTGGGTTGACATGGATCACTGAAGGGGTGTGTATGTGGGTGGTGTGGAGCCAGCAGCTCTGGCCTGGGGCCAGCAGGGAAACTGCCGATGTCAGGGATTTGCAGAAACACAAGGCTGGTGGAACAGACACAGAGGATCTTGTCCTAAAGGTCATAGAGATTTATTTTTTATACCGAGAGTATGTTTTTAACAACATTTCTGACAACTGTTTAAAGAACAGTGCACCATTTTCCTCAAATCCAAGCTGAATTAAGAAAGCAGTAACTCTTGGTAGTGCACTAAAATAACAGCCACTGGCATATCAACAAAACCTGGTGGAAAACAATACACTACTATGTAATTTAAAACACTATGTATTACTTTTTGTCTTTTTCTGATGATCCTTGCCAAGAGCTTCATCCTGAATGCTGTTGCTCACAAGAAAACCAAGGTATTATGGCATAAAGGAACATCAGGCCTTCTAACCAAGCATTTCAGGATGAGCTCCTACAGTCCCCACACATCCACACACCCACCAACTCAGTCTAGACCTTCAGCAACCCCTTCAGCTCCCACAGGCTTAACAGCACTGCTGGCACGAGCCTTTACCTCCTGAAATGCCAACCACGGAAATCTCCCCAATGACAAAGAATGGATGCACTCAAGAGCCAGACATTTCTGCTAGGAGCCTTAACTGATGTTGCTTGTCACCATAGTTTGAATTTATATTTGCCTGCAGAACTAATAAAATCTAATAGAGATTTCTTTGTTAGAAATTATGCATGAAGTTAAGGCTAATACGGCTTGGGCATTTAGTTTCCTTCGCAGCTTCTCCTTGGTAAAGATAATAGCTTCTGACTTCCATTTCACATGAGTGACCTACACATACACAATTTAATTTCAAATGAAAAAAATCCTTCTGCAAAAAGTAGTAATATGAGTGAATCAACTCATATTAGATAAACTGAAACAATTCAGATGAAACAAAGAAGAATCCTGACCCTGAAAACTGAAACAGTCAGTGAAGCGTCCACTCAGTGCAAAGGGGCACTTCTTATATACACCTATATAAAAGAAATCTGATGGTACTGATACATATCATAACGCAGGCATCAGAATCACCTGAAAACAAGCTCAATGTAATGACTATGTGCTGTTGACTTTTATTTTTGTCTCCAGGGAATAGTGTTTACTTTGCTTTAAAATTTATATGAGTCATTTTGTTATGTGCCTTTTTTTAATTAGTCGGAAAGAAATAGCCATTTGAGAAAGAGAGCGGAAATCAATTCTGATTCGATACTGATAGCTACTGTGCGATGTAAACTGTGTGTTCTTTCTAATTAAATGTAAACACATGCAGTTCTAAAGTCCAGCAGTGGTGACAACTACTAGAAAGGATTGCCTAAGACCTGGTCAACTGATCCTTCTGAACCTTTTGTTCATACCGTAGGCGAACTTGTGCAATCTGTCTCAGGTGAATGCCAGTTGTAACTGACTTTATTTTAGGTCATCTTCAGAGAAAAGACTTGACAAGAATGTGGAGAGCTCTGTAATACCTCCAGTTACCCATTAACTATGTCCTTCTGATAGCTAATCAATAGCATTGCATGGAGCCAAACACACTGCACTGAACTGCCCCTCTTCCAAAAGCCAAGTCTTGGTAAATATTTAATGGCAGTAAAGGTGTTTTGACTCTTATCAATCTGATATGTTAAAGAACTCTTGAAAGAAACTTTATCTTGCTTCTCTCTGCATAAATAATTTGTTCAGTTAGAATTTTAGTCTTATGCAAAAGGGCCTAATTTAAAGATCTAATGCTTTTAAATCAAGGTTTTGGACAGAGAAAATGTAGTTTCAATCCACATGTCACAAAATAAAGAAAACACAAAGTTTATTTCCTTGATAAAATGCCAAATAGAAATATACATCAAGGAAGCTAGCCCTTTATACTGTAGTAGTAAATACTGTGCCAAACTCGCTTAAAACCTGTTATACAAGTGCACATTCGAGATTTTCTTACAAGGCTTCAGTTTCTGAAAAATTCTTAGCTCTCATTCACATCAAGATGACGTAGGATTTTTAGCTTCTTTTCACCAGGGGAAAAACCCCCAACTCTAAAATAGTTATACCAAGATCCAGAGACATTCTGTACCCATACATTGAGTATTCCCATCTTTAAGTGGGTATATTCTCCTGTAATGGGTTTTATTAAGCATGTTTCCATTTTCTATTTTTTTCTGTACAAATCAGCTTATCCAGATACCTAACAAAGAAACACTTTTGTCCTGATCCTTTTACATCTACTGCAGGTATCTGTTTGCTACAGCCAGGTAGGATCCAAACACCTCCTTAGATACTGAGATGGGCTTATTCCATGCCTAATGTGCTAAATGTCAGAGGACGGAGGAGTCCTCTGACTCTCTCCCACAGCACATTCTTCCAGCCTTTTCTGCATGATCCAACTTCAATATGAGCCTAAGTATTTTGAAGAAACTGATTCAGCAGTGGATCCAAGCTTTTTCTTGGAAAATAATCTGGGAATAAAACATTGATAGTGTTTCAGTTTCCAAAATGTGAATCACCATAAATGTTTTCCCAGAAGTATAAGCATTACTTTTTCCCCAGTGTTTACATGGCTTCCTATGTGCTCTTGATGCCATTCAACAGTCTTCAAAAATAAAGATCACAGGAATAATTCCCAAACACTGGCAGAGATAAATTGAACACCTTGAAGTTTTCCAATCACTAGTAATTCCCTCTGGTGAAAACAGTATTAATTAAAATCATAAAGGCATATAAACCAATCAAGCAGTAAAGCACATGGCACCATTTAGGAATGATCAGCTGAAGAAAGCCTGTTACTAAAAACCTCTGAAAATATCCTGTACTTAATACAATGTTATCTTTATAAATCAGACATGATCATGAATTTTATGGCTGTCCTGATTTGCTATTGTGATCATTTGGCGTAACTTCTCCACTGAATCAGAAAAGCAAGAGACAAAGCTGTCTTGGACCCCGAGCTGGAAGCCAGCCCTGCCTTCCCGCATGGCCAGGAACATCCAGCTGAGGAAGAGAAGAGGTTCTCCAGGAGAAGGCAATTAGAAGAAATACAAAGAATGGAAACGTGTTTCAAAGATGGAATAATTGAATACATATGGTATTTCAGAGAGGGATGATTTCATGGATGAGCTGAGTAGCCCTAAAGCTAGAAACTCTCAGTGTGACTAACCTGAGAAAGGGAATCACATGGGGCTCTGCTCCTTGTCCCTACTTCCTTGCTGAATAATTCAAAAAAATCTTTGAATGATTTTTTAAAAAAATGAAAATGTAACTTTTAAAATTTGAGGGTACTTCCTTCCCTGTCCCAAGAAAATAAAACTGAGTATTTGAACAGTTTTGTCTGATGTTTCTCAAAGGTGTTACTGAAAAATATTATGCAACTCTGACGAAAGGCAAACACGGTGTACTGTGCTCCAGCCCATGGCCAGCTTTGGTCACCACAGTGCCAGTAAGTGAGGTACTGATGAACTCTAGGTGAGTGTGCCCAGCACATTTTCCCCACATTCTTGGTACTGTGCACAGCAACATGTACCGCTCTGCAATGGCTGGTGACTCACTAGGAGGACTGTATGCACTGCAGACTGAAATCTGTCCTCCACATGGGTAAAGACATCCGAAACGTCGACTTTAATGCCATCATGGCTTCTCCCATATAAAAATGCAGTTGTTTTGGGGATTGCTGTGCAGATACACACTTAGCAACTCACCTCCTGAAAGCCACGTAAATGACACAATGGCAACATATTGCTACTCAGTAAGTCATGTCTTACCTAGCTGCTGCTGCCAAACCCTTACTCATATAAATCATACAGCTCCTTGGACAGCTAAGCACTATGAAACAAGGCAGTTAAAACGATGGCTTAAATGATAAAGGGAGCGCCTGGGAAATTTAATATAGGGGAAGTCTGCTTCTCTATTGTACCAAAGCTTACTGAAGCAACTGGGCAGACTTGTCTGGGCCATTCTCCTTAACGTGAAACAAGGACACATGCTAAGGGAATGATTTAGTGGATTGGGGATAAGAGCTCTGCCTTGAATTCCCTCTTCTATTTCACGTCTTCTGTGTGGTACTGAGCAAGTCACAACATGCAAAACTCAGCCTGCCATGCTGAAACTACGAATAAAGTGTCTTTCCCTAGCTCTTTTTCTTTAAAATCTAAGCTTTTGGGGTCCTGGATTTCTTCTTATTACCTACATGGGCTGCATCTTGGAAACCTGAGGCCCAGATTTGGTTCAGATCTCAGCGTCAATTACTGTTCATGGAAAGACACTAAAGAGCTAATTAACAGTATGCACATGTTAATAATGCACATCAACCTGGTTAACCTCAGCAGACAGATCCAGGTTTGGGACCTTAATAGAAAAAAAAAAATTCACAGGTTTTTGCCTCCACATTGCAGGTTCAGCCACCACTGTCACCATGGGGCATATGCGGTGAGAGCAGCCTCTTGTGCTTTGTTGATGTGCCCTGAGCACAAACATCCTTGTTTTCTGAGAAGATGTTCTTGCTTTCCTCCCAGTGAAAGGGGACATCAACTGGATACAGCACATGAATGGAAGCCAAAACACACAAGTTGCATACCTCTTGAAAAGCAAGAGATTAGACTGGAGGCTGCTGGGGAAAACTCAGTGAAGAGAAGCTCTCAAGCGCAGGGGTTGGAAAGAGGCTATAAACAGTGCTGAATTGATTTCTGTATTCTAAAAATCTTAAATCAGCTTCCCTTACCTCTCTCTTCCTTTACCCTCATGAGTTTTGACCATTGGGCTATTGAAATAAAATTTGTAAAAAACTAATACAGTTGTGCACTTTAATTTAGCCTGGTTGAAGAGGAAAACAACATTTTTCACTTTATGACACAGGAGTTCACAAGAAAAACTGCAGTTTTTTTCTTTTTGCCAGCATATAATTTCTCCGTAACCAGCAGGTAAAGTGAAATCCTGTAGCAGGAAATATATTGGTTGCACTGAACCAAAGAATTATTTTCTCAGGACCTGACAAGGAAACTGAATGAGTATGAAAGCTCATGTGAAATCTAGCCAACACGGAATTCAATACTCTCCAATTCCTTACTTATTTTTTGAACAGGACAAGATAATTATTGGTATGAATACTGCCTACTATGCTTATACACATCCAACAGGTATTATACCCTCCTCTGATACAAGCAGTAACACTGCTCAAGAGGGAAAACCAAATTCCTGCATCACGACAGTCCTCATTCTACTGTCACAACTGTAAAAGTATAATAAAATTACTCCTTTGGTACAGACAGTAAGGAAGAAGAGCTAAATGGAAGAATATCTGTTTCTGTATCTCCACCAAACCCCTTAGGATGGAAGTCCCTTTTACAGAATATGATTGAAACAAACAGAACATTATCTTATATGAGCCTGGATACCATTAAGATCCTACCTAGCTCAGAAGCAAAAGATAAATCAGATAATATGAACCTTGTTATCCATCCTTCTTCACAGTCTTTTTGGTGAGGGACAAATTCATGGAAGTTCTTCCTCTTTGATGAAAGTTCCTCCCAGTTCAATCTTTGTTAATGATAGTGGAAGCCATTAGTGTATTTCCCATTGAGAACCAGAAGAAAGCCTAGTGAAGATGCTTTGAATTTGCTTGTATGAAGAAGCTAAAGGCTGCGGCCCTAAGCAGGTGCTCTTCTGGCTGCCTACTGCAACTAAATACTTCCTGGAGACCTTGCTGCTTCCTTCTGATCTCTGGGAGTAGAAGACCAGAAGAGAAAAAAAATGTAAGAAAATACTACTTTATAGAGCCAAAAAGAGGAGCAAGAAGAAAAAGTTCCTTCAATAACAAAAAGAAACAATAAATAATCCAGATGTTTGAAATTTTGGCCTCAACCTTGCTTGTTTCAATGACCATGGATTGGGTATGACACAAGTCCTTCATGGTATATTTTCAATACAATGTACACAGTTTTTACCTTAATGAGATATGTAAGATCAGAATCAATGAATCAACACCATGATATGCCCCTAAGTTATTTTTTCATGGACAGCAGGTGAGCGGATGTCATTCCTCTGTTTAATCAGGAGTTAAAGCGTGTACAGTAATTCCTTATTTTCACAATATTCCTTCTGACAAAGATAACAACCATAAGAATGGCTCCCAGCTGGCTAAACCTGACATACAGGTTTTGTTAATAAAAAAATGCATGACTTAATTAATGAAATGGATCTATTAAGACTGTCCCCCAATCAACCACACTGGCCCCACCTACAGCTGAACTTCACATGACCTATCTTATGCAAAAAGAATTGTAATAACTTGCACTGGAAGCTGCTATAGAGGAAAGGTTGCTATGAAGAAAAAATATGACTTAGAAATGCATATAATGCCCCTAGAGGAGAAAGCTTAGTATTTTCACTTTTACTCAGTGTTTTCCTTTACAGTGAATAATTGAAACAATTTTGCTAAACTGTGTAAAATTATTTCACAAAGAATAATTACATTTGATCTATTAGCACCTGATACTATCTATTGTCTAAATTGCTTGCATTCAATCCATGAGTAATGTCAACAGTATTAACGTCCATTATGGAAGAATTAGCTGAGTAAAAATAATTTTTAAATGTTTGACATTCTTGTACCCTTTCTCCAGCATAATGTTCAAAAGAAGTACCATTATACCACAACATATTATTGGATTTTTTTTAAGGCATGTCTTTACTTAAGTCTGCAAACTCAGGGTCTTTAAAAACACAAACAAATTGCCTTTTTTGTTCTGGCAAGCATAAATCTGCAGCAATCTACTCATTTCACATTCTTCTCTGTTCCCATCTAGCTGTCCCACATTAATTGGCTGTGCAAATTCACCTCCATCAACTTTGGCAGGCTCAACACCTCCTTCACAAAACCAGTTCCCACTCCCCCCCCCGCCATCATAAAGAGCTGCACTGTTACAAACAGAAAAAAGGAACCCTGCAACATTTCTACAACAAAGTTCTATACATATATATACATTAATTTGATCACACACACACACATACATGCCCCAAACTGAACTAATGCAACAGCAGATACCTTTTTCTTTCCTCTCTTGCAGCCTCATTCCTATTTCAAAGATTTCCAAATTCGTGCCTGCCTTTTAGCAGAGGAAATCCCATGAACTGTTTAAGATTACACTCTCACTGAAAGCGATGAATGCCACAGTCTTCTCCAGAATAAAAAGCTACTTTCTCTCCTTGGAATAGTAACTTTACAGTAATTTGGAGGAAGCAGGAGAAACAGTTGGTCATTAAACATTAGATGTATTAATGGGGCACTCACAGTGTGTGACTCATCTGGAAAGGGCAGTTCTATACTTGCATTTCAGAAGGACTGCTGCAATACAATAGGTACTGTGATAAATTTAGGTTTATTGCACTTAATATTTAGCAGAATCTAATAAAGAAAACCTAAATCAATGTACTTTCCAAAAAATTGTCGAGTAGCAGTATTTACATCTTACAGCTAGGGGAATTGAGAGGCAAAGAAAAAACATTCCGAAGGAGGCCCTTCACTTCCACTCCCCAAATGGAGATCTTTAGGATTTGGTGTTTACAACTTACAGGGACTTGCAACTCCAGATGAAAACAATGACAAATCAGAACATTCAAAGCAGGAATCCCCCAAGCACTTTAGCAGCATGTATAAAATCATCCACTTCTCCAGACTCACATTGCTCTTGAAGTCCTGCTCAGGTCTCTGGAAACCTCAGACCTGAGGATAGCGGTGAAGCACTTGGCAGCACTTGCTTGTTACATGGCATTGTTGGAAACAGAGCTTCTGCAGAGCTCAGAAAAATGATCAAAAAAAAAAAAAAGTGACGCAGGCTATATAGGATGCTGACTTGATTAGTAAAAAGTTTTATGTGATGCCCTGGAGTGGAGGGAAAAGTGATTAATGTAAAGTCTGATACACTAGGAGATACAAAGAGAGACATAATTCCTAAGGACAGAAATCCTGTTTGCTCTCAAGACATTGTCAATCTGTTCTTTACAGGCTTTTTTCCCAGTCCTAATTGTTCATGATCTACTGAGCCCTAAAATCATATCACTTTGATGAAAGCTTTGTGCATTTCCTTACTCTGAAGTTCTGACTCATTTAGGTGAGTAGGAGGCAGAACGGTAACAGAGATAAAATAACAGGACCACTTCACAGCACACTTAAGTCACTGTGAGAACTCTCAAGTCCAAGGTAAATATATCTGTTCTTAGGAACTCCAGAAATGGAGACACTAAGAGAAACAGACATGTTCACTACATCCTGAGCTTTTAGCGTAGACTTTTGTTTTACCTATTTTGTAGAAAATGAGCTCTTAGTTTTGTCTGAGGAAAAATATTAGTTCACAGGAATCTGAAGAACAGAAACAAAACACTTATGTCTAGAGCTAGGGAAAATGTGACAGTTCAGAAGACATTTGTAAGAGCAGAGTAGATGACAGGATTCTTTAGATGGTGGACAAAAAGCTTTGGGACACACAAACCAGGTATTTTTCAACAAATGAAAACCAAAATCAGCTCACCAAAATAATCAGAATCCAGAGTCTGATGTACTTTTATCAAAACCCAGTAACATCTTGCTTACGTCTATGATGAATAAAATTCACTGGCTGTTCACGTGTAGGCAAGCCTTCAGAAGGAGACTCTGGGAAAAAGAAATGGACCACGACATTCTCCGAGTAAATATGGTGTATGTGTGGGGAAGAACTTCAGTTGCTGGCCCCATGAAGTCCTGACAAAAGGAATGTGAGAGCTGTTCCCAAGGTGAAAGAAGACAGGCCAAACAATGTGGCTAACGGGATCACATTGAGTTAATGGGATCACCATGACTTGTTTTACTTCCGTTGGTGCATGTCAAAACTCTGATTTGTTTTAAAATACATTCTACAGCAGTAGGCTAAATCTTGAGGCATTTTGGAGAGAATTTATGTATCTTCAGGTTTTGAGCCTTGTGTAGAAAGAGTCTACTGGGTAAGAACACTTCAAATTCAGAAATCTGCAAATTGTGAGAGCAGATTCTCTTCTGTCAGACAAAGAAAAAAAAAGAAACAGAAGGCTCAAACATGTTAGTATCTTATTAAACACGCATTTAATGCTCCTGCCCTCACACAGACCTACAGAGGTTACAGACACCTCACACCTGCACAAGCTCCCAGTTGCTATCTTTCACAAGCCAGGTGCAGACAAGAGAATAAATGCAGCCACATTGTAGCACCCAACTGTACTATGGCACGTTTAGATTTGGCAAGTACTGACAACACTTGGGAATGCTGTAAGTAATATTACTGATGTCTAAAAGCTTTGAAAACTTGCTTAATGCTCTTGATTATGGTATCCTGAAAGAATTCTAGAATTATTCTTGGTCAACACAAAAGGATTTAAAAATAAAATTGCACAGGTCACAATGATCCAGCTTTGGCACCTTTAGTTAAACTATTGCTCCAGAAAATTACTGGCTTTTCAAAGGGGCACTTGCAGGTCCCTTCCCAGCTCCCTACATGCAAACTCAGGTGTCTAAATTTACATATATGAGACTGAAAATTTTGGCCGCACTATTTAACAGGCAGATCTGCTGGGAGGTCTCTTGTAACCAGATTTTTTTAAAGCCTCATATTTATTGGACAGATACTGGCCCAATTCCAATCCACAACTGCAAATCCAAAGAAACAGCTCTGAGCAAACCAGCAGCCTTATTAGCTTTTAAAGATTTCATTTTCAAGAACTCAAGACCCTTTATTGACTAATGAAAGGTTGGGTCCCCAAGCCCACAGACTGATGTTGCTCGGAACATATTTTAATCATTTTGGAGTGCTAGCAGCCATCTGTCTAAAGAGCTTTGATCACAGAAATGCACTCTGAACTGCAGCTCCTTCCGACTCCAAACCCTGTCCAAAAGCCAAAGGGAAGCCGCAGGCATGGCAACTTTGAGACAATTCAAAGCCTTGCAATGTGATAAGGCTGCTTTTATTATTTAGCACATCATTAGATTTAATGACACCACAGATAAGAGATACACTAAAAAGATACCATTGTCATCGCCTATCTTATAACAGCAACATCCAACTGTGACTTTGCTTTGTTTCCACCCAACACTTGTTACTTACTATGCTATTCTAAAAGAATAGTTAAACGAAACAAAAGGATTTCTCGTCCTGCTTCAAACACCAGAAAGAGTAAAAAAAAGTACCTAACAAAAAATAATTAAAAAATAGGGCTTTAAAAAAATACTTTCCTGCTTAGTTAAAAAAAAAAAAAGAAACAAAAGACAAGCAGAGAAATCATAAATAATCTACTGCATTTTCAGTTTAGACTATTGACTGTTGGACAAATACTGGTTGCACATACAAGCCTACTTTGACCAGCAGTGAATATAAAATTACATTGAAAAGAGAGAGATGCTTTACAGTTAGAGCTCCTAACATAACATTTATGAACAAATTATGCACAATTCCAAAAGTATTATTTCCTACTCTTGAAAGAATTCGGCCATCTCAAAGCTTATTTTGTGGTGATCAGTATTTTTCGTCATGGTATCTCCTGAATGGTACAGACACGTGCTATGAACTATGAGAGCCTGGAAGCAATG
This sequence comes from Oreocharis arfaki, assembly GCA_013398015.1. Lineage (NCBI taxonomy): Eukaryota > Metazoa > Chordata > Aves > Passeriformes > Paramythiidae > Oreocharis > Oreocharis arfaki. The sequence goes on along the minus strand of VZRR01005022.1, from coordinate 411,052 downwards.
ACAGCGTCAAGCATGAAGAAAATCTACTTAAATTACCGGAGTCAAGAAACTGCTCTCAAAAATCAAAGCAGAAGCCCTAAGAGAGTGGTAAAAACTGCATAAAAATATCTCTCTTGATGACAAGAGAGACACAGTGGTGGATCCTGTGTGACAAAGCACAACTTTATTTGCTCCAAAAGTCAACAACCTCAGTGAGTTCAACCCTGAGATTACAGTGCTTGCAGGTTTCTCTTCATTCTGAGATCTCATTCTTGGCTCTCTTACTCAGGACATTAGCCACCAGTAACCAGGAGAAACTTCTAGTATTGCACAGTATAATAACATACTTTTCAATTCACTAATTGTCATACAAAGTGTAGCTAGCTAGCAGTGTGAAGAATGTGGGGAAAAAAATAAACAAATCCTGCAAATCTTTGTTACTCCTGAAAATATTTTTGTGTGGCCATTCTGTAATGCTGATACTGCACAAATAAAGAGAAAAGAAGACAAAACCATAACATGAAATGGCTCAGGTAGTAGAAGAGCTTCTCTAAACTCTTTGCTGTCAAAGAAAATACAACACTGATGATCCACTCAGCGTAACTCCCTCCAACTTCTTCTGTGGCTTTTCCTTCCAAATTCAGTGCCAGAGAAGCTCCTCTGCTAGTGAGACAGCAGCTCCATACCACTGCTCACATGCCTTTCTTGGTGGTGTTAGGAAAAAAAGACAAATGGCTCTGTGCTAGTTCTCCTTCCTGTCATGACCAGGTAAACTGCAGCTTATAAAAGCAAACTATTACTAATATGTTACATTTTACTCAAATATGTGAGAGACTCAGAATTGTGCAAATCCCAGCAGGCCCACTTATTCACTGGAAAACTGTGGTGGAAACTTCCAAATTGGTCTCTATTCTCCTAAAAAAGACATCTTTCACACCTACGCTGGAAGAACTACCCATACCAGATGAGTAACACATCATTACGGAATGCTGGACACAGGTTAAAAACCTTCAGCTTCTAAAACACAAGACCTCTATCACATTAGTTAGAAAAGCAGTCTGTGACTCGGAAGCACAAACGGAAATTTTTTCCAGTAAAAGGCATCAGCATGACATGCATGTATCAATTTAACAAAAGCTCTAAGTTTAGACAGGAAATTAATAAAGAAAATACCTTACTCTCGACTTCTCTCTTTGTAAACACAACAGGTGGACAGCCTTCTGTTTGGTGTTCTGTGGCAGGCAGAGGACTTATCCTGCCACCTGCATTCTTAGATAGTCCCTAACAGTTTTCCACTGCCAGCAGTGTTAAGTGCAGAGTAAGAAAAGCAATGTTATGTCTAGCACTGACTGAAAATTGCTCATGTAGAAAGTCTTCTCACCAAAGATTTTTCTCCCTGAGAAATGTAAATTCCAACACAAAAAAATGTTGTCTTCCTGTGAAACATTTCTAAGTGAAAAACTTTCTTTCACCTTAGTATTTCAAATTGAAATGCCATTTTGTTTCAGTTCTTCAGCTGAAGAGAACTGAACTGAAACACATCAAAGACACGATTTTTCAAAATCATTGAATTGACATTTTAACATAAAAACATGTTCTGTGAAAAACCAACAAGAAATGAAACGGCATTTTAAGTCCTCCTGACAATGTTATTACTTTATTTCTAAATATCATATTAATAACAAAAGAATTCCCTTTTATACAATATTTATAGGGCAAGCCAAATTCTTCTTTTAGATTTTCCTTCTAACTTCTCATGGGAAAATCCGTCTTCTAAATAGCTCTTATTACACACACAGTTTTCCTGTGTTTCTTTAACTTGCTCTAGAGAGGGCTGCTTCTTATTCTGTATCTGTTTTCCTTCTTTCATTTTAAAGCAAGAGTACCTGCATTTTCATAGTCTCTAAAGGTGTTATGCAAAAGGGTAAAACTTCTTATTCAGCTTATACAAATAAAGCAGCTGAAGCAGTTTAGCGATGTGATTCATCTATATTCATCTAGCATTTCAACATTTCAATGGCAGAATCAGAATATGTAGCCTTTAGCCACACACCCTGTGTACCAGATAACAGATTTCATAATCCTGCATATGCTCTTTGTAGATTCTCCAATTTTGATTTTGCATATTCTTACATTGCATAGAATAGATATTAACTTTAGTGATCTCATCATCCTAATTTTTACAAGTATTTCTACAGGAATTTCATACTTTGTGTTGCTATCTACTCCAAACTACCAGTAGCAGACAGTGGGTTGATTGCAGGTAGTTCTTCCAGAGACTTTAATCCTTCCAAGAACTCAATTTTATTATGCTTTACCAACTTTGAAAAACAGTTCCTAGACATCTCTAACTATGTGCTTATTTCAAAAAGCACAGAACAAAGTCACACTTCAGCTTTTCAGCTCACCGAGAAACCAAGGAAGTCATAACAGAAAATCATATAGAGCAGAGGTAAAAAAGAAGGTGGAGGAATCAGCCAGGCAAAGGACAGCTGTGAACAGAAAGCCAGCCGGGCCCTGTATACAGAGTCGTGAGACCATATCAGCATCCAATGGCAAGGAATTCCTTTCTGTCAAGCAAATCGTTGCTCTGAGTGAAGAACAGAAACTCACGTGAAAAGGCCCATCCCAGCAAAAACGACAAAGTAAATGTTGTTTTAGTTCACATTACCCCACGACAGCAAGTAAGTAGAGAAGTCTGCTTAAGTCTGGTGCCATACCACATAAGGACCTGTGGAGTATTTCTAGCTTTAATGCACTTGGCACAAAAAGTGACTGGTTGGTCCTCAACTAATTAGAAAAACTTAAGAAACTTTGCCACTATAACACACCCAGTAACAGAAGCAGTAGTGGAATTAGCATAGTACATGGTACAAATTAAAACTGCATCACAGAATGAACGTGTTAGGTGCTTCAGTCCGTATTCATGCTGCCTCCTCAGATCTGCTGCTTAGTGTTTCTACTGGCAAGGCACCTCCGAAGGCCAAGAGCCAGCCCCTGGAAACATTAGGCACAAAGATTTCATAAAGCGTAGGTCAGACCAATCCATGTCTGAGTCAACAGCAGCACAAGGCAATTTGAGTGTACTACATTCTGGTTGCAGGGATGGCATGAGGTGGCTTGTTATTCCATCAGGTGCCTTGGATCTTTGACAGTTCAGTGCTTCCTCTCAAAGCTTTCATAAATCACTAAAGCTGAGTTGAAAATTGTTTTTCCATGCTAAATTTTATTTCCCAGTGAGATAGGAAAACTTTCAAAATCATGTCAGGGCAAAAAGCAAAACATTCAAAAGTATTTTTTTGGGGGGGTTTCTAAATGAATGAGAGACAGAGAAAGCTTAAAGAGCATGCTGATGGCTGAAATATTTCATTGGAAGGCAAAAAAAGAACACCCCTCAGCCCCCAACAGCTTCAGATACTGCTTTGCCATTTCATTGCCTGCCAAACTGCCACTGTAAACACCAGGCCTATAGTATATACTGGAGTTTCTCTCCACCATCATTTTTCTTTGCAAATGGTCAAATACTAATTGGAGAATGGATGTGAGTCTGGTCTGCCATGCTCCCAAGAAATTTTTTTATCCATTGATTTATTTATAAAGTCAGTCTCTCTGACTATATTGTTGTTAGAAAGTTGAACAAATGCAGAAAGTGAGACAATAATCAATTCCAAGCTGGAGAACAAGAAGTCTGGGAATGGGGCAGGGACAAGAGGATAATAAATTCAATGAAGTGTGAAATAGACAAGAATAACAAGGGAGGGCTCTGCCTCTACTGCTCACCTGTACTAAGCCACTGAGAAATACAGCCATCTCAGTAGCACTGAGAAGTAAAACTTCAGGCAGCTGCTTTGGCAATGCAGAGCAGCTCACTGATCAGTCTTCCCCCCTTCAGCTGTCTGATCCAGCTCACAAAACAGCCCCCAAACCTTGGACTTTTATCTCCTGTAACACTAACAAGAGCTGTGATTGCACAAGCAATAAAGTGACAAAGGGAAAGAAGTCATAGGGAGACATAGGGGCTTACTAGTGGGAAAACGCTTATGAGACTATAGAGGGAGAAATACCCACCTAAAATCCCAATTCTTTTGGGGCTGCAGCACCTCACTGGAAAGTCGCACAAAACAGAGGAGGAGAAGACTGAACACATAGATTCTAAATCCCAGGTCCAAATTACTCGGCTCCCCTTATCCCCACAAATTGACAAAAAATTCACTGAAACCTCGATAGGTTGCTGAGAGAAGATGTGGTTTTAACCAATCTGATTTAAAAGACAGCAGTGTTTCTCCACCCCGATTTTCTACTAATTTTAACACTCAGTTCAACAAACAAACAGAAAGATGGTCCCTGACTCTTTCTTTGTTATAGCAAAAGATAAACAAAAACCTCAGTCTTCCCTAACAGAATAATTGCTTTCTATATGTTTGGCTGCATCAAACTAGAGCAGGTTAGGTTTCTCCAAAACATGTATTACACTGTCTCCCACTGCATAGCCAAGTGTCTCATCTCTTCGGTATAAAAAAGAACCTCTTCTGTGCTTGTAAGTGGGAAATTTAATTAGTTTAAGTATTATGTTTAATGTCAGGTGTCTGAAACTCCTTGATAAAATAGGAGTCACTGCTTCAAGGACAGAGAATACTTAAAACACAACTGCTGTCTTCTCCATGATCTCCCCAAAACTACTCTGCAAAAAGAACAGTGACACCATTACCTGGTCATTCCTCTTAATGACTGTAATTACACCATGTTATGTCTAAAGCAACTAGTACTGAAACAATGACGGCAACTGCCAGAACAGAAGCAAGCAGACAGGATGAAAAGAGCAGGAAAATGAGTCAACGGCCATAACTGAAAAAGTGAGATAAAAAGACAGGTATGAAAAGACCAGTTCTCTGAGGTAAACTGCTGGGACAGGTGCTCAAGGTAGTCTGCTACTGCTTTAGAGGAAGGACTGAGATCACCACTCTGCATTAGCGGTTGCAGCTTTACTAATTCCACTGTAAATGGGTTCCAGGTCATTTGGGCTGGGAAACTGGATGTTAGAGCAGCCCAACCTTCTGCTACATATCGTGTTCCCCTGAGGGAAATCTGGACTGAGAGAACTCTGAAAAAGACTGAGAGATGGCAGAACAAACAGGCCGAAATGTTTGAGCAGGGGTCAGTCAGAGTACAGAAGTCTGACTATTTAGGCAGCTGTATTCTGACTTGCTACTGCAGTGGCTGTGAAGATGAACATTGACTTGTTAGGTAGAAATAATTTATAGTTTTTAATAGCCCTTAAAACTGGAATAAGAGTAACATTCTAACAGCAAGAATTACACCATTCTATATCTATACACAGAGTCCATGGAACACGATTGAAATGGCACCATCTGAGTACTATATTCCGCAACATGAGTTATGAAACTATAGAATGGAAGTAAATTAAACACACACAAGTGTATTCAAAGCTTGAATAGAAAAGTCTTTTTATCCAGGACTGGAAGTAATGGCTCACAAAATATCTTTCTTCATCTATTTCTCCTCTTACAGGGTGATTCAGTTCTGTAATTAAAATAAAAATGGAGTTTGTCCCTGTGCCTATAAGTCCTTCACTTGGGAAAATAATAAAAAACCTTCTTGATTTTCTACTTTCACATCTATCGATTTCAATCTTTAAAAGGATGAACTTACATGTCATTTTACAAGAGACTGTGGGAAAAATTTATAGACCTCCATAAAACCAATTGTTATTTAGACCATTTGCTTGTGCCACTTACACATGAATTTCAAGTATTCCAACTGAAGTATTGTAAGCATTGGAACTTGTAGATTTGAATTCTGTTAAATCTCTTCAATAGTTTTTAACTTATAAAGTGCTACAACTGGTTAGGGAGCAAGGAAACTGCTGGCATTGCTTACAGAGAAGCTACCTATATTAATGGAAAGTTTGAATCTAAAAATACTTATTTCAGGTCATTGTACTTATCAGTACAAGGGGCCTTACTGAAGTTATTCTTTTATATTAATCGCTGAGAACCATCACATAACTGTAAAATAAGCCATCTTTTTCTCCCATGCTCGCCATAACTTACAGATTCCCATTACTTTGCAACATTATACTGCTTTTGACTGGGATACAGTAATTTTCTTCACAGTAGCTACTACAGGGCTATATTTTGGGTTTATGTTGAAAAAAAGCGTTGCTAGCACATGGATGTTTCAGTTATTGCTGAGTAGTGTTCACACAGAGCCAAACCCTTTTCTGCTTTCCACACCACTTCAGCAGCGAGCAGGCTGGGGGTGCCCAAGAAGCTGGATAGAGACACAGCTGGAACAGCTGGCTCCAACTGACCAAAGGCATATCCCACACCATACGGTGTCACACTCAGCATATGAATCTAGGGGAAGAAGGAACCCGATTATAAAATTGGACAGATCACATAACTGAAAAATATGCAAATAAAAAACTTGTGATGATGTTCAAACAACAGAAGTATGTGAGAAAGAGGTAGTGGGATTAACACTCCCATGTACTTCAAAACTGATTATTTGGATACAGCCTTCTTTGGTCACTGAGAATCTTATGATTTGCATTAATCTCTAGTTTAAAGAGCACTGTGTTGAAACGATCATATTAATAAGCTAGAAACTTGATGCTATTCCTAACTGTTATGCAAATTTTCATTTCTGATATGTATTTTTGAGTTAGTATCCACAAAATGCAATTTTCTTTTTGAAACTTGACACAGAGACAACACAAGAAGAATAAACAGAAGCACAGAACTTGCCAAACTTTATTTGTAGCCAGCTTCCTCTCACTTATGTATCTGAACTAGATTCTTCCTCCTTTTTAATTCCATTTCACTTCTCTGTCCCTTCTAAAGAAGACTGAAATTGTTCTGGGATATGCTTTCTTTTCAGAAAGTCAAAATTCAGAGGGAAATCAATGTTTCATCATTAAATCTGCAAAAGCTCAGTTTAATTTTGGTTTAGGCCATTCAGGCTTTCCATGAAACTCCAGTTTCAGTTAGGATCCACTTCTCACTTCACCTGAAAAGAAGCGTGGTTTACAACACAGAGTTCTTTCTCAGTTGGAGAAAAAGAACGAATGTCTTCAAACAGCAGCAGCTACCAGATGAGAGAATTGTAGAATAATCACGTTGGAAGTGACCACTGGCAGTCTCTAGTCCGACCAATCTCCTTCTCAAAGTTATATCAACATGAGATCACAGCATGTTGCTTATGACTTTAGCACGTTAGACACTGGAAATGTCCAAGGATGGAGATGGTAAAACCTCTCTGGCAACCTGTTCCAATAATGGACAGCCCCTGTGGTGAATAATTTTTCCCTTGTAACCTGTCTGAAACTCTCTTGTTTCAATTCAAGCCAGTTGTTTCTCACCCTGTTGTCATGGAGCACTGTGAAGAGGCCGTCCTTCTTGACAACCTCTACACAGACTCTGTCAGGCTGCCATTAGGTCTCCCTGGAGCCAACAAAGAAAGGAGTATCTTTTTTTTCCCAGGCTGTGCAAGAGCAGTACCCTCGGTCTCTCTTTACATTGCAAATGCTATGGCTTCCTAACTGTACCAGTTGCCATATGTCAAACTTTTTCCAATTTATAGATGTCTCACTTTTACTGGGAACCCAGAACTGGATGAAGTATTCTAGATACCAAGAATCTTTCCTCTGGAGAAAATAAAGAGATTTTTTTTTCCCTGGAAAGTCCCCACTTGTATCCATCCTTTAAGCATGCCTGTGTGTACTTACTTCACACATACAGATATTCTGGACCTAAATATCTATCCCCTGATTTTGTATAATAAAATGACACTTCGCTTTTCCTGGATTACACTAATGTTAGTGAAATGCAGATTGGTATAAAAATACACATTTTAATGTTATTGTTTACACATGCATGCATCCAAAAGAGTTAATACATGCACACAGTCATTACTTTTGTGACCAAACCCCTAAAATGTAATTGTGTGTTAAATCAGAAGTACAAGTGACGTAGGTATCACCGGTACAATTTAACGTGAGCTTCTAGTTTTTTTGGTTTCCTTTGTTGTTGTCGGGTTTTGTTCTGTTTCGATTGTTTGTTTTTGTTTTCTTAAATTTGCTTCTTCTAAGTTAAAGGATGATGCAGTGTCCTGGTTCTGGCCAGGACAGGGTTAGTTTTTGCAGTAGCAGGGATGGTTAGTTTTTGCAGTAGCATGGCTACGACCCAGAGGATATTCTATGCCACCTCATGTCAATTTCCAGTGGTGGGGAGAAGGGAGTCTCTTCTAGGGAGAACTGGTTCCTTCCCATCGGGGTAGCGTGGCTGTGGTTGGGTCGGGGTGAGAACTGTGCACGTGAATCACTCTCTCTCTTTTGTACAGTTTTGTTATTAATGTTGTAGCTGTTACTTTGTTCTTTTCTTGTTACTTGTTACTTCTTGTTACTTGTTACTTCTTTTCTTGTCTCTTGTTACTTTCTGTTACTTGTTCATTTTCTTGTCTCATTGCTGTTTCCAGTAAATTGTTCTTATCTCAACCCCTGATCTTCACCTTTTGTGCCTCCAATTCTCCTTTCCATCCTGTTGCAGGGGAAGCAGGAGGGGGAAGGGAGGAGCGAGCAAGTGGCATGTGGTTTGGAGAGTCTCTGTGGGAGCACAAAATTGGGGAGTACCATACCTAAACCACGACTCATAGAAATCTCAGTTAAAAGAAGAAGAAAAAGAATAATGTATGAGAAAATGGTTTTTCTAAGGCCAGGGAAGACCTAAGAGCAAAAGGAGAAGAAGGCACCAAATGAGCCAAAATTCTTAAGCCTCTGTCACGCTGGCACCACAGAGAAGACCCTTGGCCTAATACAGTCCCCAAAGCTTTATGCACATGTGACATACATTCTTTTGTCTCAATTGGCATGTGTTCAAAGTACTGTCACACTGTTGGATGACAAGGGCTGCAGACATTCAGGTAACTCAAAGGAAACTGTAACCAAAACGTTAAGAAGTTCATAAGAACCCTCATAATGGTGCAATTAATTTCTAGTCAAGTCAAAAGATAGGCCCGAGACCTCAAATATTGCTGCTTATGCACTTACAGGAGTCCTTCTTGTTGCCTTTTACATCCCTTGCAGGTTCAACTCTAGGTGGCCTCTGGCTTTTCGAGTCATGTCTTTGTATGCTTAAGACAGTGTTTCCATACAGAGAAGTTGTAGAGTCCCCATACTTAAAGACATTCAAAACCCCTTTGGATGTGGTCCTGGGCAACCAGGTCTCAGTGGCCCTGCTTGAGCAGAAGCTGGACAAGATGACCTCCACAGGTCCCTGCCAACCTCAACCAGTTACTCTGTGGGTCCACTTTAGAACACATTAGCCCCTAGAACAGTGAGGTAGGTAGGAGATAAAATCTTCTACTTTAGATGTTATAACTTGCATAAATCAGAAGTGATACAATAGTTCCTGCCCCAGGGGATAACCAGGTGAGCATTTCCACACCTTATGGATAGATTTTGCAAATACCGTCAGCCAACTTACAGTGAAATTTTGACTGTTCAAACAAAGAGCCGTAAGTTAATAATATGGTAGATGCTAATGTGAATTCCTGCAAGTCATTATTGTTATTATTTCTGAGATTTAAAACATTTATACAAGTAAATGGCAGTTGCTGCCTACTACACTTGTTAAACATTATGCTAGCTCAAACTTGATAGGCTATGCCAAAAATATAACTCAAAAATCAATGAAAAGTCTCCTACAATGTGCTTAGACCAACACAAGCAAATTCTTAATTTCTGAAATATCAATAAAAAACCTGCATTTCAGTTTTTAAATTATTCTAAAAAACCCATTTAAATGAGTAATAAGGGCACCATAATAAATTCTTTCTAGCTTGGTAAATTATACCATAATCTGTGCACATACTAAATGCTGACCAAATTCATTAAATGCAATAATCACAAATTGCTTGGGGTTTCTATTCACTATTAACAGGCTTTAAATAAATGCCTATGAGATTTAGGAACAAAAGTTGTTTTTGAAACTTCCCTCCAAGGTTTTAATAAACTTAATGAGAAGGGGAAACTCAAAAAACCTCTAGAAACCCGAGCATTTTTCACTTGTGAATGCTGAAACACCGAAAACATACACAGTTCTGCTATTGCAAATGCTTTTTAGACATAACTAACTAGTCCTCTTTATTTCCAATGAGTATAGTATTCACACTATATTTATTATTTACCTCTGCAGCCCACATCCCTCATCACAGACATTCAGCCTTCAGATTCACAATTTTCTGCTGTGTTGATGCCAGTTCTCCTGCCTTTAACCTGCTGGCAGCTCTGTATCCCCTCTCACACAGGAGGTCAGGATGAAATGAGAGCTGTAACCCAACATCACTCCATAAAACAACCTAACTCCTTCACTGGACCACACAGAGCTTTTCCTTAGGGACTAAAACCCACTGATCCATGCAAATGCTCAGTGCAGCCCACCTAAATTAATGAGAATGGGTATTTCTCTTATTCTATATACTGCTACAGGACATAAGGAATTTAAGGGCACATATACTGAGGGTGAAGAAGAAAACAGTCTTTCAGAATTACAGATTTTACTATTTTAAAATCTATATTGATTAAGTTAGGTACGTGCAAACAATCAGGAAAGAAACAAGCATTTATGTAAACTGGTTCTTTTGTCCATGTGTTTCAAAGTGATCACATTGCTTTTTAGTGTGAAAATCAACCATCACCAACTTTTCCCTTCCCTTAGAAGAAACTAATACAAAATTTAGGCTAAAAGAAAGGGACTCCTATTTTAAAGAGATGGTTGGTGAGCAGTAAAGCAGAAATGCAGACTTTGATTCATTGATGTATTCACATTTTTCCAACAAATACCTATTTGATAAGGCAATTTCCTCACTCAGTCAGACATAGTACAGAAAATTTCCCCTATGAGTCACTCATTCATATTAGAATCAATCATTTTACCTGTAATAAACACGCAGTGTTTGGATTTCTTCTTCTAGTTTTTTGCACTGTTGAAGAGCAGCTTCTTTTTCTTTTTGCAAAGCTATCAATTCTGCCTGTGAAACGATAAGCAACCAATAACCAGTTTATTCAGAATATCCATATTTTTTTGAAAACATTTCAATCTGTGTAATCATTTCAACCATTATAATTGCACATATAAAGTTATACTGTTATAATATAACATTGTGTTATGGTTTAACCCCAGCCAGGAACTAAGTACCTAGCAGCTGCTTGCTCACTTCCCCTTCCTCCCACGGATGGCATGGTGAGGAGAGTCAGGAAAGAAAAGAAAATCAAACTTGTTGATTGAGATAAGAACAGTTCAATAATTGAAACAAAGTAAAAGATAATAATAATAATGATACTAATACTAGTAATTGTAATAAAAAGGAGAGGGACAGAGGGAGATAAATCCCAAAACAGACAAGTGATGCACAATACAACCATTCACCACCTGCTGACTAATGCCAAGTCTGTCCCTGAGCTGTGATCACACCCTTTCCTGGTAACTCCCCCCATTTCATATACTGGGTGTGATGTTCTGTCACACAGAATGTCCCTTTGGCCACTTTGGTCAGTTGTCCTGACCATGCTCCCCTCAGCTTTTTGTGTACCTCCTCACTGGCAGTGCATGAGACACTGAAAGTCCTTGACTTGGGTGGGCAAGCACCACTTAGCAACATCGAAAACATCAGTCATCAACATTATTTGCATACTGAATCTAAAACAGAGCAATGTACCAGCTACCAGGAAGAAAATGAGCACTATCCCAGCCTATTTAATTCTTACGAAATATTCTTCCTTTTTCTAGCATTGGAATTGCGTCAAGGTTTTTTTTTTTCTCTAGCAGAATGATGTTTTAAAAGGCTTCTCCCATGTATATAGTAATGTTTTCGAATAGCTAAGGTCAGAACTCTTCAGTTCAGCCAACTGGTTATCAGCAAATACATTTCATACGATATATATGTGCTGCTGTACTGCAAAACTGTTGACCAACATATAGAAAGGGAAGCAAGGTCCTTGGCCATGAACTACTGACCCATGACTCCCAGTCTGCACATGGTTCCCTGGCTGTTAAGGGTAGTTCCCATGGTGGCAGCCCCTCGCTGATGTTAGAAGCAGAACAGCTGCTGGATAACCAGGACCCAGAGTAGTGGCAGGTGATGAGCCAGCAGGGACTTCAGAGACTGGTACTGACAGCACACGCTGGCATCTGGGTGCATTCTCACCCAGGATCAGGTTTATAGAGCGGTGAGGGAATCCCTGAGCAGTCACTGTCATCTCCCATCTGTGAACCTGACCGGATGCCCCCCATCCCATCCTTGATTCACACTGAAAGGAGTGTGACTCATGACCATTATGGAAACTGCACCATGTGGCTTGTAAGTCAGGAAGGCAGCCAGCCCCAACAGGCCTTACGTTTAAAGAGGAGGTAGGAAGAAATAAGTATTCATGCATATTTAATATCGGTCTATAGCTTAACCACCATTAATTTTAAAAGTCCAGTTTCAATAGCACTGCAGGACTGCCTTGAGGGCCCAGGTACCATATAAATTATCTTTAAATCAGCGGATGATTTATTGTTGTAACAACAAATAAGATCAGGCTTGCACAGCAATTCCTTGACATATGAGCCTGAACATTGGGCTGTTTTCCAATGTTTTTAATTTATAGTGTAAGTTATTAATTGTACAAATTGTAGAGCCCTTAACCAAGAGGCACATGTGCGAGAAATGCCAACTGTGGATTCTGCCAACTCTTCAGGACAGTGTTGCGGAAAAGTTTCTTGGTAAATTAAAGACCTGTTATATGAGCTACAAACCCATGATGGCAAATGCACATAGTTCAGCCTCTCTGCCAAACTCACTGCATAATCATGAACAACTCTGCTTCTATGCCTCAAAACCTCTCTCCTAAAACAGGGCTCCCACTTGCTTCTGTTTCCTGTTTGTTTCTTAAGACTGTAAGTCTTCAAGGCAGGTGTTTTACTGTTTACTGTCAACTCCCAGTCATCTATGGGCAATTCATTCTGCTGGTTGATTAATCATGTCCTGGATACTTGGCTGATTCCTGGCAAATTTTATTGAACACTGCATTGCACAAATGCAGCTACACAAGCAGTCTCTGAACCGTGCTACTTGGTGGGTCATGTTGCACCCAGGGCTTTGCAGTGCCCAGGTACAAGTACCACTGCTGTAACTGCTCCTGTGAGAGACATACATAAAATTTTAACAGGAAGTTTCCTGGTGAATAAAAACTTTCTTACTATATGGGGGGGGGAATCCTTCAGCTTTAAAAGAAGCAGAAAGTGTTAATGTTTAACGTCTGAGTGACAGTGGTTTTGAGCTTCTGATACAGAAAACAATGTACTGGATGCTGGCAAGCCCTACCTCCTGTCAGCAAGAGGTTAAAATCCTCTGCAGGTGAGCCTCTTGCCTGGTGTAGCTTGCTGCCTTGCAAGCAGAACTCACAGAACACAAGATGTTAGCCAAACCAAGCTATTTTCTGTAATTATACTGTTCTTTAGGTGAAACAACATTCTTAAAAATTGGAAAACACGCTTGAATCAAAGTAGGTGGTTTGTTCTAGAGGCCAATAATTAACATCCTTGCCAATTTTCAGTGTACTGTGAAGTGTGATTGAAATGGTAGACTGGAAGGAAATGTTTGCAGCTGACACACCTACTCAGAGAGATTAACGGCTAGTCTCTTTGGAGAACTATCATAAAAATACACCTAATGTTCCACTTACCTTTCAGGACAAGAGTCAGAGGCACTAGAATCTTAGGACTATTATTTATGTCAGTTTTTCAGCAGAAAAAACTGCACTGATTTGACTGGGTTTGCATCTGGGTTTGTACCAATAAAAATAACAGCAGAATCAGGTTCTTTGGATTTAAAAAACAAACAAATCCAAGAGCTACAAAAACTGAGGGGAAGAAAAACAGACATTTGTTAGCCTCTTCAGTAATTTCTAGTGGAGCTGATACCAGAAAGCTCCATGAGACCAACAAAAATCCAAGCACAAGAGACTCCATGCACAGCATGCAGCCACGTGACAAAATGACCCATTGTTCACAGGCCTGAAGAGCGGTAAACACAAATAAATGAGCCAAATATTCTCCCAAGGCAGAGATGTCTTCCTTCACTAGAAGAAGGAAAGCAAAACAGTGCCCATCACAAAGTTAAATTGCTAACTAAAATAATGGCGTCTGCTCTACTATAAAGAATTTGGAAGACTCCTAAATGTATATTGAAATCCATCCATAGTGCACATGGCAAAAATCCTGCATGAGCTCACCTCTAGTAATAACAATAGCTGCTTGAGAACTTTTAAACAAAATATTGTTCCTCTGGAAAATGTCAAGCTGTGGAAATCAGAACTTTTCCCAGAGCATGATTTGTTTTGATTACATTGCGTTGGAAGGTAGGGTAAAGAAGGAGACGACGAAGGAGAAGAAGAAAGAGGAGAAGGAGAAGGAGAAGGAGAAGGAGAAAGAGAAGGCGAAGGAGAAGGAGAAGCAGCAGCAGCAGAAGAAGAAGAAGCAGAAGAAGAAGAAGAATTACACTTAAGGTTCCCCTAGTGGTGGTTTCCCCTAAAAAGGTCCCTCTAGAGGTGAGGTTGGTCACCTTTTGGTATAGGTGTCATTCTCAGTGAAGTTCCTGTTTAACCCTGAAAGGGTATTCCGACCACTTGGATACTGTGAAAAATCTTTCTGAAGATTTTGTTTTGTCCACAAGTTCCTACACTTTCCTATTGGGTTTAATCCTGCAAAAGAGAATTCTTGTTTCTTTATTTTCCCATTTTTCATTTTAGCAGTTATTTGGAGAAAATTTAAATTCTCCAAATAAATATAAAATCTAATTGCTACTTTATCAAACTTAAAATAGCCAATGCCAACTAAAGAAAATCTCAGTACTGGTCTTTTTGCTCTAGCTTTTGCTTCAAAACATTTAAAGTAACAATGTTATGTGTTTTCTTACCACAAAGGCTGGAAAAATACAAGACATAAGCAAAGGAAAACAGAGAGTAAAACTTGTTTTTTATCTTTTCGTAGTTCCTCTAGGGCAAACATGAGCACCCTCAACTCTAATCTAAATTGAAAGAGGTAAGGACATACAGCATCCTATGCTGTCAGGTTCCCTTTGGAACCTCACCTTTGTGTGAGAGATGGCTTTTATAAGACTTTACAACATCCCATAGAAGGGAAAAAAATCCAATGAACTTGACTAATAAAGTTTCATAGCTTTATTTCTAAATTAATTTATTTTCTCATGCATTTAGAGACAGCACATTTATTCATATATTATGAATAAATTTTTCCTTTCTGAGGTAGGCTAAACAAACAATCATTTTTGTTACCTCTCAGTAAGCAGGCTCTTCATCACCATGATCAACTCAAACACATCTCTCCTTAGTACTCTGTACCAATGCCAGTGGAAACATCTTACCTGACACATTCTTGCACTCTTTTTACCCACAGTTACCCTCCAGCCTGTTCTCCTGCACACTGGTATTACCCAGTTGACAGTGGAAACTCTTATTCATCCTGAAAAGATAATACCTTACACTTGGCACCATAATTCCACCCCACTGCTTTTGTTTTTCCAGTACTTGAGGCCATAGCAATCTTTCTGCAAGACAGCTTGAACCTACTTTGTATTAATAATATCTCCACATCTAATTAAAAACAACTCCCAGCTCTGTCTCATCAAGCAATTTTGTTTGTACACTGCTGCTCTTCACGCTAAAGGTTCTCAGTGACAGCATTAAAGAAAACTGGTTCAGCACAAATTGGTAAGAAACTGGAGAGAAATTCCACTAGTGAAATCCTTGGACCTTAACATCTCTTCCTTCAAAGCTGTTTGCTGCTGCGTTCCTGCTAACTAGTTCCTTATTGCCTTTGACTAATCCCTCATCTCCTTCATGGGTACATGACATTTTGCAGACAGACATGAGCTAAACGTGCCCATTCTTCCAAGCAAGAGATGCTGGGTGAACCCAGCTAACAGCAAGCAGCATTTCCCACATTAAGCTTGTGCCTGCTTGTAAAATAACAATATATACATTCCCCACTGTAATTAATAATTTTCCATATGGCAGAACCTATAAGCTTATGTGTCAGGTTCTATTTCAAAAGTTTCCTTGTCTAAACAACCAGTTATCATACCAAACAAGAATTCTTGCATGATCTTTCTTGTGAGAAAACTGTACTTCAATTCACTCTTGATGGAGCCATGCTTTGAAAGCATTTTCCTTCCAAATTTACGCTGAAGCCTCACAATAAAGATTAACTGGTCTACAGTTGTCAAAATTATATTTTTTGCCCTTCTAAATATAGATGCTGTCTCTGCTAATTCCCTGTCATATTACACTGCACACAGCCTTGTAAGATATATTGTAGAACTTTACTATCATTCCTGCAATTTCAGGTACCAGCTCTTTCAGAACTGGGGATGGAAACCATCCATTAACCCAATGTGAGCACAAAAATCTGTTGAACAACTATGATGTACTCCATTTGCATACATTCACTTCTCTTAACCCTTGTCCTCATAGCTGGCATCTTCATTGCCCAGTGCTGAGAGAAACAAAAATTAAAATCACACACTTTCAGACCTAACCCAGATTATCCCTGATCTCCACACTATTCTCAGATCAGTGGCATATTTCCTCTTTCCTTGTTCTCATTTCAGTCATTACACTATTGTTTGTTTTAATTTCCTTTCCAAGGCAAATTTAGCTTAACCTCGGGCAATTTTCATCTGTGTCTATATCTCTTGTTTTGTAAGACTTAACTTCCTTGCTTAAAAAGTACCCTTCTTGTGGACAAGTTATTTGTACCTTATTTGTATCGAAATGACAACTGACTCAACTAGAACAGGCACCTTTTCTACCCAGTGCAATTTCCCTTGACTTGACTGAGATATGTGTTAATGCACAAGTATTCCTTCACTCAGTAATAGTTGCTACCAACATCCTGCTTTCTACTGACACAGGATATTCCTGTGGATTAGAAAAACGTTGGGTGAGAAATCTGGGGAGTCTCCAAGTTAATTTCTACAATTTATGGTCTCAGTCATTTACATTCCGTAGAGTTGCAATGGCAGAAAGGGGAAAAATGGCAGTAAGATGTCTTTCTACTCTTGGTCCTACATTATCTGGAGTCTGAAATGGAAACTTGCCTCAAACAGACAACAGACTCCCATTTCTTGTGAGACACAAGTATGTTTCTGCTAATATTAGCAGGCTAGCTGGATCAGAAGAGCTCAGGTGTCTTCTCAGGCCAGCAGGAGACTGGGAGGGTAAACAAAGGCTTCTTTCATTCTGAATTAGAATGAACACACAAAAAACCCCCAAATCTGGAAAGAAATTTTTAAACAACTGAAGAAGTATTTTAATCTTACACTATTTTTAATGCTTTTACCTTTTACCCATCATGTCAGTAAGAGAAATACGTACTGCCTGATAGAGCAGGTCATGTTGTGACACATGTGAGATCCAACTTCTTAACATTCTGTTATTTTTACATTAGCAGCTGCTACTTAGCGCAGATTACAACAGCTCATCTTATTTTCTATATCAAAGTGTCAACATATCACTGTTTCACCAACAACAGAAGTAGATGATGCTTTGATCTAGAAAAGAATATAAGCACTTGTCTCATTAATTAGGGGATCAGAGGTTTTCAGGGTCAAGAATAAGACTCCCGCTAACATGAGACAACTGAAAATGGCTAGCACTACAACAAAACACTAAGCAATCTCCTTTTTTAAAAAAAATCACAGTGCCAATGTGTCAAATTGTTTCATTACAATAAGAACAGTGGACACATTGACCTACAAAATTAGATAAAATGTTTCAATTTGCATTTAAGTATCAGCAGCCCTTGACGATTCTAAAAATTAAAAGGTAAAATCAGAACCTAATTTAGTAGATGCTATAAAATATTGACACATCATGAAATACATAATTAACAATAATAAGTCCAAATTTAAAATGTAAAAATTAAATGTTTTATTTTTGAAGTTTGAAACATAGGTTTCAAAATTCACCAAATACAACTTCCAGGAGATAAACCAAGCTGGAAAAGAGTTCGGAAAACTGAAATTATTAGAAATTCATACAAAGTCATTTCTCAACACACGATTTTCTTACAGAAATAGTTTTTACTAAACCTATGTTAACTTTGAGTAAGTGCAGCAACTGTATTACTGATCCCTGATGGATCTGCCCTGCTGTGGAGGGTCAGTACAGCTAGAAAAAATACAATGAAGAACCAGCTGAGGGTTACTTGTGTGCGTGAATATCAGGGTAACAGTGGCAACTGTGGGAATTCTAACAGCTTTTAAGTTGCAGCCCTCCTCAACCCTCTGCCACAACCACACCCAGGTTGACATACCCTTTGGGCACAAAGGAAAGGTATCTCGACAGCAAACATGACCTTTATGAGTTTGCAGCAGGATGAAACAATTAACCATAATAAGACTTTACTCTGCAATCTAATACTATTGTTGGTCCAAATAAATATCTGTTAATGAAACTTTTTTTAAAATAAAAAGTATTGTTCATTGCATTGTGAAGATATACAGGTTTAGACAGAAATATTTCTGAGGAATGTCAGACAGGATTTCTGACAGAAGAGAGAACTCCTCCCCAGCCATCTGATTAGGTTATTCGTTTTGAATGCAGAAACCTAATGCTGAGTCCCAGCTTCTTGCATTAACCCACTGTGGGCAGCCTGGTGGACTCCTTCCAGTGAGAATGCTTCCCTGCTCTGAAGTCATGTGAATTACCCATGTTTCTGGCGACTATCATTGTCTATCTTCTCTCACCATGACTGACAAAAACTTTTTTCATCAAATGGCTAGGTATGTGAAAAGCAGATCCAACTGGAGATGCACCGTGAAAAAGAAGATGGACTCCAGAATCTAGCCTTCAAAATGTTTGAGGGTGCCAAACTTGGATCAGGGAGCCCAAATTGTAATCCTGTGATCTCCCTTTTAGTCCAAAATGGAACTGCCATTTTCAAGAAGTGCCGTGTTTCAAGTATATCTTACGTCACCTTCATCAACTCAGCCTTTATGCTATCCCTAATCTAATATTTTAAAGAAATTTTTCAGAAGACTCGTAAAAGATGTCACTCTCTGACATTCAGACTCCTGTCTCTATCACAACAAATTCCCCAGTGAGAATACATTATTATACCAGATGAACATTGTTTGCATGGGTGTTCACTTCTAAGAGATCCTGTAGTGACTGGGATGACAGCAACAGGCCACTACAAATACTACACAGACTGTGAAATTACAAAAAAAAAAAAAAAAGAACCACACCAAATAGCTTTTTACAGCTCTGACAAAGAAAACGAAAGAACACAATAGCAATTTTGCCCAGACTATATATAGATATATATATGGTTAATTTTATTACAATATAAGCAAACAATATCAACTAATAATTGAAACATTATGCTTAAGATGTGATGCCTTATTCTTGTACTACATGGTCACACCACACTGGGAAGAAGCTCACTGTACCAGCAGCATTTAACAAGCAGTTTACTCTTTTTTGGGCACATTATTAGAGCACATATTACAGGCAGATTTGCCCAGAGAAGTGGGCCCATCTCTGGAGGTGCTCAAGGCCAGGCTGGATGGAGCTCTGAGCAATCTGGTCTAGTGAAAGGTGTCCCTGCTCATAGCAAGTGGCTTGGAATTAGATGACCTTTAAGGTCCCTTCCAACCTATGATTCTATAATCCATTCAATTATCACGTTATGTGACAAAATATCTATATGAAACGGTACGTTTCAGTGAGAATTAAGAATTTACTCATCTAACCTTAGATATGATGTTCAGACAAAGTTTCATTATCTGCAGTATTATTCTGTAATATCCTATACTTCTTCCAAGCAGTATACTGATATACAGAAAATCGCAGGAAAAACTAACTATTCAAGGGACAATCCTGTGTGTCATGTGATAAGAGTGTGAGACAAATACATGGAACCATTTTATTGTAAAGAATGATTTATGGAGTGAAGATAGTTCATTCGGAATTCTGCCTCTGTGAGGTTGACACAAAACGGCAATCGACTTCCCAGGGTCAAGATTTCACTCATGGTTTCTGTTTATTTGCACAGATAGGAAAAAACCCCAGAGATACCATCATACATACCTACTGTGCATAAAGGTAACTGCCTAATGATACTGCAAGTCTTATTTTAGGTAAGATATAACCATAGTAGACAACAAAAAGGCCCCTGAAAACTTCCGAGGATGACAGCTCCAAAATACACGCTCATAACTGGACTGGGCTTTGCACATAAATAACGCCATGTGCAGAGATGCTGACCTTTTAGTAGGAGGGATTTTCTTAAGAACACAAGCTGGGGATGCTTTAAAGAGCAAATAGATAGGTCTCCATATACAGGTAGGTAGATAGTTGACTCATGACTACATCACAATGTACACTGTGAAGTGAACATAAAAAGAAAACAATCAAGAAGACTTTGTTTTAGTAGAGAAAGAAAGAGCCATTCATGACAGCTATTTCTGCACAGTAGCCATGGCTTTACAATCTATATGAAAATAACACATGTAAGCTAATTTCTTTACTTCTCAGATTAAATATTGTTTACAGCTGTGAACTTGTGGAAGGGGAACGTTACTTTATGTTCTGTAATTCAGATTTGGCCTTGGTGACATCACACACTTTTTTTCTCATCTAAAAATCAGTTTAGAAAATGCAAATTCAAATAAACATTGGAAAAACATCAACAATACAGAGAAACTTGTCTTATTTGAAGGTAAAATAAAGGATATTGTTTCGGGCATGGTGTAACCATGGACCCCTTCATAGCTGCACAGGCAACTGGACTGGAAAATAGATACATCCCCTTTAAGACATATCAGGTTACCAAACATAAGCTTAAAACAAAGGATAAAAACCGTCTCCGATTTACTCTAATAATAGGCATGTTTCCCTCAACTCTGAGAGGTGTGACTCCATAACATGAAGATGATTGCACACCTTCACACATGGAACTTCACAGGCTATCTTCCTAGGGAAAATCAAGAAGGAAACAACTGTGCAGGCTGGAGCGAGCTGAAGAAACCTTCCAGGTGGTGTCTGAGTCCTACTGGCAGGTTACTCTGGGAAAGCTTTAAATGTCAGCACCCAAGATAAACCCATTGTCCACAAAAATTACTTTGGCCACCTAGGATTTCAAGTCAGTATCTGCCACAAACAGCAAATAGTCAGTACATGATCCAAAAGGTAGTGTAATGTTGTCTCAGAAGCTTTGTGGTAACAAAGACCCTATTCAATAAAAACAACTTAACCCTCAGCCCCAAAAGTGTCTTATCCAGTTTGGGGCGGAACTGAACTGGCACAGCAACAGAAGAAAGTTTGTATTACAGCCAGACATGTTTTATCTGTGCAGCAGCCAGAAAGTGTGTGCTCTCAGGGCTCTCCATCTGGCACATTTTTGAGGCTCTGCTAACAGACCTCAAACTGACCACAGGACCCAACTCTCTATTGTTAAAAAGAACAGACCAGAAACTATGCTCCAACCTTGAGATCTACTCGTGTGACATTAGTTGTGTTAAAAAAAGTCAAAACTTTTCTTACATTCACTCCTAAAAAGAAGGGCTGCTAACACCAGACTGTCAAGGGCAACAGGCCCTAGTACACAGTATCGTCCAAAAGCATCATCTGGGAGAGCGGGTTAAAACCATGCCAGGGAGCTCTCTAAAAGAATGCATAAATAGTTGCATGTCACTGTGCAAGTCCATGCCCTGATTCTATTTTTGTTACTAGTCTCGGTACAGGTAACTGGTCTTGCAAACTAATAAGGGCTTAACAAACTTGATCAAGGTTGATAAATCTGACTTTCTCTCACTCCCAGTAGGCTGGTGAGGCACTCATAACTGTATAATGTGTCAGCCACATCTCCATTCCAAGGATGCAGGAGTAATTCTTCCTCAGACAAATCTTTCTAACTTTTCTTCATCACTCAACCTCTACTGCATACTCCTCCTTACAGTAAAGCCCTCAGCTTTGACCAGCCATTGAAGATGTCATTTCATTGCTGTTTGAACTTAGTTGCCCTTGTCACCTCTGATTTCACTGTGACACCAGTCCAACAGAAACAGCCCAACTGAGACACTGCAGTATTCCACAAGGCTCTTTCCATAAGAAAATATGTAAACCGAAATCATTCAAGCTCCATAAGAGGAGAAAAAAACAGCATGCAAGGCAGTAACTTGAGGGAAAAAGGAGTTAACAATTTATGCTTCAAATCTTATAACAGATGCTAATTGATAATACTCTCCATATTATAACCTTTCATGCAAAGAGACAGAATCACTGTTACCTCCTGACAGACAGTACTATTGCAGAAGGCAGCAGTGTCTAATCACATTATCGTAATTTAACTAAAATTCTTTCATAAAAGCCATGAGTCTGTAGAGGACTAGAAATATGAACTGGCCCAATCACGCCATATTAGTCTTCCAGGATCTGGAAGGAAAAGCAGGCAAGAGATTGAGAGTTAATATTTATTACTTCACCTTGTTGTCTTCACCTTACAGAAAATTAATTGCTAGCAGGTATACATACTCAAATTTTTCTGATATTTTTGTACACAAGAAACACAGAACCAAAGCGCTGAGTTCAAAAGCAATTGTTACATCTAAGAAAAGAAAAAAAATTACTGAAAAAAAGTATCTGTTATCAGGAAAGTTAGGAATAAGATAGAATCCATGACTATGTCCCACATTGACATGTCCAGACCATAACTACTAAGACATTCTCAAAACAACTTTGAATCTGGCAAGCCTGTTAGTACTCCTCATTTGATATCTGAAGTTCTCATCAGACAATATAGCAAGACAATTTGCATTCTTTCTCCAGCTGGATTATGTTGTGCCTAGCATTTCTGGGAAAAAGACAAGAGCTGCATGTCTGCCCCTGAGGCTGGCTGCAGGCTTCACGACCTTGAGCCACTTGTGCAACTGGAGTGACTATGAATTTCTGAGACACTGTGAACAAGCTACCACCATGTTTCCTGTGATGCAAGCATCCTCAACAGATAGTTTAAAACAGTTTCAGTCTCTATCGTTGCAATGCTAGATGTGTAAAAGGGATCAGTCATACTGAGTCGAATAGGTGATTCTGAACAGAGTAACTCCCCGAATCTTGCTTTCTCCACAATCTGAGAGCAATGCTTTCCACCCAAGTAGAACACAGAGTAAGGACTTAAAATCGAAGTAAGAAAAGCAAATAGAGGTGTTTGTGAGAACATACATTTAAGTCTTCATAAGAAACATCTGTCTGATGGAAATAGTACAGGAGAAAATTCAATAGAGGGCACCTTCCTATCAAATCAGTAGGCAATGGATGCATCCATGGCTTGTCATGGATGCTACACTGTTGGACGAGAGCTGTTGATATAGGTGAGTTACCTTCACTCAGGACTCAAAAGTAGGTTCTGAGACTAAAGACTTCCGCTCCTCTCTGCTAAAAATCAATTTACTAAATTTTTATGAGGTAATCATATTGCCTTCTACTGCATATCTATTCAGTCAGATTTTAGTAGATCTTTGCATTGGGCAAAAACATTCTTTTCAGTTTCTACCTATGTTTTGGTGCTCAGATGCCTAAATTTCTGTTGCAACTCACTCAGACTCAACTACATTTTAACTGGGAAAAAAAGTAGCTGCTTCATATTTGATAATTCTTGTAATCTTTGGAGTAAGGGAAGTGAATGAGAAAAGCGATACATTACCCATGATAATTTTCTTTAAAAGTGTTAACTTGTGAAATAAAATAACATAATCCACTGAAAAGATATACATTTTTCTCAACTATCAAATCTTCCAGGAATTTTCCACAGTATAATCTAATACAGAACGTGTATTTCTTTCTTCTTATTTGTGCAACACTGAAGAAATCATTTTGATCAACAAAGATTGTTGGGTACAAAAAAATCTTCCTGATAAACCCAGACAGTAAATACTTATCTGTGTCACTATCGTAAAATTTTAGCCAATGCTTTATTTTTTATTTGATCAAAGTATATCCTCTACTTTTTCACTGCACCTATTAGACATTTCTCAACTTGAACACTTGTTGAACTAATCTTGTCTTGCCAGAATATTTTTAATTATGCAGTCTTTATTCTGTCAATGGCAAGCATTTGAGCAGAATTTCTTATATACATTTCAACATATCCAGCAGACAGTTAAGAACTCAGCGTACAGAAATATTTGCCAACTGAAAAGTTAGTAAGGCAAGTTCATTCAAGTGATCTTGACTAACTTTTACCAAAGAATCACAATTTTCATCATCAGTTTAGTACTTCAAAATACCACTTTAAAGGCTATTTCTTAGAAATTTTTATTGACTCAGTCTTTCACACAATCTGTAATACATGCCTGACTTGCATAATACTTCAGCCAATAGATCCATTAATGCTTGAATACTTTCTTTTCATGGGTAGCACAATGAATGCCAAATTTGTCGCCAGCTTTTAAGAAAATTTGGTTTTGCAGGGAAAATCCTGACCCATTGAAGCCAACAGAAGTTCACTGTTGACTTCAATGGGATTAACATTTCCCTGTATTTGTACACATGCATTCTCTCTATTTAGTGACGAGTATTCCAATTACATGTGTGCTGTACCCAAGGATAAGTCTAATTAAGAGAAACGTCTTTGAATTAGTGTTTGCTGACTGATACTATAAATGTAGATATTTAGACAACCATTGTGCAGAACCCTCTCCAATTCCATAGCGATAAAATGGTGAGATACTTCTGCTGTGCAAGGTGCTACCTGGCATTTACTTTTAAACTAACCAACATACGTGGGTCTCATCAGAGGAAGGAAAAAACACCGTACGTACAACAAATTTTGCAAAGCATCTGAAGAGCAGTAAAAATATTCTTAAATAACCATCACTTTCAGAATGACGACACTTTTTGGGGGAAGGGGTGCAGAGCTATTAAACTCATCCACAAACAGGGAAACCCATTATTTTCTTTTGGAAGCTGCTGGATTGGCAGCCCTATTGCATAAGCATACTGCAGTCGATTATCGCTGTTGTATGAGACTCCACAAAATTCTTTTGATCCATTTTATCTTGCAACTTAGCAAAGAAATGTTGCAATAAGAAACAGCACCAGAGATCTGAAAAACTTAAGCTCTGGATTACCATATTGTGTTGTCCTGCCATTCACTGTGTCAGACAAAGGCAGTGGTGTTCAAAGTAGAAAAAGAAAAAAGAAACTGGTCACAGAAAGTGCCGGGAACAGAGTAAATAATATTCCTCCACAACCCTACTCTTTCACAGATCTGTTGTTAAAAGAGTTGCAGCAATTAGGCTTTTGTTAATTACCAGCTGTTGAAACAGATGTGTTGACTGTCCTTATTAGCCAACAGCTGGGACAGGAGAACAATTGATGCTCTCTAAAATCAACAGCCAGCTGCTTTGCAGTAATTATCTCCTATGGATAATACAGGTGATAAAAGCAGCAAAAAGGTTATGAGTTTCAATAACCAAGGTACTGTTATTGAATATTACTAGAATATATGGTTGATTTCAGAAAATGAGTAGAACAGTAAGTTGCTACGTCTGCTTCCTATCTGCATTGTGTCAAGGTCACGCAATATGCAAATAGTAGGGGAAACAGAACCAGAAAAAAAACCCAAACCACCACAATTTTTCTCTTTTTAAAAGTCTCTTACTTATTTTTAATGTCCTGCTGATTTAAGAAATGCTTTCTCTTTCAGGTGACTATGACTAGATATCAGTCATAATTCACTCAGTTTTCCATATTTTGCATTCAATTTTACCATAAATGACTTTGGAATGTGCAGATGGCTATTCCTACCTGTTGGGAAATTTTATTATACAATGTGTAATAAAGAAATGATTAAAGAGGGGGGCCATCCCTCTAGAGAATTTGATTCTAGTCTCAGGCACGTAATCAAATCCTAAGGAAATTCACTTCACTTCTCAGAATTAAGTTTTCCTAGCACTAAAATGGAGGAACTATGTTTATCTTGATCAATCACTTTATGATTGATGACTTTAACATACTATTTAAATGCAGAGTAATGCTTGCATAATGCATTACTGTAACAGTAAAAAAACCCGCATGCTTTTCTCGTAGTGATATACGTCAAAGGTTATAAAATGAATAGTTTTTTAAGAAGCCCAGGCATGGAAGCCACAAGCATAAGTCCCAATATCTAAATGGATATAATATGTAAATGGAATATACCAACATAGGTAGTCAGATAGTTTATATTTACTTTTGCTCCTGCTTTGATTTGTATTTTCTCATCTTGATACCCTATTAAATGCATTAAAAGAGAAGCAAAGCAGAGATTTTAAACCATTTCTATTAGCCGCTCAGTTCATCTCATGCCAACAAAAGATATGTCTACAAGAACCTACAACCATGTCTATTCACTAATTAGTCTGTACTTAAAGACACTGCCTTACTGAAAGCAGGGATTAAGGCTGGTTGAATACTCTGCCTTTCATAGACCTCCCTTATGTCTCTGTTGGGTCATCATAAGCAGCTTGTTCTCTGAGCTTTAAGTAAGGAAGCTTGAAAATCAGTTCTGGGCTTATCAGTAGGCACTGGGGCAATTAACAGGAGCTACCAGCATTTTAAGGGACACATGAAGAAATCAATTAGCCAGATTTTTCAGTAACTGGGATGAGTAAAAACATATCAGACTCTCCTGGTAGCTATGTTTTAAGAAAGATACACTGCAGTATACACTATTTTTTATTTTGAGATAAAGCAAAGCAATGTACTTCTGTTCTGACTCCAGGTTCAAAAGAAAAAACCAAGTCATTATAGAAAGAAAATCGACATGGCTCCTTCTACACACATACTCCCATCTATTATCAGGAATCCACTGCATACTATGAAAGAAAGAGAAATTAAGTCTAGTTGTCAGTTTTCTACTTTTGGAAGAATGATAAAAGTAACGAGAAAAGGAAAGGAGAAGGAATGGTTTTAAGCAATGGCTTTTCATTTGCTTTTCATTCTCTCCTTATTTCTCCAGCTGCTTCTCTCTACCTTTGCAGTGCTTTTAAGCTGTTGCACTGGGTTTTCCCCTGGAAGGCAAAATTTGGCTCTTTGCCTTTTGTTTGTCATCCATGAATGAGTTGGTGGGGGGACTGGGGACAGAGGAAAGTTTTGGTCTCCCTCTGCTTTGGTCTACCAATGCAATTTTAGACTGTGCCAATGAGGAGCTAATTTGAGCAATGACAGAGCTCCTCTGCCTAGGGAGAGATCTGAAGAAAGGTTTCTGCCCAATGTGGACAGATGATTCAGGACAGAATCCGGAAATTCTTCAGAGCTGGTGTTCTGCATGGATTTCTATGGCAGAAACCATCACAATGCAAGCAGGAAGTTGAAGCCTTACAGAAGAAAACAGTGGTGAACATTGTTTCACCCCAGCCAAGACATACTGTAAGAAATTTTCAAACTGCATAGACTCAGCAAGTGCCTTCTGCTGCCTAAATCCTCCAGCTGGGATGGCTAGTTCAGGCCTCTGAACTGGTCACAACTGGAAGTGTATCTCTGCAGGATTAACCACCAGCCTCCACTCTGAGAGTAGAAAAGCACCCGAGGGCGTGTACTGTGTGGCCACTGGCATGCTGACAGGGAGCTGAAAGCACCTGGACTTTGGTCCCGTGTCTTGCAACAGTCACAGCCTGGTAACACACAGCTAACACAATGCTTCGACTCACCACCTAATTACAGCAACACTTCCCAGGTGAAAAACAGACCTAAGAAGATCTGAATTAACACATGAATCAAACACATTCTGTCTGCTGAACTGTTGTGAACCTCCCCCGCATCAGGGCTGCAGCAAATCTGTCTCAGTAAACTTAATCCAATGTATTTCAATTTCTTGGTATCTACCTTGCTAACAAAACCTACCATACATAACCACGAGCCAATGCACAATGTGTTTCCCTTTGTATTTTGTTTTCAAATAAAACATCTAGGGACAGCACAGGCCAGTCCCCTGAGAATGTAAAGTTGAAGACTGCTGGCCAAATAAAAACTTTTCTGATATCTCATAAAATCTTTGTAAATGTGACAATCAAGCCCTCAAGAAAATTCACCTGGCAACAGCTGCATTGAAACAAAGTTACTGCAGCAACAAGTAACGTCACAGTGTTAATAATTGACATGGAAAGAATGAAAAGGTGAGCAAGGGATAAAGAGGACAAAGGAGAGATTTCAGTATAAACTTCTGCTGGTAAGTAATCAATCAAAATTAAGATTGAAAGAGTGGTATGAATGTTATATTGAAAACTGAAGTGAGTTTGATATCTTGGACTGCTGAATGCGGCTTGTAAAACTCCATTTTCTGCAGCCTGATTTGCAAAATTTGACAAACAAATCCCCTGCTGATTTGAATCTACTTTTATTCAGTTCTCCCCAGAAACTAAAGCAAACGCAGGAACAGTGGCTTCTCGTGTTTGCTGTATGCAGGAAAAGAGTCATGCAATTCCCGGTTCTGCAGGTTAAGGCACGAATTAGCAACACAGTGGTAATGAATGAGTTTCTCGATTTACATAATCTAACAAAAGTCCACTCCCCTTGGAGGACGGAACTACATCCTAGAGACACTGTTTAGAAGAAACTGTTTCTGATGAATAAATTATCAATGACCTGGGGTGAAATGGACTGCTATCTTAATATCTACCACTACTACTGCCAGAGGTCAAAGCAGCAAGAAAAACTGCTGAGACTACAAGTGAAAGTCAGATACTAAGAAATCAACATTTGTTTCCTCAAATCACATTTTTTCTATATTCCATAATGAAGTCCATAATGACCAAATCTGGAGTTTTATATTAAAACCTATAAATTACCACTGTTTCATTTATACCAATATTACTTTGCCCTTTGGTCCAGAATCCTGGCAGCTGGTAAAATTTAACTGTTTTCTACAAAAGATATACCCTAAATTTAATTGAAGTATCAGAGTTTAAAAAATGAATAACTCATTCAGTAAAACGAAATAGTTTAAAAGAGTGGACTCACAAAATCAAGGAGTTTGCGTGTTCAGACCTAACAGCTACTGTTTTTCAGTGAAGTTGGTGGCCATTCTCAGCTCATGATCTGTGAAGATACACTGAAGTCCCACCATCACTCAAAGATGGAAATCCAGCTGTGCTCCACCTCTTGAGGTACTAATTGAGTACTAAGAAAGTACTAATTCATACCAGCTCTTAGTGACATATTGGTAGTTGCTCAATGACAATGCCATCAATATGACATGTATTTTGGCGGGGGGGGGGTTGGGTTTTTCTGGTGGTGTTTATTAAAATTCTTTTTTAAAAAAATCAAATAAAATCTTCTAGCAAAGAGTTACTGATACCTTATGAAATGGAAACAATTAAAGATGAACTGCAACTGTCAAAATTATGTTACAGGAGTCTCTGCAGTTCACTGGACTTAATTACTTAAGAGTCCAAAGCTGCTTCCATTGACGTCAACATAAGATGTCAGAGTAGGGGCAAGGGGTTTCTCTCTGGTCTAGTCACTAATAAGTTGTTACTGTTGGCAAGAATTAATAAACTTCTTCTTTCCTACAAAGATTAATTAATTTTTCAGGCTTCAAGAAAATGATACCTCTACAGTCAAAATAGCATTATTTAATACTTGCGCTGTCTGCTGAGGCCTCACCATGTGACACAAATTTAAAATACAAAATATTATAAAACTTAGCTTTCTTTTTAATTTACTGCAGTGCAGTATTCTGAAAAATTCTGAGAACTTCATCAAGCATCTAGATGGTATATAACCTTCCACAAAAAGTCTTATTTTAACATCAACCAAACTGCAGTTTGATTGCCAGTTTCTCTGAAATAAAGGTGTTTTATATAAAACAAAATTTGCATGTCTCTTAGATAAACTGCTAGGTCAGAGTCTGTAATGAGAAACGGCTTTTGAACCCAAGGTAACTACTCCATTGACAGGGTTACTAGCTAACCTCTTTGCTTGTCCTACTCTCTTCAAAAATTTGATTTTTATAGATATATTATTTTTAAAGGTCTTTTGTAACCCTCCTTACATTATATTTTAGAGACTCATGATCAGGGATAATTGCTTTCTAGTAGCTATAAATATCATCATTATTGTAATTAGAGCATTCAGGTTGAAATATTTGTGTTACAAACATTGAAACTAACTGCTGGTATCTACAATAAACTTCATAACTCAGTAAAAAGCCCACAGTAAGTAAATATTGATTGACAAATTCAAAGTATATTTGATGATACACGCATCTTGCTGTATCATTATTACTGCACTGAACTAAATCATTATTGTAATAAAATGGAATTTTCCCAAAGTTCATCAAAAATACAGTAATTTAAACTAACCATTCTTAATCTTTCCCCTAGTATAATTGTAACATACACATTTTGCAGTTATTATGCCACAGGAAGAAAATAAGTGACACTTCTAAGGAACAAAGATTAAATCAATATTGATTAGAAAAGTTCCTTATGCTGACATGCATTTTAGGAATTCAATTTAATGAAGAACACTTTGTTAAGAAAGTAAGTAATGGCTTAATGTTTTTACAAACTAGAAATGGAAGGACAACACCAGGGAATCTGTCTCAGGTCTAGCCTCATGTCTCAAGCATGAATCTAAAAAAGCAGTTATCATTAGCAACTGGTAAGACAAAAAGAAGGACAAGAAGAAACATATCCCCTGATTTCCAGGGAACACATCTTTATTTTGTTTCATTATAAGAACGGAGGATGAAGTCATGCAACCTCTCACTGTCAATGCCTTACCAAGCTTTGAGCAGAAGCCCATTCAATACACACACCTTAAGCAGTTCCTGGCTCATTTGAAGTGGAAGGAGCTAATGTTCACCAGAGTCACCTCTGTATCACTGCTGTATGTAGAACACACTCCCTCTCTTCGGTGACAGAGCAAATCAAGACATGATCCAAATTCAGTAGCTCAATTCAAATGCAATGTTAACACACCTGAGGACTGATTTAAGATTTATTTTGAATATTATAAACAGAAGAGACAAAGAGTATTATGTACAGCTAGATCTTAATACTGGGGTATATACAGCCACACACATCT
This sequence comes from Oreocharis arfaki, assembly GCA_013398015.1. Classification (NCBI taxonomy): domain Eukaryota; kingdom Metazoa; phylum Chordata; class Aves; order Passeriformes; family Paramythiidae; genus Oreocharis; species Oreocharis arfaki. The sequence goes on along the minus strand of VZRR01005022.1, from coordinate 379,917 downwards.
AAACACAACTGTGAGTGCACCTTTCATCAGAGACCTATGTATATAATCATACACGCAGAGAAATGATGCCATTTATCTCCCCTTCCTTCAGCCACCTGAAGTGAGGTGGCACTTCCAAAGACCATTTCACCTATCATCTGCATTTATCTTTAGAAAAGACAAACTGCCTTGTGGTGATATATCCCCCTCTTCATATTGGCTACAAATGGATCCCTGACAAGTGGCAGCTAAAGCTGGGTCAGTGAACCCCATATTTGGAAGAACAGCAATAAGCTCAGGAAGTCAAGTACAAAAATATTAGGACATACCAGAGGTAAGGTTACCAGGACATACACATCATGATGCTACTTTTAACTTCATGGTCATTTTTTTGCAGACATCTTTCCAATTGTTGCATGGAGTGGACCTATACCTTGGCATGAATCATCACTGCCCAGTGAAAGAGCCTGTAACCTGTTTATTCCTGTTTCTTTTGTTGCAGTCAATGGGATGGGACTGCAATAAGAGAGAAAATATGCTTCATATTTAATGCAGCTGAATGCTGCTCAGCAGTTGTGGAATGTATCTGTCCTTTGGTCACAGCACCTTAGCATGAATTTACTGAAAGTTTTCAGAGGGACTGATAGTCTTTTACTCATTTTCTGACTGTGCAAGATAAATCTCTTGTGTCTAATCTGCCAAAGTACCCTGCATTCACAGCTGCAACTGGAGTGAATGGGAGACGGAACATAAATGCTATATAAGGCCTTCATAGCAGAACTTAGATGAAATTTCTGAAGGCTTCAACTACACTGAAAACAATTAAGAGGAAAATTAAAATATAATTGGCTATCCACAGTTATCATAAGTGAGAAAGTTTATTTCCAACATTTTCTGTCTGTGATCCATGACTGAAAAAACAGGCAGATTTCAATCTGCGAAACAGCACATCAGTGAAAGAAGGGACTGTATGAACAGGACAGCCTACACCACACAAGTAGGAGGCTAATCTTCTCAGTTGGAAACTAGCTGGAGCAGCCAGGATATTAAATCAGCAACACAAGGGGAGATTATTTGGAAGGCAAATGAGGTACATGCTCAAATTCAGCACCTAACAAGCAAGTTGAACAAATGTGGCAAAGAATATAATGAAAAGAATCTCTTCAATTGTTTATGCTTTGATCCTAGGAATCTGGGTAAGCAGCAAGAGGAAACTCTCATTGATGGGAATAAATTTTATATAACCAATATTACTAAAATCTGGTGGGCAACTAGCAAGTTGAAGCCTCCGATTAACAGGAAGAATAAGAAAGGCAGAAGGGAAACAGGATGCCTTAACACTGCCCTCCCCCACCATGCCATTATTCCTTTTAGAATGATCAGTAACACAGGACCACAGCTCTTGAACACGTAGAGGTCAGTATGCTAACTAAAATAACTTAAGAAAGACTTGCTGGACAGCTAACTAGGGCACAAAGTAAGTTTTTCTTCAGTACATTTTCATAATCTTTGAAAGGAAAAGAATGATGCTATAGGGCCAGTTTAGGACACATATTCTGTGAGTCCTTAGTGGACAATTATAAACTAATATTATACACTTCAAAAAACATATATTATTTATGGGCATGAGGTAAATAATCTCATTATAAAACCAGAAATATCAATTACTGTAGTTGATATTGATATCTACTTGGAGATAAGTGATAACAAACTGATTGAATTCCATATGGGAAAAAGCAACCAGAATCTTTACATGAACAGAAATACTTAAACAAGTATTCAAAGTACTTGAGAGAAAAAAGGATAGCAGAGTATCATAGAAAACTGGGGAGTCCTTTAAGGGTGGCTATAAAAAACGACCTCACAACCAAGTAAAAGCACAGCTCCTTTTTCATGTAGAAAGTAAATAAAATAAACTTATGATAAAAAAAAAAGAAAACCAGGAGTGTTCAGTATGTATGTGGTCTGTCTCTGGAAAAATAAAGATGGTATAGTTACAGTTGATGTAGAATGAATATACACTTTCAGTTCATTAGAATTTAAGGATGAGTAAGTTTTACATTTACAGATTCAGACATTTTCATTTTAGGTGTTGCACTGTTAAAATAGCAGGACATTCCTAGACATGAAGAGCACTAATAATATGTCAGTAGTGAAAAAAAAAAAGATTAGTGGGATTAAATCTGGGCCATATGAGTGAAAACCCTGGATTCAATTAATACAGATTTTAATGAAAGACTACAATTAGTCCCCGTCAACATGTTTTTGGTAAAATAGCTCTTGCCACACAAATCTGATTTCCTTCTTGGATGAGATTAGAAGAGGATGTTGTATAATGATATTTCAGGCTTTCATTTGTCAGACATCACAAATTGATAAAAAAATCACTATGCACCGTCAAGAACAAATTTCTTAAGTGGGTTCTGAACGGACTGAAAGTCAAAAACCCCACAAACTCCCCATGTTCCAAGAGACAATTGTCATTGAGTACTACTAGAATACTAGCAGGGTTGCACAGGTATCAGTACTAGCATTCCCTTATTCAACATGTCCTTCAATAATTCGGAACCAGGTAGACACAGCTAGAAATGTTCATGAACATTACGTAAATAATGATGACGAAACAATGTTTTGGGTCATTTGGTGGGGTATTCAAGTCAAGGGTATTTTAGTAAAACCAAATGCAAAATTCTCAGTCTGAGAAGAGTGTACATAGGCTACACTTAAAGTAAGAGCAACTATATTCTGAAAACACTGACTCTGATAAAGATATGAGACTTCAATACAAGATGACAGCATAATGCTGTGGAAAAACTAGGAAAAGGCAATTTTTTTGGGTGTATACACAATAAAATAGTATTGCCATGAAGAAACTACGGTGACTTGACTTTACGTATGACACTGAGAAACAAAGATATAAAAATCATCTGTGTCCACATTTGAAAACAAAAGGGTGATAAAAACCCAGAGAAGACGCAGAAAAGAGCCATACCAGTAATGCAAGCACTAGAGAAAAAGGCATGCAGTGAAAGAACTTACTCTGTTCAGATTATAAAAACCCCTGAGGACATCTGATAATTTTGAACAAGTATCAGGAATGGAATAGTTTTATATTGATACTGATTCTCATTGTCCTTTGATAAAAGGACAGAAAATACTGTATGTAAAGAAATTTTTGATCTGGTTGAAGAAGGGCAACTTAATCACTGGAACAAATGATCAGAGGGAAATGGTGGTCTCTCCACCACTTGGAATTTTTACGCCAGACCTAGATACCTTTCTGGAAAGCAGGTTTTAAAATCCCATAAATTTCTAAGCTCAATACAGTGACAACTGGTGAAATTAATGACCTGTGATATTCAGAAGGCAAACAATTACATAAAAATATCTTCTGGGCTTGGCATTAAGTGTTAAGAATTTACAAATGACAAATATTCTAAAATGTAAATCTTGTACATCTTTAATGGGCATACAAAATTTGTGGGTACTTTTGACACTGCTTTTTTCATGCCTTGGTTTCCTCACAAAGCACAAAGGAAACACTTCCGCAAGCATACATTAAATCATTGTTTATAAAACCTTTGTTTCCTATAACATTGAATAGTAGAGAAAATCCCCATGATGGTTGCTCAAAATTCTGTTTTCAAGGAAAGGTTTGAACAGTATCCAGTAAACAAGGCACTGGCACACATAATGAACAAAGAAGATAAAAAAAATATATTGATTGGCTGTTCTCTGGATACTGTGTGGAGCAGGAATGCTGTGAAATAAAGCACACATGATCCTGTAATGAAAAATGTTAACATACTGTTTCAGGGGAAAGGGGAGTAAATGAAGATGCTTGCTTCAGAAATGCCAGAACTGAGGTTAACTCTTGATTAACTGGCTACCTCAGCGTAACATTTCACACGTACAGCAAATAACACTGTACAATTGCGCAAATACACAATACTCATAATTATTGTCTAAATAACCTGCCATCCTGAAAGGAAGGAAAATGTTCTGATGAATAACTTTGCTGAAAGCAAGGCCATTTGCTTGCCCCATCATGCACTCCTTAAATCCCCTGCAATTTGTCAACTTTGAATGCAATATTTCTCCAGAGGCTACCAATGAGCTTTTCACATTTTGCTCATGTCATCCATTTTCCATTTGATTAGTGGAGACCCGAAGTAATCTTTCTGCTTCACAGAACAACTAAAGCCAACATACAGGATAATAGCAGTATCTAGGTACAGTTCTTAGCGTGGGACAAAGGTCTTTGGGGATGGTCAGGCTCTTGGTGGCCTAGTGAAGTGGCTGAGACACATGAAGAAGAAACAAACACCCAGACTGAAAAAAGGAAGGAAAATTCAGGAAAACAATGAAGGAAGACAAGATGAAAAATTTTGAGAATGGGGAATAGAAGAAACCTATCTGTCGATGAACGTATAGTGTAAAATGTGAGAAGACATAAGTAATAATTTGTATGGAAACACGGAAGAGAAGAATGCAGCTCAATATACTTCTCACAGGTAGGTCAAAAGATGGAAAGTGCAGAACATACTGCATGAATAAAAACAAAGACAAATATTTTTTCATATCCCATTTTCTTTTGTGTGACAAAATTTCTGTGATTTATTTTTATATTTCACTTTTATGAACCCTTCTGTTTAAAAGTACTTACTTAAACAATGTGTATCTTAAGCAATGTGTGTCCCCATATTAAATGGGATATTCTTCTAAAGACAAATAAGTTAAATTATTCTAAGATTTGAAAATCAGACTCACTTCTCTGACTTCGTTAACATCTTTTAAATTATTCTAAAAATGTTTTTTCCAAGTCAGAAATGCTGTTGAACAGATATTTACTCATAAAAGTGAATGAGTTTAAAACTATAAAAGGTGGTTTTGGTGCCAGTATCTTTTCAACATCAACTTAATTCAAGTCCCACCTCTTTTAATCTCCACTACTCCCCCCAAAACTGCCAGGGATCAGTTAGTGTTCATGACATTAGAAACTAATGAAAGGTACAGACTTTAATTTGATAAGTTAAAACTCTTTCAAGGCTTAATGTCACCACTTTAAATGTAGCATAAAAAGAGAAATGGAAAAAAATGATTGAAGCTCTTCACCATGGCTATACTAGCCTTGACAGACGTAAAATTTGCAGTTCTGCTACTGGAGGCAGCATTGTCCTATACAAAACAAGAAAACCAAAACCAACCAACCAACAAAACAAAAAGTTTATAATGACATTAAAATGTTTCTAATTCCATGGGCAAAAGGATCTCTTTAAAAACAGTGTAAAAATCAAGCAGGTTATTCTGTACCAGCCTCTCTCTCTCAACTTCATATTCCTTCCAATGTCCACATAAAATTAATAGATTCCACCCATACCCTTTACAGCTTTCTACTGCAATACCTCCAGCTCACTCTATACAACTTTTTTGGACCACCACTTGGACAGTGGTGATACCTGGTTGCACAGCTGCCTTCTACCAAACAGTAATGCCTACTGATAAAGTTCTCCTGAACTTCCCCTTGAGTGGGACAGTAGGAGTTCTACAAAAACTGGCAAGTGAGTAGAAGAGAGAAACCCCATTCTGGATGCAGTCATTATTCTTCTATCAGATTTGGCTGAAAGTAGCTAAAAATCAGAAGGTAAAATAAGACTGCATAATCATATATCCCTTATTTTCTTAGGGAAATGTGGCTAAAAAATCCTGCTTCCTAGATATTTCAAACAAAATCATTTCTCTTTATTTTTCCATATTAAAAGTACATTAAAATTAAGCACGTCTCATGCAGTGTTCTCTTGAGAAATAATTTCTCTCCAGAAGAGACTGAGATCTAAAGACCACAGAAGGCTTCCAGTCACACTGGTACACAGAAAAAGAACAGAACAATGGAAGGTCATCAAGAAGATGAAGATCAGCCTCATATTTACAAACCAGAACATTTTTAAACAGTTGTTTCCCATGGAATACACACACAATTATTGCAAACACAGGCCTAATGAGCATACATAAGCATCTCCAATATCTTCTCATTCATGTTGAGAGTCTCTGATTGGAAAGTGAAAAAGGCAGACGACTTTTTGACTTCCAGTGAGTGGAAGACCCGGAGTTTCTAAAAATTAAGTATACATATCAGTAAAGATTTTTCAGGTGGTAACTTCCTGGAGAGTATCAGAGGTAGTAGCTGATGTATCAAATGGTTAAGAAAGCAACTTTCCAAAACCAAGCACTGAATGGAGAAACCAAATCTGCTGCATGATGTTTACAAATAAGAACTGAGTTGCAAATCTCACATATTGACATATTTTTAAAAACAAGCCAAATAAACTGTGTGGCTTCCCTCCAACTGCCCCTTGATTAAGACCAGGTGAAACAACACCATGTGGTCCATGTAGAACCAGACATTCCTCCTCTGAGGATGTGATAACCCCTGAAAGCAGAGTAAGATGTGGTGCTGAGGCTGATGAAAATATACGCTACCTTTAAGACATTTCCTTATCCCTGGATCAAAAAGTGTGAAGTGACTAGAAGCTAGCAAGATGGTACATGCAATCTTGTCAGCACACAGGCCTCGACAAAATGGAACCGGGTGATCAACGATATTTCAGTGGTAGCAAAACATACAAGATCTGTGGTATCAAATACATTCTTGAGTAGGATGAAAAAACTTAAAGTTGAAGAGACTGTAACTTCTGCATTTGTCTCTTTTTGGCTGTATTTTCTTAAGATAGAAGATTTCTTTCAATATTGATGCTATTACAGTACAGCAACAGAAAAAATGCAAAGTCTGGCAAATTTAGGAGAGATCCCAAACCCCTGTTTTGCAGACTCGCTAAAAATGACCACACAAGCCCTTTTCAAGCATCTGTATGAAAGTATTCCCAGGTGAGATGCTAGGTATCACGTATTGGATTTAGTACCACCCTAACACCACCAAACAGAGACAGGCCATCTATGGGTGGTCTGAGCACCCACACGAACAGCTGTACCTCCCTTGCAGGACAATTGGTCTACAGCTCACATAATTATGACTTTTCTTAGATAGTTGCCTGATTTTGTCTCACATTTGTAATGAATGTGGTATTTCAGTGGTACCATAATACTAAAACTAGATGGTCACAGGGATATACTGAATAAATATATTTCATAGGGGCAATTCCATTTTTTAAGAACAGTCAAATTTTAACTGCCAGAAAATTGTGTTTAATTTTGCTTTTATTTAACCATCAGCCTTTAGAAGGACCAGAGGGTAATTTAAGAGATGTAACAAAGTGAACAGACCATCAGATTTATAGAGGTCCTGAAGCAGATCAAGACATGTACTCAATGGGATTTCAAAAACCGTAAGTGGGTTAGATACCTAAAAATCATTCAAAGTCTTGAGAAGTAGGTATCCAAACCACTTAGACATATTTTGAACACTAGCTCCATATTTGTCTCCTTCTTAGTAATATTGCAATATTGACTTCAGAAGAACAGTTACATGCAGAAAGCATTTTCTTCCCCTTTCACATATTGATACTATCCAGCTTGATTTTAAAACATATCTACACACAGCTACACCTGGTAATTTAATAAATGTGACAAATTCCTTATCTTTCAGGAGTATCATTTAATTACCTTTGGGGCAGTCTGGATTAAATTCTGTGAACTCTTTATATCTCCTATGCCCCCCATTTCGTAGCCAAGGTACTGGCTTGTTTCCTTTACCGATACGAAAGAATGCTGCTCCTATGAGGATTTCAGTGATACAACTGTGCAGACACTCGGGTGAGGATTTACCTCACAACCTCTGCTGTGTGTTCAGAGCAGATTCAGGTGAATATCCTCCAGATCTGCTTGTAGAATCACTGAAAAAAGGGAATGTTAAGCCCCCTATTTTTTGAACACCTTTCCTTGCAGTCAGCTGAGAGTGTGCTGTGAGTTTTGCAGGAGGCACCTTTGTCAGAGCAGGCACCCGTACTGCTGCTCCTGCCCCTCGGGAAAGCCATGGTAAGGTGGGTGCTCTGCTCTGTGTATTGCCAAGAAAGATCATTCTGATATAATTTCTCAGATTATTAGAGGTTCCTGATCTGAAGGGGATTTGGCACATTCCTAGTTTGTCAAGTCATTGTGTTAGACCAGCCAGTATTAAATCAATTGGGCTCCAGTTAGGCTATGCATCTTGGTCAAGGGGCTTCATATCGTTGATACCCATACACTGAATTTGAATCTATCTCTTTAACTCACAATTCTAAAAAGAAATCAGTCTAAGGGAGGAATCACCTGTGCTCCTGTATCAGCACTGTATTTTCTTTGATTTTCTTTAACCTTTTTTCCCCACTTTCAGGAAACAAAACCTGACCTATACTGAATAATCCACAAAGAAAAACAGATGTAATTATAAAGCATATGTATTTTTATAAACGGGAATGTAATACATATCATGTGAAGTAGAAGGTAGAAGAAAAACTGCATCAATTAAAAAAATACTAGAAAAAGCAAATGAGAGTTTCTTAAAAAGCCAAGAAAGTTTGTAAAGCATGAACAAATTTTAAAGGTAATAATAAATAATTGGAGCAGTAGTATAAAATACGCTTCTCATCAGAGAATATATGAGAATTTAAGATATTCTCATCAGAGTATCTTAAATACTGACCCACAAATGATTTTCAAATTTCTAAGCAACCACTGAAATAATGTGATATCTCAGTTTGTGTCATAAATTAACATTGGCGAAGGCTAATACATATCAAACACCAGGATTTTATAAAGCAAAACTCTACTCAAATTGTAAGACGACCTTTTTTTTCAGGGAGGGTGCGAAGGGAAAGCTAGGTTTGGGTTTTTTTTGTTTTGTTTTGGTTTAGGTTTTTTGGGGGAGATTTTCTGGTGGGGCTTTTTTGTTTGTTTGTTTTGTTTCATTTTTCTTTTTTAATTGTTTGCTTTTAAATTTGAGTACTGGTACACTTATTTCCAAATACTGGAATGAAATATCACTTTGCAACAAAAATACTGATTTTTGTTATTATTACTTACCACTAAAACCACCCACAAACCAACACTGAGCTTATTTTATTCTTGCTAGAAAATAAAGTAGCAAAGATAAAAATTTAGCTTAATAGATTAGGAAAAAAATACAGGCACTATCTGATAGACTATAAAAATCTAGAAAAGTTCAAAATGTTTTCAGCTAGGCACAAAAACGCTGTTAATGATTAGCTGCATAACAAGAGATTTATCTCTGTCTTTTTTTCCTTTCTTTTTTGTGTGTGTGTTGCAAAGGCAACTCAGACACTGCAGGTCTGTCTGTGCCATTCTTAGGCCACTTTCAGGCCGATTGAGAAAAGCTGGAAAGTAAACACAGGTGTTTTAAAACTGGAGCGCTGTCATGGACAACCACAAACACCCTTAACTCTGATGTGGCAACGCCTCTTTCCCGCCCTCCCTTTTTTAAAGCATTACCCAAAAAGAACATGTCAAATGTTTCACCTTTCACCACCTCAAAATAACTTGGAGCTTATAGCATTGTTTGGCAAGTCTCAAGAAAAGAGATCATTTTTTCATTCCTTTTCAGATGTAGCCAAGTCCCAATCAGTCACATAAAATAAAGAGCCATTCTATTTCTAATTGTTTCATTTTCAGTGTCCACTGCTTTACCTGCAAGCACTATGTTTCAAATTGAACATCTCCTTCCTCAAACATAATCCAGGCTCCTTGTTTTCATGATTCAGGTTCAACTAAAAAGACAGTGAGGAGATTTTGCAAAACAAAATGAGATTTAATCCAGTGGATAAGAGGATAAATTAAAAAAAAAATCTAACAACAACAAAAGAGTGCCATAAATCCCCCAAACCAAAAGAATAAACCTTGGGTTTTTTAATTATTGTGCAAGAATATATACAAAACTGAAAAAGTACTTGCTTGTAAATTAGCTGTTCCAGAAAACAGCACATCCTGTTAACCGCCATGAAGTACTGACTAGCTAGAGAAGAAGTACAGAAAGCAAAAGCAGAACAAATTCCCAGAAATTATGTAGCCCTTAATCACTTATGCAATTGATGAGTGTGAGGAGAAAAAAGTAATATACTAACAGAAGTAAAACAGATACTGACAGTTACAATTTACTTCTGAAAAGCTGTTAAACTACACAGAGATGGTTACACTTGGACTGAAACTATTAACCCCAGCAACACGCCTCGCCCCAAAACACAGAACTGGTTCATAACCTAAATATCAAAATCTAGATCCAGTAAAAAATCCTGAAATCTTATACCCAAAACATCGCAATCCTCACATCTAACAGCGAATGTATTGCAAACATACAACACTGCTGAAAAGCTAACATATGCCAAAATCAGGTCTTACTTATTGTAAAAGATGATTTTTCTTGCCAGCCTCAGCCTTCAGATTCCAGAATGATTTTCTTTTTGACATAGACGCTTACACACCCCGGTTTCAAAAACCAGACACCAGACTTACTGTGTGTCCTGTGCTCCAACTTAAACAAACACAAACGACTTCATAAGACAGACAGCGCTCATGCATACGTTTATTTACGTTAGGACACCAGATTTTTCTTTTCTCCAGATTTTGTCCACTGTGGTAAAGAGATGGTGTTATTTATTACAGGATCTGTCTGAACAGCTCACCTCACCCCCTTTTAACTTCAGCGGGCATTCAAAATGGTTTACAATCTTACTAAACAGGCCACGAGAAGTGACTTGAAAAAATGAACTTTGTAGTAAAAATGAGTTATCATTATTTCATTTAAGCCACTTTATCCAATTTTTGACAAAAATTATGAACTTCTTTGTGAACTGTTTAATTAAAAATCTAGGCAATAATACATTTAAAGCTTGGCCAAGAGAATGCAACCATAGCAAATGTAAAGCATCAAACTTCTGCCAGCTGCTGGCATTACTCACAGTGCTGTGCATTACCTAGCAAATACTTAGAAGGAATTACACACACAAACACACTTATTAAACTACACTATTTCGCCTCATTTGTTGCTGTTTCTGGCCTCTGCATTAAGTGCACGTGACATGAAAATCATATACCATTGCGACTATTATACATAATAGACAAATCGAACCAAACAATATCGCATATAAATTACCTTGTTCATTGGCTTGCTTTAGAAATATCTTCCCGCTAAAACAGGAGAGATTTATGCTTGGCAAAGCAACAGAGTTTAATCTGATCCATTAAAAAAAAAGTGCACTACTACAATAATGGACAAAACCATTGAACATTCTGATAGCAACAATTCAGAGACAGCTAAAAGGGAGAAAAAGGTTTGTTGAAATAACCCTTTTAAGTGCAAAAATTTCACCCCATACAAAGATGCAGCAATAATGGTGTTATTTACCTGAAGATCTGTGAAGTCTCAGAAGTATGTTTTAAGCTAACAAACTGAGTCGGGGGAACTTTATCAAACCACTAACTACCATTAAATAGCTATGACTGATTTACCCCTCAGTACTATGGTGACCTCCTGGCCAAAGCTAATTTCTCATGCCTCCAGCCTTTTGTATTCAAAGTTATTAGTCACAAAACAAGCTGATTTTTAAGGCAAGAAACTTGCATCCCCTTTTCAAGACATGACAGTGTTTTCATCTGTTTACTCCATAAAAAGTTGTTTACATTTACCTTTGGGCACTTATTTGATGCAGCTCTGGAGAGCAACTTTTTTATAATTTTTTTTTTTGTGTGTGTTTGGTGTGTTCTTAAAGAACCACGAGGAGATGTACTGTAAAACTACAAAAATTTGCTAATAACTGTGACAAGTGAGTTCTACTTAATGAAACAAACTGGGAAGCTGATTTTGTCCTTTAAGAAATGGGGGAAAGAAACCCCACAAGAAACTGGTAAAAAACTGATTCCTGATCATCTGATTTTATTCAGAGGAATAACAGGTACTTATAGAAGTAGCTTCCTGCATGAGGCTTACTGGATTAGGCCCCAATTTGTGAAAAGGTTGTTTCTGGACTCAGACCTGCTATTCTATGTTTTGGGATGGAATGAAGCTTTCAGAATTTTAAGTTCTAAAGATAGAGGTCAGAAAGGAAACAACGTAAGAGTGTGAAATACGCTTGCTGCTGCTACATCAACTCTGCCTGGTAATTTTTCTCTAATTACCAAAGAAAAGAAATATGATGTCTGATGTCACTTTCTTCAAACATAAACACAACTCAGCAAGACTGTGAGTCTTTTTCTCCTAAAAAATAACTGAAAAAACAAAAATATGAGAAGCAGACATTCCTTTGACAAAGTTAATAAAACATTTTATTTGGGAAGCAGACATGGATCAACTGGAGTTTGAAGGTGAACTTCGCTCAGCTCTAATATTCTAAATATGACAACACTTGTCAAAAGATGTTAAAATTGTTTTGTGGTCCAACAAGTCACTCAGCAAGAATAATTTTTAAGCAGCTTTTCTTTTTGTTTCAGTTAAAATTAAAATCCATGCTGTGTAATCCTTGGAGTCAATCTGTAATTAAGGGGATTTGAAGAGAGACCACGCACTGCATTAATGATAAAATTTAATATCTGTTTTAATACTCTAACATAAGAAAAAAACCCTAAGCAACATACAAAAAGGCAATCATCTCCCTATTTTGTGTGAATGCAGCATATATACACCATTACTATGACTAGCAGTAATGCTGTATTTGATGTCAGCTTTTTGTTTGTAGACCAAATGTTTCTAAAAGCATCTACAGAGCTTAAAACGTCATGTGCTTGAAAGCTGGCACCCAGATTTAATAGGCTAGATAAACAGATTTTATTTTATCTAGTTTGGAAAATGAGTGTGTTTGTTGTTACTGTTATGTAGCAATTCCAAAGGGAAGGAGCTATTAACAGCATTTCCCAGGTTTCAGTCACTTTCTTCCCATTCAGCCACTCTGTCCTCCAACAGTTGCTGCTCAATTGTAAAAAATAGGAACAGACAACCAACTAAATGAAATCAATTTTATGTTATATTCTTAAATGGACAAAATTCTAAAAAAAGAAAAAATTTAAAAAGCTGCCTGTTATTGATATACTAAGTCTCTCCTCCAGACCACATGCAAGGAAAAGATTTGAAATCTTCAGGTCTTTGAAATGCATCTAGCTGGCACCAACTAGTATATTCAAATAATTTACTCAGAGTAAGCACCACTGAAGAGTGGAACATACAGAGTTCCATTTTTAAACTAGAAACCTGTGCTAAATAGTTTCATCTTTTCAGAAGAGGGAGTGAAGGATTACAGATCCAAAGAAGCATAGTTAAGGTAGAGATGATTGTAATTACTTTTTTGGGGAAAGGTTTCGAAGGAATATGTTTATCTATTATCCTGAGAAAGGATAAAAGATTCTTTTAATGTTTACATCAAGGAATTTTCCTGTTAAAATGTCTCCTGGCCTGAGCTCTTGTGAAAGGGCTAGCAAAGCATCAAGATATTCTTACCAGAACTCGTTGTATCATGTAAGACAGCTAGTTTACGAAAACAGATTTTAACAGAATTTGCTCTGATCTCTGTCTGTTCCTTAATAGTCTAAATGTGTGTATAACAGCCTAAGGCTTCAGAGATTCGGGACATAGTCTCATTAAGTACATGGGGAACTCACAAGCTTCACGGTCAAAGCAAGGAAGGGTTAATTTTTTCTCGAAATTTAGATGCTGTAACAATAACTATTACTGTCAGCAGGACTGCACTCCAGCAGTCACTGCAACATGTGCGTGTGCACGGAATCTGGCCTATATGCAGATATATACAAGATCAGCTCCAGTGTCTGGAAACCTGGTCCAAAAGATGCTTCTAATGTAAAAATTTTGAAATGGTATTGATTTTTTAAAAACAAAACCTCTCAATTTTCAAAATGTGTGGTCAAAGTATTTGCAAAGAACGAATTCTATGTTCTAGTCATACCATGACCACCAGCTTAATAACCCGTACAGCATAGCAGGTATTTCTTTAATAGACAAACTAGCATGGAAATAATCATCTTGACTGTGATCCACAAGGAAATGGGGAATTCATGAAACTGTATGGGATCTGAATATGTCTAGTAAAACTGTGGAAGATGACATATGTTCTTCAGTGGAGAAACAATTCTGGAGATGGAAAATCCAGTATCAATCAACACAGTTCAGAAAATGAAGCCCCTGAAGATTTCTTTACATACTGAACCTTACTTAAAATGACATTTGAGTCTCTTTGTTTAATTTTAAATTGCAAATTTGGCTGCTCAGTAGCTTAATACAATCACCACTACACATTAATACTATGTTCAAGCAAAGTAATATACACTTACTTACTATTACACAATTGCATTTGTTACTTCAGCTTCCTACCTGAAGTTTAAAGATAGGTCTTTCCTCATTTTACCCCTCTATTCCTTTTTCTTTGTAAGATATATTTACCTTACCATTAAGAGAGGCTGAATTTTGGAAGTAACAACACAGATGACTGAATTTTGGAGGCATAAAAAAATTGAAGTTTTAATTGCAAACACATTTTGCAGGAGAAATCAGACCCTCTTTAAATTTCTTCAGTGAACAATTCCTTTTTTCTGCAAGGGTAATGAACAGTTTTGATGCAGCTACATGACAGAGCTGTTCATGCAGTATTTCTAAACATTAAGATAAACCTAATATATGTTGAGTTGAAATCCTAATACATTGATATCCTTCTGCTTATACGTTTTAAGACTTCAAGTAATAAAAAACACATCAAATCATATGTCCAGTTTTATCTGTGCTTGTGTTAATCCTGAATAGGTAGTATACCAGGGTGCCTGCACAAGGTTTTTTAAGGTTAAGGTCCGGAAACTCAGAATGAGCAAATTATCAAATTTACCACTTGACCCCTAACATACAGCTCACTCTGCTAAAGCTGACTCCTAGAGAAAAGCTCAAGTCCAGATACCACTCCATAACCTCATGAGGGAGGCTGTGGAAATCTGCTGGAAGACAGATGAGAAAGATTTTACTTCATGAAGCCCACTTTCATAGAAGGAAAAAAAAGTTCAAAATACATTCTCATCCAGTTCTTCACTTCTGGTCCTCAAGCATTTTCTTAAGATCAGAGTATTGCTCGGGTAGAACTGCACACCTGCTGCACAGGAGGAGTACATCTCTTCCTCTTGGCAACCTGAATGTGTGAACAGCAAAGTTCACTTTTCCATTACACCTCTGTGTGGCCACACGCATGGAAGTCAAACCAGAATTTTCCTCTTATTCATGGGGAAAAGGGATTTTCAAAAACCTCTTAGTGATCTGGGAGCACAAGCGCACTAACATCAAAAATGTGCCTCTACACAAGACCAAATAAAGAGATGGGAATCAAACAGGATAGGCAAAATTATTCCAAATTCCTCTGAGGAAGCACCAAGCTGCACTTTTCAGACATGGACTCTTTTGACTTCATCTCCCTCTAAAACCTAAAGTTGCTCACCTGGGAACAGGAGAGACATCCAGATTGCAGTAAAAATATAAATAAGAGCAAACATGTAGGACTTTGAGGCTTCTGAATCAATGCCTGTCTGCAGCTTTAAATGTTTCAGTGTCCTCCTTCAGCATCTGTCCCTATTCTACTCTGAAGCACACTTCATATGATTTCTTGTATACAAAATGCTAGGAAAGGGTCCTCCAATTCTGAACAGATATTTGGATACACTTAAACATACAAAAGCCAAATATTCCTTTTAGTAAATACCTAAAATTCTGAAATGGTTATATCGATCCTTTATCCTATCCTTGGTTTCCTGTATCCAAGATCTAAAGTAGATTCTATCAATTCTGAGAGGTGTTTCAGATAAGGAGGTCATCGATGGGTCAGAGCAAGACCTTTGGTATTTAATGACCCTGTAGCTTGTCTTTTGCACAAGAGCTTAGGTTACTACCTTTTATATGTTTTATTGAAGGACAAATAACTCGCATGTCATCATGCATCCAGGCTCAAGATTTTGTTTACAGTTGCTGTTCAAACAAAAGAGGATCATTTTCCTGTGCAGCATAAAAAATGAAGAGTGTATGGTACGACACTGAAAAAAATATTGAAAATTAAGATTTACCACACTTCTTTCTGCATGCATGGATAACAGAACTCATATGGAGAAAGAAACAAGATTTATGAAATAAAATATAATACATAACCATGATACTCCTCCTCTTCATTCAAGAAACTTCATATCTCATCTTCAGCATAATTTAATACATTTAATACCTTCAAGAATGAAAAATACTTAACTTGGCTAAATATTTTTGGTACTTTCTTTATTTTATTACGGTACAATACTGATAGATATTTTGAAAATTGTGCCAGTGCAGATCAAGCATAATGTTAATAGAAAGTGATGCTAAGACCACCTTTAAACTTTGCAGAAAACAGTTACTATTTTATGTACAAAGGGAGTTCAGATTTAGAATCTCTGAATTTAGTTTGGAAATGTGTTTTATAGTATCAGAAAGTGGAAAATGAAGGAAGGAATCCTAGTTTTCTTATAGTAAGTCCAATACATTAGGCTTCATGATCGCTTTAGAATTAGATGAACCTATGGCCTTAATTCCTGATCCACGTAATTCTCAAATGAAGGTCCATATGAGTAAGAAAGTAAAATAATTTTTTTTGTAACTGTTTAAAGTGCAGCAATATGACACCTCCTCAGAATTTAAAAAGGTTCATAGTACTACTAGTATTGATATGCTATTGGGCAGAAGGAAGGAAAAATGAACCCAGGACTGGGGTGACAAATTATACCACTGGAAATGGTAACAAAGCTTATAACTACAGTTAGAGTTTCTAATTTCATAAGAACTCACCTTTCCTTATAATCAGAGAATCATCATAGAATTGTAAAGGTTGGAAAAGATACCTGTGATCAAGTCCAACAACTAACTCAGCACTGCTAAGTCCACCACTAAATCATGACTCTAAGTACCACACCTACACATTTTTTGAACACATGTAAGCAGCTGTCCTAACATGACTGTGGTTTCTACAGTATATTTTGTTTATGTATCAGACTCCGTGATTCTAATTTGCAAGATACTGATGAACTTCAGCGTATTTTAGAACACACAATTTTTTTTATCACAGGCTTAAGGCATGGCTGTCACCTCTATGGAGATAAGGAGTAAAAGACCAGGTAGTAGACAGCTTCATAATTAGCTACAGGATGTCTGCAGAGTTTGTTTTATCTTCCACAACTTCAGAACATCTCTTTATTTCAGAACGCATATTTCTAGAATACATATATCTGAGATCTGAGACCCAGGCCCATAAACTGTTCCAGTTTTGAGGTCTTTTATGAGAGTTTAGACAAAAACCTAAAAATGCTGCAGAACATTGAAATGTAGCACCCTTCAAACTGTAAAGACCAAGTGGCAGTGTAACTCAGCAAGGAAAAAACTTCTAGAAAGTCAAATGTATCAATCATACAAAATGGTATCTATTCTGCTATAAGGAGAAACAGGTGTGTGAAAGTGCAAAGTATTTCTAAAATGCTAAGTCAATATGCACAACTACAGAACGCTTAAATAAAAAACATGGATGAGAGGTTCTTGTTGACATGGTCATAGAAACCGATTACCACGAAAGAGATGATTCTTTGCATACCAGAAGTGATGAAGTGAAAGCAGCCTAAATGACTGTGAGAATGATAGTCCAGATTTAGAGTCACCTGAAACCAAAATATTGCATTCCAAGAACCTACTGCATTAATCAGAAATAATACTTCTGCTAATCAGAAATCGTACCATTGACTGACCTTATGGGAAGACAACTTGCACTTGTAAAACATAAGCAAAAAATAAAAGACTCAGCCAAAAGGTCTGAATGACCGCACCATCACTAATGAAGAGGAGGGTTGTATATGGTATATACAAACAGTTGATGTTTGAGATTGCCAGGAGTAATCTGGTGCCAAGAGAGATTTGAAGGCTGTCAAATAATAAATCCAACAGATTCGCATGGAATTTTTAGTGGAACAGATGAAAGCCGGCATCAAACACCAAGTGTGAATGAGTACTGAATTCCTTAATGCTTAGAACTGAATCGAAGCTCAATAAACATACCTGCTTTGGTTAAGAGATGTTCAGCATCTATCAACAGGGGAGAAGGAAGACTTGTACTCCTCGGGCAAGGTGAACAAACCCTTTGAGCCAAGACATTGCTTGTTCATTCTACCAAGATACATTCAGTGCCATTCTTGGGCAGCCGTTTACAGCAATATGAAGCACGCTAAAGAGATGCAGTGCTCTAGACAAGCATAATTAGTTACACAAATTCAACTCTTCTCAGGATGGACAAATATTGTTCACTCTTATACATATATTACTTCGTTTTGAAACAATTTCAAAAGACTTGAGATCACAGTAGGTAAGAAACACCAGTGTTTGGTCTTTTTTCATTTGAAGTGAGTCCAAGAAATCCTGAGTAGCTGCTGTGCAGAGAACACTGTACACACAGGGCTGACATGCCAGATGGTGCGGCCAGTGAAAGGACAGCCTTAAAGGTACAGGAAGGTGGCATGGCCAGTGCAACCAAGACAAGAACTTGGGTATGTCTATTTGTTTCCTCCTATTTGAAAACAACCCAAGGCTTGAATGCATTCAAAATCCTGGCCTGGAGCAATGACTTAGTGAACCAAGAGCTGTAAAAATGTCCCTGCCATCTATCCACATAACCACCTAATGTCATCAGAAGCTGATCACAGAAAATCATGAAAATATTAATGTTACCAAACATAACTTCTCTTCAACTCCCAGGCAGACATTTCATATAAACCAGATTTATTGAATTCTGGAAGCCTGTGTTTCTGGGCAACTTCACTCCCAGTGAAGGGCAAGTGTCTCATATTTTTTTTTTCCTCATATTTTCCATCAGGGGAAAATACTGCATTATTTGCTTATGGCATATTTAAGCAATTATTCTAACTTTCAGCTCCCTACACAATATATTTTTGGTGAGTGAATACAAATGTCTATCAGTACTAAAACATTAGCTACAAGATGGGAAGAGACTAAGAATGTTGCTGCACACGTGAACAACTTTCTGTCAAAACCCACATAACTAAATAAAGCCTACCAGCTAGGCTGTCCAATTAATAAAACTGGACACTGATAGTGATACTAGTAGATCAAAAGCCTGATTCATGATCAAATACATACACTAAATAAGTCACCTCCTGCCTATAAGGGACACACATAAGCAAACTGTTACACTCCTAAACACATGACAGCAGATGAAGGAGAAATCCTTTGAGGGATCCCTTGAGGATCTCCAGCCCTGAACTGACCAGAGGACCAGGTTATGAAATTTGGCTCAAAAGAACAACTGAGTCCAAGGAAACTTCAAGTGACTGCTTTAAAGACCACTCAACAAGTGCTCACATTTTTTCCACTGGGCTTGAAGGAGAACGTTGGTCACTGTAGGATTATATGAGTAATTTTCTCTCTCTCCAGAAATAGTTAACTCAGTGGCCTAACTGTCAGTCTGTAGCAATAGCTTTTGGAGACACTGTAACTTAAAGAGAAAGGAAGGTAGAAAATTATTATCAAAATGGAACATGGACAGAATTACTTCTGCAGGAGTTTCTGTGGCCTCATTTTAGTGTTCATTTACGGCATGATGCACCAGCTCACACTGATATCCTCTGAGGTGTATGGTACTACTTAATAACACCAAGCCATAAACTGACTAATCATTCTTCTAACTTGGATAAGAGCTGAACAGACTTGTGTCTGACCTCACTGACACACTTTAAGACCTTGTGATTAAGTGTTTCTGGGTGCAGCAAAAGCAAAGCCGCTGTTTAATGCAATTAAGATTGCAACTGTGTCCACCCTGTCTGATAAAGTGTCTAGGAAGCAGCAAAGGAAGAAAAAGGTTTGTGCATTCTTATTCAGGTCCAGATTGTCAGCAGCATGCTCCAAGTTTTACTAGTCTTTTATTTTCACCTCCACCACGCAATTAAAAGCAATCTAAGCATTAAAACTTCAGCAACCCCCCCCTCCAAAAATTAATAGTAATCTCATGTGCTTTATAACAAGTTTTTTTATTGATAGGGTAGCAAATTTTTCTCTCACATTGCCCAGGCATTTAAATGAGGGCACATCCTGTGTTAGGGTAGGTACTGGAAAGAGAAAGGAATTCATTATGGCTTTCTACAACCTGAACTGAACAACCCTTCCGAAAGCTGAGTAAGAGGAGTCCTTCTAAGGAGAAGAAACTGAACTACTGAAACAGCTCTTGCACAAAGTTACTAAGTGCAGATTACTTTGACAAATCCTGTTTTATTTTATCCTCATGTAAGTTTTTCGAAGAATAGCATGAAGAACCTTTCAGGATTAGCTGTAACAACATATTATTTGCTGGAGATAACCTCCAAGAAGCCTGTTAACTATTCCTATTGGTCCTGAAATGTTCCTTCAGTTTCAGAAAAACAGATGCAGACCATAAGTAAATGCAAGGGCACAGTGCATCTCCTCTCACTGAGAGACAGATCTGCAATCTACTTCACCCCTACTATTTCCAATATGAATTTGGCATTCTATCTTCAAACATACCTATAAAATCATTTGCAAATGTGACAGCAGTCCATTTTTCTAGATAGCAGCACATGACACCAAGGATGAAAAGCATGATTGCTTTTGGGTTAACTCCACAGAGTGAGCTCTTGAGTTGAGCTTTCACAGATTGATATTTTGTTAGATACAGAGGGAACAATGAACACTGGCCAGAAGAATTCATACGAAAATGTGAGAGAAAAGGGTGGATTGTCCAACATATGAATATTGCTGAAATGCTTCATTGAAAAAAAAAACCAAGCCAACCACTCCAAACAAAAAGCATCCTGTACTGAACAATAACACAATACCGGCAAGTGGATCAATAACAAGTTTTAAACTCTTTGCAGTGTGTAGCTACTTTGTAGATAGAAGCTGAAGAAACGTGTAACATCCATCTCACTAGAGGACAACAAAGCTATTTATCTGTTAGCTACAACATACAGGCAAACCAGCAGCTGTTTTTTCCATCAGTCACACAGCACCGCAGTAACTGTGGCGCAACAGTTGCGATAACTGAAGGTGGCAGAGTGGTGCTCTGGATGTGGCTGAGCCTCAACATAAACTCACATTCCTGCTGTCCAATGAATTAACATGGTATCTGCTGTCCCATGTAAAATTATGATGAAAGGATGAAATTAATAACTATTAAAATGCAAAAGTTATATGCTGAACTGTAATCTCTTGGTTTCCCATCACTGCTTTAAACAAGCTTCCCTGGATTACAGAGCATTTCAAAAGCATGCATCTCTGTTGAAATCAGAGGCTTTATAGCCATAAACCAGCTCTAAACTTATTAAACATATGAAACTTCAGCTCTGAAGCACCAAACCTAAAACCAGTTAGAATTATTCAGTTTTTGCAAATAAAGGCCACATCATCTGAAAGAAGGACTTTTTTATCCATAGTTAATATTGTATGCCTCAATAGCATGAATACTCTGCTTTTCAACAGTAGCAAACATTTTATACTTCATGTTAAAGCTTTTGAAAGATTTTTTTAAGCTCTTACAACATCAGAATTTCTTCTGATCATGCCCTTCATGGATGATAGGTTGACTAGTCATCTGAATTTGGTTTTGTGCTTGGTGTTGTCAAGCAGGTATGGAAAAATGGTTTCTACTCTAAGAATCTGGAATATTCTGGGAATCAAAACAGAAATCAATACAATTTATGAAAGGCATCATGGAATATTGAAATTAAATATTCTAGAGTGGCTTCTTCACAGGCATCATCACTGCAACAACTACCAAACTGCTATGCATTGTGGATTTCCTGCCCTTGACCTGATTCTTACGTATCAGCAGAAAGCAGATGACATCAGGCACAGTTGCTCTATGACACTACTGCAGTCAAACTTCTGACAGCTCCTTCAGGTCACTTTCTTGGCTCTAACTCTAAATTTATTATACTCTTAAATAAAACTATGGAAGCATGTAGGATAAATTCTACAAAAAATCACAACTAAAAAGAAAGGCAGACATTACAAAAAAAAGCCAATCATAACAAAAGATAGAACATCTCAACAGCTCTGAAGGAGATTAATAACCCTTACAAGTTCTAATGACATAACTGGATGGAGTAATCTCATTTAGTCAATAAAGGGCACCTGATCTGTACATCACTGTGAAATAGTCCTCTCCTTTTCAAGAGTTTGCCTTGAAAGTAAAATAAGTATGTCTCTCTGATCTTTAAAGTAGATTAATAGCTGCTTTGAGAAAAATATACTACCTAATTAAAAATTACAAAATAGATAAGGCCTGTGAAAAAAAAGTCACCTCTCTTTATTTTATTCAAATCCAGTCAAACATTTTCCATGTAATTTCACTTTAAGTTATTTCTTTCACAAGAATTATTTCCTGTTCTTCTACAACTCAGTAAAGAGGACATGCACACTAGAAAAAAAAGTTTTTTTTAGAAGAAACGTATTACTGAAAACTCTGAATTTCAAAATTACACACTGCAAAGCTAATAACAGTGAAATGAATGGCTGTTTGAAAAAAAATGAAAAAGTAGCAATTCTTCAACTTTTCTATGTTTAATTGAATCAATTGTTTCTGTGTATTGTGGGAATACATTTATCAGAATCAGTAGAGACCAAATGTTAATTATGAAGGCCAAGCACAAATGAATAATCTTACATATAGACCCTGACACATTAGAACTGCAAAGCACTCTCCAGATCTTATTTTATGAAAATGTACTAAGAGCGCAAATGTATAGGCCCTTAGGAAGCAATTATCCCTAAAAGATTTAGCTATAATTCAATGTGAAATATAATAAGAGATTTTAAAAAATGGTTTCACAAGAAGTGGATTATTTTACTTTAACTATGGAAATAGGGGCCCACATGCTTCTCTCAATGACCTCCGTGCAGTTGTGGGCATTGCCTGGAGGGAAGATTTGAAATTAGCCTTTTCAGCCAATTAATACAATCCCCTATGACTAATAAGAATATTATAAAAATTAGGAGTGCCAGTTTAGCATTGTAGGGCTGAATGGCCCACAATGCTGTGAGAAATTTTCTATGCAATAAATACATTAAATATGGAAACTTAAAATCACATACTACTATATGTATGCAGAGATTAGTTAAGAATAGCTATCTTACCAAGATGTGCAGATGTTATATGGCACAGTACGATGAAACAGCACATTATAATGTGCACGGCATGTCTTACGTGTCATATGTTTTATTTGTCACATTATTCTCAGGTGTGACACGGAATCTAAGAGTGTAAAAACAAAAATCTGCAAAAGAGAGTTTACATCATCCTTGTGATTTCCAGATCCTGACTCTAGCCAAATTACTGCCACCACACCCCTCCTACAGTTATAATGTGTCTCCCTGCTGTTTTGCCTCACTCTTGACTGTGGATTGCTACTGCCTCAAAGAAGGGTGGCAGTAGCCCTGTGAGCTGATATATCAAAAACTAAATCTCAAAGCTCGCAGCTTATTTTACCTGATAGACCCTAACATCCGTGGAACGAAAAAGGTTTCTTGTAGGTTGGTCTTACACTTTTTTCCTTCCAGGCAACTCACTACGATGAGATGATTTTAAAACATAAAAAAGAAACAATAGCCACTGGGTTTTGTTCTTAAGTGTATTTCAGGGTCCCATGGAGGTAATGATCTCATCTTTTATCACAAACTTTTACACCATCGTCAATCTAGCTGATCCTGATTACTGTATTTCTATCCAGTTAAGACTGCAAATATCCCTGGACCATATCTGATGTTTACACTTCTGTTACCCCCTTAAGAAAATCTAAAGCAGATCAAATTCATCATCATCAGAATACATCTTTCGCCAAACTGAACCAACAGATTGTCTCAACGTTAATTAAGTGTAAGAGAACAGGGAAAACTACAGGTTTTTAAAAAAACTCTTTCTTGATACAAACTGTCCTGACGGACTCAGAAGAAATACCTGGATTCCTTCTGCTGGACAGGTTAATAACATTAACACAGTTCCCAGTTAGCATGTGGAGGTGGTTAAAACAAACGTAGTTCCTTGGATCATAGTGGAAATATAAGATGAGTTGATATTTACCCTGTACCATAGAGACAAATGATGTGTCCTATTTCTCTGAAAATGGTCAAATGTCCAGAGGGTGCTCTGTGGTGGAGAGGGGCCAAGACAGGATGCTTGGGTCTGTGCATGCACTCGGCGTGTAGCGTTTCAAGAGCCACTGAGTGCATGCAAGAGGCAGGAGGTGCCGGCTATGAACAGGAGGGTGTCACAGGGAAGGTGTGTGACCCTGGCTGGGTATTTGTTCCTCAGGGAGCTCTGCCGCTGACAGCAGCAGGAGCGCCCCAGTCCCAGGGCACCGACCAAACTCACTCCTACGTGAGTCACTGACATGACTTTCATCCTGACCAGACATCAGTTTTCCAAGTTACACTAAAAGTGGGTGATAAGCTTTTCATTTACATGAGGTCAGGATGCGTGCTCATGTGCTGTATATCAAAGCTAACTACTATTGGCAATATTTCACTGGCGCACTTTAAAGTTTTCAAGGTCAAGAATACAACTTGGCCTTTTAAAAAGTATTCCAGAAGACCTGTCCTCACTGTAGGCAACATTAATATGAAGTGAGACAAACTCTATGGAGCTACAATATTAAAAAAGGTTCAACTTCAGCAAAAATTGAAAAGTGGTCTTTTTTTCCCTCCCTAGACTCTCATCTCTAAGAGACTATGATCAATTAACCTTTAACTTTGAAAAATAAAAAAATTCCTGTGACAGTCAGAAATGAAATTCTTTAAAGATTAGGTGCTGGGAGAGCAATATCAGGCTTAGAATGAAATCCTAGTAACACTCTGAACTATCAAATCACTTCTTGCTCTGAAAATACAATTATTCTGTAAGCATTATGTCAGACAATATTAAATATAAAAAGTGTAGCTTAAATAAAACTTTTTTTTTCTAGCAGAAAGGCTCTGTGCATAATATTTTCAGTGCCACAGAAAAAACAAGTCAGCATGCAAATAATGAAAAACAATACTACGTTCAAAAAGTAGCATGCCTGGCAAGCACTAACTTTTAGTGCTACCAGATTTAAAACAGTGCTGTTATTGCAGTGAGAAACAGCCCTGAATGTTTATGATCTCAATTTCTAGTCATCTGCTCTCAGTATTGCATACCTGATTTTGTAATATTCACCGTAGATTTTGATGGCAAATATAAACCCATGGAACACACAGCATTTGTACGGCACACCGCCTCTCTCCATTTATTATTATTATATTTATTGTTTTTCTTACTGAGAAATGTCAAACTACACAAGCATTTACTTTTATTCCTATACTTTACTTTGGTCAAGTTGTTGTATGAATAATGATGTTTCCCATACTAAAAAAAAAAAGGAAAAAGAAGGCAGAGGAAAACCTGTCTATAAATGAGATACCTTTGGATCTTACTGTCTAAATCAAACAGTTTTAAAATGACAACACAGTATAAACAGAGTAACTTCTGTATTTGTATTGTCTCTTCACTACCGATAAAAGATATCTTCAAGAATATAGTGGTTGAAGAGGTGTGCACAATGCTTGCACATCTTACCTGGCACAGTCTCTTATCCTGGCTAGCGGTGAGATTGCTGGGTATGTAGCTATCAATTCCACTGATATCACAATTTCCCTTTCTCAAAGCAGCAATAACCTGTCACTTTACACTGTCCTTTCTCTGACCCTCTCCCGCCCCTCTGCTCATTTTTATTCTTATTGACAAGACTTATTATTCCTCCTCCCAATTCCAAGTAGCTACCCTTTTGCAAATAGTAGTATCAACTATGTGGTCACTAGTAGTATCGGTCAACAATGTTATTAATACAGCACACACTGCTGGGAGCAGATCAAACAGCCATGCTTTAAAATATTAGTTTTGCAAAGGTACCACGAGGCAAATAGTTGCAATTTTCTTCACCTTATACAATGTAATTCTGCAAGGACAGATCTCAAGAATTTAGTGGTAATTACCAGACCAATAATTTGGACGATATGTTATTTTTTTCCTTGTTGTTTTCATACGTAAAATAAAATAAAACCATAACAGAAGGGTGCTGTATCTGTGTTTAAAGAAGCAGTTGTTGGCAAACACCATAGCTCACTTCTGCCGAAATGTACACAACTGATATATGCAGCCCAGAAAGCTGGCACCAGGGGCTTATAACCTTAATTTGCCTGCAAGAAGAAATGGAGATTTACCTTCAGAGCACGTTCTTGATTGTTTTCAGCAGTCATATGTCTCGTGTTGTTTGCTGAAGTCTGGTTCTGCTCTTTCAGATGATGAAGCTCCTGCTCCAGCCGTTTGCACTGCAACGAGGAAAGAATCCCATTAAGTAGAAGAGTGTGGGCATATTTTTTTTCAACAAGCCAAAGGACTTAACGTAAATAACCCCACCACCATTTCTGCAGTAGTGAAGGCATCAGACAAAAGCAAGTTACAATCCCTGACAGTACTAGAGCTACATTTTTTAAATGTGTATAATTATTCAGTTTCTTCCTGGTCCAATGTATGCCAAAATAGCTAAGTATCAAATAAGATATTTATTAGAATGTTAGATTGAATTTCTGCTCCTAGTTATGCCAGTATATGGCTAGATTTTGGCTTTTTGTATTAAGTAAGTAGATATAAAGGAAAGAATGCATGCTTTTTGAAATGCAAGCAAATGAAAGATCCTCCTCACAAATCAAGGATCTAGCCTTTTATTGGGAAATATACATGAATTTTTATGCTTGTATTTTTCACACTAAGAGGTTACTCTGATTCTCCAACACACACAACATATTGAAAGAAGTTTTAAGATTGTTTTCTTTAAATATTTAACTTAATGACAAGAAATGAAAAAATTAGCACTTGCTACTGTGTGCATATACATGTTTACTTACTGCTGTCTGCTGAGCATTTATTTTCACGATTAAAAATCTGCAAGTTGTGAACCAAATTATATTTCGCTCTTTTTTACGTTAACTATAAAAGGTCTTGCCCAGTTCCTAGGTTTGAAAGAGCAATTAGTTGTCAGCAAACAGTTCATGAAAAAAACTGTTTTGCAAAAAAAAAGCAAAACAAAATGGACGAAGTACCAAGAAGACACAGGGTAACAACTGTTAGAACTAGGGAAAAGCAGAGTACCAGAAGAAGCATTTTACAACAATGTATTACAAGGAAGTAGTTCAGATATGACCACTAAAACCCAAAGCTAATAAGACTGTGGGAACAAAAGACAATTAATTAATAAAAAATATTTTAATACATACTTTCTGAAAACACTAGCAAAGAAGGAATAAGAATTTTGATATAATGCCCATGTAAGCATTGCTGTCTCAAATGGAAGACCTGGCAGTGTCAGTCTCTTGTGCTCTCTTAATCACTGTGGACAACACAGAACTGAGCTTCCCATCACGTACATACAACCTATTCCTGAGCAATTCAGTATATGGGACAATGAAGCCTGGCTCATGTAAACTCTAAAAAAAGAAAAACTGTGAAACAGAAAGCTGCAGAACTGAAAAAATTATAACTCAGGTCTAAGTAAAATAAGGAATGCTAAAGGATGTTGAGACAGAAATTTTAAAGATATACCAATACGTACAGCTCTTAAATACAAAATAAGACGTTACCAATGTAGTGCTTATCAGGTAGCCAGTATAGTATATAAACCAGAATGATCCATTCCTCTATTTGAATAAATTTTAAATATTTGTAGGAGCCCAACAGTACTACTAAAAATTCCATTCACATATCTGTTGTTATATTTCATTACTTATATTAGAAATCTGAGCTTATTTCTAATAGGATTACCTATTTTAAAGGCAGTGAATTTTCTGGCCTAGAGCGTTCTTTCGGCGTGTGTTGTAAACTTCCTAATGTAAAGTTTCATTTTTATTGCAAGAAAAAAAGACATTTTCCCATAGATAGGGAAATACAGAAAAAATATTAAGATACATTTGATTGTAAGTATTCTCACATACTTGAGATATTTAATAATTAAAATGTATGTTCATCTCACATACACACACAAAATCACAAATGACAGAATCCCAGCTGTAATTTTTTTCCATGTCCAGTATGAAAATCATGTGTTAGCAGACAAGAAGGTGCTAATAAAACTACTGAAGAACCAAGCACATATCATGGGGTTTTTTTCTCTAGCAATATTTTTTCCTTAGTTTATGTGATCTAAACACCATTAAAAAAAAATCTACCACTTCAGGCACTATATATTACACCATGTATGATCATCAGGACACTCACTTTTCTGCTTTGCCAACTTTCTTCAAAACAGGGTTTTGAAATCAGAAATTTGACAACACCACAAGTTTTTGTAGAGTAAATATTATCAAAAAGACTAAAATCTCAATTTACCTTTAAAACATGAATTTATAATCATGCTATTCTCTTGATTCCAAAAGGTATGTGAAAATATGCTAAGAGCAAAACCTAGCTACAGGACTATATAAAAAAGATGTACAGAGCAGATTGTACAACTAAGGGCATGCAATCTTAGTTCTGCACTCCACTCCACTGCTGTGAAGACAGGACACTGAAATAAACAGCAGCAGTGGGACTCCAGGATCTTGCAGAACACAGAAGTAAAGTACAGTAAAGATTCAACAGAGGTAACATAAAATAGATGAACCTCCCTATCAAGTGAACCTTGATATGATTACATTTACACTAAACTTGGAAACATTTCGTGATTTCTCTTTCATTTTTATTTCTTCTAACAGTGTTCATATCTGAAAAAAACCCAGGGCATATTCAACTAGTATACTGCTTGAATTCAATTTGAGCCAACGCTGAAAGAAATGGTGATCTAATTTGACCTTTGCACCTAAGTGTTTTATTATGTTGGAAACAATGTACTAACAGAAGATATTCTGATTTATTCTTGGCTGTCCAGGAAGTAAAATCTTCAATTACCCTCTCTGTGAAAGCATTATAATAATACTCTAAGCAGCAACACTGTGTATGTCTTGGTAAAATTGTATACTTTCCAATTTTGATACCTGAACTGCTTTAAAAATACTAAAACAACATTCTAAAGTCAAGCACTCCTTTTCATAAGAGCAGGAGCATACGAAATTTTAGTGTTATCTTGCTGTAAAAAAAAAGTTTTAAAAATAGAATTTAAAACAATGCAGCACTTCTATTAATTTGAGCCAACAGTTTTTGAATTCTGTGTCACTAGTTATTAGCGAGGTCCAGTAAAAATAGATGTTCTCTAAAAGAACATGTGTTTTTATTGGTTCACTCCAGTGCTCTAAAATGCCAACAGCTGCAAGTAAGAAACTGAATTTCCTTCTAAAAACATTTATAAAAACACTTTTTGGAGCACAGTGAAGAAAAGACATCATCCAACTTGGTACTGACAAAAAGGAAATGTTAGAGGTATCCTTTTAAGAAAGCTGAAAGCTAAAGGAAGTGTTTAATTTGAAATACTATGTCTAAATTCTGTTATCTCAAATTTGTGTAAATTCACACTTGGGAAAACTTCAAACAGACAACATATTTTGTGCAACACAGGTCACCTAAACATCATATCTGAGGTTTAATTGTGCCATGAAATGCAAATTCCCATGAGTTCAAAACTTCATGAAACACAGGCTGTTAATTGAGTATACTGCTTCTCTTCCTCAGATCCTTTGAGTACATCAAGGAATACGAGAGCAGCGTAGACACACATGAATGAGAAAATATCTTGATCAGAACACTAATTACTTTGCTGAGTAAAGGATACTAAAGCCTCAGAAATGGTAATGTAATTTTTTAAAGGTATCACACAAACAATTTACTAAGAATTAACTTTACTGTGTGGTCTACTGTGTGCACTCAGAGTTCTGTAGCCAGAGAGGCAATATTGAAGGTGAAAAAAAACCCCACCCCCAAAACCAATCCTGAAAAAGGTTTCCTCTCTTCTTTCAAACCCACACATTTGTTCTCCTCTCTGAAGGTATTTCCCCCAAAAAGTCTCCTACCTTAGCTAGCCTGATTCAGGTGATACTGTACTTGACAGACAGTGAACCTCGTTAAGCCTACTCCAAGTGCTCCTTGAGCAACCATCACTGCCCAGCTGCTCAGTTGTTACTGCAGTATCATCTATTCCCAGCAACAGGGACTCTTTAATTTAATTTCCATCATGCAACTCTTCTAAATACACTCAGTCTTTTCAAACAGATACCTTTGTACCCAGCACAGGATATATCACAAGCAGCTAAGAAACAAAATGAAAAGCAAAGCAGGTAACATAACAAAAGGATAAGAAGAGATTCGGCCAGGAAAGCAAGGATACACAGCAAGTAAATGTATTCTTCCCTCCCATCTTAAAATGTAAACCATTAGGCTACTGTGGAGTCTTTTTAAAAATGAGCATCAGGTAACACGATTCAGCAGAATGAGGATGTTTGTGAGAGGCACCAGTTCAAGCCGCAGTGGATGCTGACCCCTTTCAGTGACTCTCCAGGCGGGAGTGTTGGAATGCCACAGGGAAAATCCAGACAAATTGCAAAAAAGGGCATCTGCTAAAAAGGACACTGACGGACAGGTCAAGAAATGGACCAGGAGAATATCACTGAGTAAAGTCCATGAGGCCCACCAGAAAGTGACTGTTAAAAGATAGCTCCAGTTTCAGTTATACAAAAGGTAAAGATGGTTTACCTTGAATCAAGTATTTCAGAAGATAGAAAAATCAATGCAAATAACCACTTAATAGTGTTTGGCCTTTACTAGAAAATGAGGTTGCATTAACATATCAAACATAACTTCAGCACTTGTATAAACAAATCATCTTTAACACGCTGTCAGCTTTTCAGCATTTTCTTCTTCAACTTGTACCTGTAACACGCTAATATAGTGTTATGGTGCCTGCCACATCTACACAGACTGATGAGTTATTTTTTTGATTGTTATTTAACATGATTCTTCAGTGAGGTGTTCTCAAAGTAAAAGGTTCAGACATTTCACAAAAGCAAAGAAAAATCTGCAAGCCATTGGAGAAATAATGTCAGTAGAGACAAAGATGGAATACAGCAAAGCATTAACATCGAGCAGAGCAACTCCGTGTCCCCAACCATTTGGCCCCTGTGTAGTTTGTTTGTATGAAGACAACACCTAACCCCAGAGGTTTTCTGCAGAAGCCTGTATAACTCTGCACTTCTTAGGTCAATCAGGCTGTTCGAGTGCTGTCAAAGAGACATAAATGTTTTGCTACACCAGGGTCCCTCACTTTCATCTCATTGAACTAGGATGGTAATGTCAGGTGAATTTATCATTTTGTATTTCAGCACAGATTTGACCCAAGAAAGGGTGCTGTGACACTCCCTGGGTCAGGAAGCAACAGCTAAAACTGAATATAACAGAAAACCATAACACTTCCCTACTACAAATGCAGTTGTGGTAGCTATTTAATCCTGTTACGTCTATATTTGCTTTTAATATCACTATATGGCATATAATACTTTTCATTACCTTTCATTAAAAGGAATCCAAACTAACCTCTCCTGAACTCATGGCAATATGCTAGGGAAAAAAAGTCAACACATTATGCCATTTATATGCTAGAGAAAAAAGAAAGCAATTGATTTGTTTCTGTTATTACAGGTATGGGGGTCAAAGTCTAACAAAACATACTAAGAGGAGGCAAAATTCTGCAAAAAGTTCTTCCCTGAATTCTGTATATTTGATTGTCTTACTCAATTAGCACATAAAAAAGATAATATTTCATTAAAATACAATTGTTCATCTGAAGTCCTTATCAAAACTTGCAGTGCTTACAACCTTAAGAATCAGCACTGGCGTAAACACACAAGAGTGCACTGAGGAGCTTGCTGAAAAAAAGTGACAGTGCCTA
Organism: Oreocharis arfaki; assembly: GCA_013398015.1. Classification (NCBI taxonomy): domain Eukaryota; kingdom Metazoa; phylum Chordata; class Aves; order Passeriformes; family Paramythiidae; genus Oreocharis; species Oreocharis arfaki. The sequence goes on along the minus strand of VZRR01005022.1, from coordinate 348,045 downwards.
GATGGAGGTACTGCAATGTGCTTGTTACTGTACTGACCAGAGGGGAGGTCAGGCTGGTGAGGCAGGTGGATCCTAGGTCTGATCTGATCACAAGTCTTATAAGGCCTCCCCAGCTTAAAAATACATAACCACAGTCTCCCATAAATAGCTTAATTCTGTCATTAAACTAAAGATAACATATTTTTATTCAAGTCACACAAAAATCAAAAGTGAGTGCTAAGTCACTCACTCTGGGTCAGCCAGTGCATAATGACTTGATTGCATATCAGCACCTTCACTTCAAACAGAGTACTCTGCCACATTCTGTGGACTTTCATGAATGAAGACCTTGCTGAACCGGAATTCTCAATTACTGAAGCAGCGTGAAATAAAAATAACCTAGTTCATATTGAATAACTTGGGAAAAAGGCTTATGTTCTCCAAATTCTGGGGAAGTCAGAGTCCATCTAAATGGCAGAACTATTTTCCCATGTGCATTTTTTTCCTTTATGCATTTTAAACAAAATGCTCATGAGCAAATTAAGTGGCACACCATACATTGATGGAAAATGCATCAACACCATTGAAAGATAAGTTTATGTGGTACTGAGATCCTACTACTACACAGCATAATACTTTCAGAAGTGATAAAGTGCATCTATGTTTTGAAATTAGTTTAACATATATTCATTGCACTGAACAACTGAAGTACAAATAATTATTCCAGACACCAGACACAGAAAAGACGAAGAAACAAAGCTACTTTTTCACCTGTTATATTTTTAAGTCTTCACCTGTGGAAACCTGAATACAATAAATAACCATGTGAAGCAAACAAAAACAATTCAACTGATTCTTCTCTTAGCTGGTTATTTTGTTCACCTTTTCTTACTTTGTTTATAATCATCTGTGCTTCAGACTGGCTCCCAGCTCAAATATGCCAAATGGAATGCAAGTGTTCTCACTTTGACTGCCCTTATTCCCCCTCCCTCAATATTTTTTTTTTTTGAACAGTCTGCCCCTTGTCCCAAATTCATCACAATTTCTGGAGAGGCAAACATCTTGTGCCACTTGGATGCTATACACTTTTTCCTTTGCAGACAAAAATAATACCAAAGTCATCCAGTCAAAACACAAACCAACCTTTGGTGTCACTGTGAATTATGTACTTTGAACTGCAGATGTTTGGAAGCACTTATATAAATAAAATTTATCCTTTTTCTTCTAAAGTAATAATTTTAAAAGGAATACAGTAATAAATGAGTTTCTGCATAATACTCACTGGAAAAAAATTTCCATTAAATTGTAATTTTGAACGAAGGTTTTCTAACCTCTGAAAAAGATTACTTCAAAGTTTTGGCAAATGATCAACAAATGTGTTTCAACGATTATTTATACAATGCCCACTAGCTTAAAACTACTGGAATTTCAAGAAAGAAAAGTGTTTTTGTAGAGTTTAGGCCCCAGAAACACATGCATCTTAAAAAATTTATATTCTATTAGTAAGAGAAACACTTAAATGTAACCACTTCCACTTTTTTGTAGCAGTGTAATGGTGTCTTGCTTCAAAAAGCTACAAAAAAAGCGCATCAAAATACAAATAAAACATTTTTGTTTTCTTTGTCACTGTGAGCCAGTTGCAACCTGTAGCATTAAGGCAGACAATATGCTGTAGGCATGACTACGTTTCCTCCTACCATTCCTTTCCCTGTCTATTTTTGAACACTTCAAATGCAGCAAAACAAGTTTTCATTTATTTTCATTTTAATAGTTAAAGGAACTGTAAGTGCACAGTAAGACATTCGGAAAATTTAGACAAGAAAGTTTAACTGTTTACACCCTTCCTGTTAACTGTCCTTACATGTGCAGCAATTCCACAGCACTGAGTAGCACTACGATACTTACCCACCCAACTGCATTCTCTACATATTCTTACTTCCTTGCAATGATGATATTTCAAATATCAAAACAACCCTGATCTACTTCTCAATGAGTTCAACACACACAGATTTTCCTAATCAATGAAACTCATTATAAAAATGTACAAGAAAGAGAAAGGAAAAGGTGATGTTCTTGAGCTGTATGTCATTCACAGGTCATTCAAGCAGGGTTCCTGTTCTGGCTGTGCACTGGATGACCACACCTGTGCTAACAGGGGCTGCTGACAGACTCCTCATCTGTAGAAGGAAACAACAGCAGGAGCTGCTGAAGCCACATAACTGGGTCGTCTTCACATTTTCCTGTGTCCATTGCAGATAAGTTAACAAACTTACCTCACCTCTGAGTTGTTTCTAATCAAAACACAAACCTAGTAACCTGGAGTCAAACATTTATTCGTGAGGCTGTACTGGGTCTGAAAGTAAGCAAAAAGGCATTAAACTAAAGTAAGAGTGGTTTTTTTCCTAATTGCCTGTCATATTTAAATAAGCAACTTCTGCTTTACATCAAAGTCACATTACTAATTCAATTTTTTAATTTCATGCCTCTAAGTCTAATAAATAATGTATAAACTAAGCATGTAAGCAGATGAGTAGTACACAAGTAGTAAGCCTGCTCACGCCCCACTGCAGAGTTTTAGAAATACTAGACACTGTCACAGCACAATGAAATTACAATTCACATGTCAGCGTGTTATATTCAAAAGCAAAGAAAATTACCAATACTTCCAAATAATTCAGCAAATGAAAAACACTAATTACAATTTTATTATAAGAGGGAAAGAGCACTCAAGAGCCAAGATTCTCTTTTAAAAGCAATGACAAAAAATAAAAAATTAATCTTGATCAGCTAAATTCTAAATCACTGAACAAAGGTCTGCAAGTACAATAATAGGATCAGTTTTACTTCCAATGGGTATCAGTGAGTACAGCACACAGATACAAGAGATGATTTCAGAGCAGAAATTTCTGCACAGAGTAATTAAGCTCAACATCTTTAAAAACATTTAAAGAATAAAATTATACAACACCCAAGAGATTTTGGAATAAATTTGCCATTAATGCAGAACATGCATTAATACACTACTTACACAAAACCCAAGACCTAAATATCCTGCTGACTACCTGAAATAATTTCTACCGTGGTTAAGTACCACGTAGTACTGCAAGAAATGTCCCCGAGCAGCAAGTCAAAGCATCTGAATATTAAAATACTATTCTGATCTTACTTTATTTATGGTCTTAGTATGCATTTTCCAAATCAATGCAACTCCCAAAGATTATGTGTTCCTAATGAAAGGAAGGAACGCAAATTTCAGAAATCCAAAAACTATATTTTTCAGTAACTTTAAAAAAAACCCAACATTTCTCCTCTTTCATGGCTGAAAGGAGGAAACATAAGTCTTCCCTCCCCAAATTCCTTAGTTTCTCCCTCCTTCAAATGCAGCATCTTTCTTCCTTTCTTTCACACGGCAGAATGTACACATAATATACACTCTAATTCTCAGTTCTCATCTTCGCCTGTGTAAGGTTCACTCCGCTACATCACTTCATTTTTGTCTACATTTTTACTTCACTTTTTTCCCCATACATATTCTCTTGATTACATGATTCTTCTCAATAACTCCTCTTTAATCATACTCATAATTAATTATGTTATAACTTTTTGTAAACACTGACTAACCGATTTTTCCAACACTCAAATCAAGTTAGTAAGTAGTACTTTCTGGTTTTGTGGGATGACAAATTAGCATAGAAAGTTTAAGAATCTTAATCAACCAACAAGATCATGTCAGAACTGGGATTACTACACTCCAAACCTTTGCTTTATTGACTTGACCAAATGACACGGAGCTATTGCTTCGTGTGGCCACATGCTTTGCTGGTTCCTCAGAAGAGTACTCAGCTCCATTACAACCAGATGGCTGGTGGCCAAGAGACAGCTTGTCAAACATCTGACAACACACCATGACAGAAAGCTGACAATTGCTTTTGTTTAAAGCCTTTGCCTCAACCCACTTAATAATCTGCAGTTGGTACTCAAACAATACGTATAGTAGAATAGAGGTAGTGAAAATCTGAAAGCTGTATGAAAAGATGAAATTTTAGAAACAGGCTGATTTTCACAGCCTAATCTTCCAACTAGATCTAGAAATTAGGAATCTGATCTGCAGATACAAGCAAGGCACTTAGCTGCTGACAGAGATTATGTTTTTAGAAAGTACAACCTTGTTTAATTGAATGTAACTGATATTAGTTGACAAGAAAACAAAATTTGGTAAGCAATCTGTCATTCTAATGAGCTGGTTTTCAAATAATCTTCAATGGATTTTCGTAAAATCCATATGCAAACAAGCCTATTGCCGAAACGTTAAGTTGGCATTTACTGCACAAAAGGACAGGAATACTTCTGGTCCATCCTTAAATACCACCACATTTTTCAAGAAAACAGTATCATGGATCACTTCATAGATGGCAGAGTTTTAAAATCTTTTTATTCTGATATTGTAATCATGGTATTGTACCTTGTAGTACATACTGTCTGTTTGTCCTGATAAATTTTGTACTCTCAACTGAACCATCGGTTGCTTAAGTGGCAGTTCCTGAATATTTTCTGGTGTATAATATGTCCATACAAAACTTGTTTAACATGTAATAAAAGCTACTTTAAACTAGAGATTATTACGAACTAAAACACCAACTAGGTAGGCGAAAGCACAAACCTCTCCAGATGAGTCAAGGACAATAGACACTTTTTGAACAAATGATCTGAACCTGTAGTATCTGCTCTTTTCCCACTGATTTTTAGGAAACTTCAATACTAAAGGAACTGAAAGCAATATTAATGTCAGTGTTTTACCTATCTAAGCATAAGGGTGAAAATGAAGCACCTAACTACAAATCTTCAAATGTTATTGTGAAAACAGTTTCTGTCTCATCAATACAGAGAAAGTAACAGCAAATACAGCTAGGTAACAGCAAATAGATAAAATTATATTCCAGACACCTTTTCCAATTTGTGGAATGAAAGTAATTTTAAAAAATCAAGAAATTAATCAGCTTTGCACAAACTTAATATAAATCATACATAGAATACAAAGGCATCCCACAAAGAAAGATTCAAGAAAGTAAACCAAAGCTCTGCAAAACTGAAACAAACCCACACATTTAGAAATGATGTATTGCTCAGCTTTGGTAACACAGAGAAATGCCTGAATGCATAATTTTGGTACATGAATAAGACTTTGCAAGTATTAAATAGAGGTTCAATCTGAAGATTCTATCTCTGTAACAAAATTTAGCTTTAGCTTCATTGAGGTGTTTCACAGACATAGAAGTGACTAGATACCCAAATACATGCACCCTTCACAAGTGGGCTGATCCTGTGGCTTTGAGTAACAGTCACCTAAAAGCTTTCAGATATGTTACTGAGAAGAAGAAATGCTTAAACCTAAAATCAGCTGCCTTTGACATGTGCAATTTCCAACACTGCTCTCATCCTGGCAATTCCATTCTTTGTGCGTAGAGGATCGGACACCCTAAGGGGGAAAAATCAAGAAAAACACAAAGATGGAAGAATGTTATGACAACTTCCAAAAGCAAAGTGATCGGCCTGCCTGCCAAAACAAACAAAACGGGTAAAATGCATGACTACTGCTGAGAAGAGTGTGAATACCATAGAAGACACTGCACATGACATAAGGAGAACACGTAAGGAGAGAAGATGTAAGGAGCTGCTGGCTGGCCCTACAGTAAAGGGCCAGCTGATGTGACTATTTAGCATAAGGTATCAACAATAATTTTGCTGTGTCTTCCTGGAGGCTGGCACTGGATGCTCCCCTTTTCACAGTGAGTCTTTCAAGACTTCTTTTTCAGACTAAGATACAGTTGAAGTCCTAACATTTTGATTGTGAATGGGACCCCAAGCAATGAGGCTGAAAAAAATGCTTGTAGATGAAGAAAGAAAAACTTTGTCTTAAAGATGAAGGAATTAAACTCACAGAAAGGCCTAGTGTTCACTTCCCTGCTGAACACAACACAGTGGAGCACTTCCAGAAAAAAGAGAGTGAAAACTATTGTTTCCTAACATTGCTGGGATCTGTAATACCATCTCTGAAAAAAGAAATTCCTCATCATGATTATAACAAGACTTGAAAGAAATCTTACCTATTGGTGAAAAGTCATCTCAATAGACAACTAAGAGCAAACTGTTCATAGCCATTCTTTTGATAGAGAGCTTTACTCTGTTTTTTGGGGTTTCTCTAATCCTTGGTACTACTTTTGCAGATAGCAGAGAAAGATGTTACAGCTAATTAAGAAATAAGCAACTCAGCATAAATGAAAGACGACCAATAACTGTTGCACAACTTTGGTTAATATACTTAGATTTATATGTTTATAGCAAGTGATTAATTAATAATAGGTAACGTTAAAATTCCTCTCTCTCTCAAAAGACAGTTATCAATTCTACATTATTAACAATAAAAAGTATACATTCATAAGTGTTACGCATCAGTATTTCACACCAATTAAATACTGTGTAGTTAGCCACTTGTATTCTGTATTTCTGATAACAACTCCAGAACCGAAAAATGTTGTCATACTTGTGTGATTTAATACTGTTCTTCATCTGCAACTTTTCTTTTGTTATAGCTACAAGTATTATACTTTTTACATAGTCACAGCTTCTTAAGAGCCCTTAAGTATTTCTATGTATTTGAATTGTGTAATTTAAAAAGGTATTTTCAATACAAAAGTAAACTATAAAGCAGAGCGATATTTTGTGCTGCATATGCAAAAATAAGTCAAAAACATGTCTGAAAAGAATGACAACAAAGCATTAACATCATCAAGCATTAAAAAGTTCCCTGACAACAGCATCTTACAATCACATGCAGACTACATGCAATAGGAAAGCCTGTCCTTCATTTGCAATAGAGGGTAATGGAAGCTAAATTTTTCTTGTTCTCAAGCAACTCAGCTTGAAAAATAATTAACAGTGAATAAACAGAACATGGAAAAGAGGCTAAATCCTAGATACTCACAATCTGAAGCACGAAACAGTAAAGCCATACAACAAACAAATGTAGGCATACTTGGTGAACCAGACAAAGATAAGTTAATGCTACTGTGAAATCTCTCTTTCATAAAGAGAATATTGATAGATTTTCTTGTTCCTTTTTTTTTTCAGGAGCACTACATACTTTAAACCAGAATATTTCATCAAGCCCAAGGACTTGGAAAAATTGATTAAGAGCTTCACAACCAAAAAAAAAAAGTCACAATATTCAGACCAAAGCAAGAGAGAAAATTGCCATTTTGGAAATTACTGGATCATTTAAAAACACCTAAAAATCTAGAAAGAAATGGAACTAACAAAAACCTTTTTAAGTCCCTCACTTCAGTAACAATCATCTACAATTCTGTTGAATATTAATAATCAGCTTATCATCATCACAGTAACTTTTCCTTCCATCCTCTATCATTGCTAGACCGTAGCTTCCTTACTCATCTCCTGTCTTCACAGCTTAGCACACATGCTGAATCACAAGGATGACTGTGGAGGGTATTGCAATGCTGGAAGAGAGGTAAATATTTCACCTCAGGGACTCTGGAAATAAAAATAAATTAAGTCAACAAAAAGTAGCTCTATTCATTCTTCTTAGCTCCATGTCCCACAATACTCTTAGTCAATTACTGATGCTGTAGAAGGGGCACAATCAGCAATATAGTTTGCCTGCTCTTCTTTGAAGATATCTCCACTGTACAATTAAATCCAAACTTTACATTCTGTGTATCATTTTATCTGCAATTTATGCTACTAGTTTGAAACCTATTTCTCCTTGAAGGAACCAAGTTCATTTACAGCTTGATGACAGGACAAAAATCGTCACCAGAAAAGTCTGCATAAAAAGTAGTCTAATAATTTTCAAAGGAAAAAGTCTGAATACAAACATACTAGAATACTTTCTCCAAGAAAATTGATAGCTTTTACTTCCCTATTTATTTAAATAAATCTCATTCTCTTTCTTAAAGTCCTCTCATTTTTATCCTTAATTTCATGTAATACACAATTGGCATGCTACTTTGCACTTTCTCTACTTATTATGCTTTGTTCTGCACCATGGAGTGCTATCTGAGAAAACAAATTGGATTCCTTTTTTGATTTAAGCAAACTCAAAGATGCACTCCAGGAATGCACCTAGTGCATTCTGACACAAATGGCATTCCATCCATAGGACTTCACTACAGATAGCCTGACACCAAAACCCAGACAAACAAAACACCCCAAACCAAACCAAACCAAAGAAATGCCCACCTCCCCACTCCAGAAGGGGGTTAATGTGGGTGTCAGATTCTGAGAACTACTTCATACTCCAGATCCACCACTACTTGTTCACACTACTTACCAACACAAGCATAAAAACCCACAAAATTGCAAGCTATGACCATTGAAGGGTCAAGTGATGAAAAGCTACTGCATGTGCAGGCCGGGCATATTAGCCTTTTCAGACTCCAGATTAATGATAAAAATGAAACAAAAAAATCTCTGCTGATTATTAAAAGAATTCTTATGCAAACTCATCTACATATCCAAAATAACAAAGTAATTTTGCATAAAGTTTCCTAGGAAAGTTGACTAAGGAAATCAGCTTTTCAAAAGCACACAGCTTTGAATGAAAACATTATTTTTTTTCAATTTTTAAGAAAATCCAACATTTTATCCAACAAGTAACCAAAGTGAAATGTGATTCAACACTCAGTACCTAACTTGAAACTGTAAAGTGTTAAGTATCATGGAAAACTTACTTAAGGTACCTCTACAAGAATTTTGGTACCTATAAACCTTATTGCATGCACGGGAATACTCTTCAGAGGGAATACTGCTTGAATTCTGCTTTTATCACATTGGAAGTTTCCTCTATGGGTTGCTGCTACTGAAACAGGTGATCAATAAGCATACAAAACATTTTTCCTCTCTTTCGTCCTAGGGTTTTGACATTAAATATTTAAATTAATTCCAGAAATTGGCTTGAAAGTCTAAGCTGTGTGAATATAAAGCTTAGCACCATGACAGATGAGTCAAATAGCAATTAATGGAACAAGCTTGCATGTAAATTTACTGCCATTTTCAAAGGAGTGAGGAGTTTCTTGATACTGAAGAGAGAATGAAAGTTCAACTGGAAATTCATTAAAGTTTACAATTAAAGATATCAAGCTTGATCATGCCCTCAAATACTATGCAGACATGTATTTTCTGAATTCCGCACTACACACTGTTTGCAGAGGAACAACAGGTGATTTAACAATGCAAACAATGATGTGCCTCTGGGCATCATTCAGTCAAAACCTTATGGCAGCAAAAAGAAGAAACGCAGTATCAATTAAAATTTTGCTTCTAAAGCTCAAAACGAAAAAGCGTAATCCCTCTCTTCAAGGAAACACTGCATTAACATTTACATATTTACTCACACTCAGCATTCATGGACTAAATACAAAAGTTCAGTATAAGAGCTCTGTAGAGTAATTTCCTTCGGATCCTCCTCTCCCTCCACTAATGACCTACCATCCAACCTGCATTTCAAGCTGCAAGAAGTATTAACTCAAAAAATACAAGACCTAATGCAACCAGAGCCTCACTGAAGTATAAACTAAGGAATAAACCGCAAAATACTTGCTTTCACTAGTGAAATTCCAACTCCAGTGAAACCAAAGTTTCATGCTCTATTAACAGATACCTGCCTACAGAGAAATCACAACCTCTGCTACATCACCATGAGAGACAAACTGACACTAAAAACATGGATTTGTAGTGTCCCTAAACCTTCTCTTACTATACTGTTTAAACATCCCACTACTCCTCAGATTTCTTTATGCTTTGAAAACTGTGAATCACATACCCTTATCAAATGGAACAGAGCACTATGGCGAAAGATTAAACAGGTGTTATTTTTTGGGGGGACATTCTACACAAATCAGAAAACTCAATGTAAGAAACCAAGATGATTCTCTTTGGCCAGTTTGCTCTCTATTTAAGTCTCTCTAAAGTGGACTAAAGTTCCTACTTCAGAAGGAAAAAAAAAACTTCATGGTCTTCTAAATGCAGCCAAATATTTAACTGAATATTCTCCTGGAAAATATTCATGCTAAGGCCAGCACAAATATATCCAAGGTAGAGAGTCAGAGCACACCTAATCATCTTAGAAAGTAAAGAATTATATGTATTTTCAAACTGGGTTTGTTTTTAGAAAAAGAAAGTAGCCAAGTAGTGAAGAACCTGCCCTTTTCTGAGATGCAAAAGATTCCTGATGCTCTTCAGCATCATTCACAACAGTTTTACTCTACGTGTCCCAAATACAGCAATCACTAGCTCAGTTTGGTGGATGGTGAGATCCACTTTTTCTTCCGAGAAAGAGCAAAGAAAACATGGATTTAACCATTTATAACATGTATAACATGGACTTCCTAAAACATGGATTTAGTCAAACTTTCAAAGGATTATCTTTATTTAGGTACAGAGGAAATGAAATGTGTCATTTTAAAGCACTGTTGCAGTGCAATGCATTTAAACAGACTAAAACAAATATTACCAATCACAACCACTGCTCATATAACTTGGCTTCTTGTGATCTCCCTTCAGGATCCCTTGTACTCAGAATTTACTCTCTCCAAAGAAGAGACATCTGTGAGCTTTACCTGAGGCCACTGATGTGAATCCCAATAAAACTGACAATTATTTCATCAACCCCTCTTTCTTTACTCCCTGCACTCACTGCGCAATTTTTAATGTTAAATCTCAAATTATTTTTCGTTTTTAATCTACTCTATATCTTACTGCATATCCTTATTGCTTTCTCTCAGGACTCAGACTAAATTCACAGGGCAAAAGGGGTATCCTGCAGACAGGTGTGCTCTCTCTGTTTAACCATCCTGCTGGCAAGGAACTTCCCCATGCCCATTCATCAGCTACCTCTCAGAAAAAAGGATGTAAACAGCAACTTGCTTTTGCCTTCCCAAAGGAAACCAGCCATTAGAGTGAATGAGCATGGATCTTGGATCCTCAAAGTACAATAAACATCCCTTCTACTTTCACTTTCCTCCTGAAATAAGCCCATGACCAAAATCATCAGTACCTAACAGCAGCTGCCTGGTTCATAAACAACTTTGAGTACAACATCCTACCTCTTCTTTTCCTGTTCCCAAATATCAGGGCAAAGGGAAAAGAAGGGTAAGCACCCTGATAGAGCAGGTAGCAGGATACCGTCAGGCGTGCTCCTGCCAGCCAAGAACTTGATTAGCATCCTTAATCAAGAAGTACCAAAGGGTAGCAAAACACAGAGTGCAAAACCAAACTGCTAATTAAAAGTACAAAAAGTAACGTCCCAAACTATGTTTTGGCTTGCAAAGGGATCACCCCGGTCCCAAGAGTCACGAGGCATTGTAACCTGTCACCCCTGTATTCCCCAATTAAGGGTCCAAGATCTGAAAATATTATTTTTTCATTTACATTTCCTGCTTTTACATTTCATATAGCTCTTTGGTTTACTACCTCAGTAATACCTGTTCACTCGTGTGCTAAGAATGCCTTAATGCTCTGTGAATCACAGGTAACACAGAACTCTACACACTAGTTGGTGTAAAAGGAGGAAAATTGCTTTACCAGAACAAAAACTAAAACAAAGCTAGCAAGAAGCTGACTAGTTGTAAGTAAAGACATTTATCAGTTATTAGTCATTAGTCGAAACTGATAATGATGGGAAGTCAAGCATAGTGCATCTTGTCATTGTTTTCAGTGACGATAAAGTGCCGCCTGCTGCCAAAGAGCGCCTCAAAATGGAGAAGGATTCTTTAACTTACTTCAGATGAGCAACTGGGTGCCTGCCAATTTTTTACATGAACAGTCATAAGCATGTTCCTGCACAGCAGGATGTGGTCAAATTATTCAAAGCTGCAAAACCAGGTTTGCTTGCCAGTTGTTATTGCTTCAAGATCAGTGTACAAGGGATGATACTTTGCCAGCCATGAAACCACTGCTATTCCTTAACAGCAAATTATATGTCTTTAATATTTAACACTCCGTGTAGAATTGACTGTTACCAATTAAAAACCTCCCACATTTACAGAATTAGTTAGGACTGGAGACATACCAACATATCAAACACACAATCTCCTAATCTCTTAATGAGATTTAAAAAATCACTTCCTTCAAGCTGTACCAATTAAAAGGTTCCCTTTCCTGTCTAAACCAGAAGAAAAGTAATTGTAATGACTTAGTAAAGTCTTCAGCTGCCAAGCCTGTAATGATATTAACATTCCTATCCATAAGGTGTGATGTGGCTAATAGGTCGCTGAGATATTGTACTGTATTGCCTCCTGCTGGAAACCATATCTCTAGAGTATTTTATGAAGATCACACAACGTGACTATGCCATATGGAATCTCTGCTAAATGTCTGCCACTAACTGTATTACTCAAGCAAGAAAGATTTCTGAAGAAAGGTAAAACTGTATTACGATCAACTGGACAAATAAGTTTTTTCCTTGAATGGGTTAAGACAAAACTGAACGTTACAGACAAGAAAATGATGTTTTATTTCTTTCAGAGGATCAGTCATAAAACACACCGAAGATCCCCAGTATCATACAATATCTGTTCACTAACAAACATATCTTAGCAAATACAACCAAACTGTTAAGTTTGTTTTTTCAAGGGGGTTGATACAGGAGAAGATGGATGTCAATGTTTAGCCATGCTTTAGTTGTTTGTTTATTATTCACTTGAAAATACATACTAAAAGTAGTATCAAATATTTGAGTTTATACCATTTCATTTGTTTTCACACATACAAAAAGTAGTTTGCATATTTGCTCAGCAATCTAGTGAAAGATCTAAGATTACATACACTTGCACAGCTCAATACAGCGATAGAAGTGCCTCAATTTGCTTCCTAGTAAGAAGCAATGCTCATGCTGGAAACCTCAAACAAAATACGCAGAGGTTCTTGGGTGTTACAGCTAGAAAAAACATTTTCATGGCCTTTCCAAGACACGGACAGTGCTGTTCATTTTCTGAAGAATAAAAAAAATTATTCAAGTAAAATTCAAATAGAAGAATCACAACTAGCTAATCATCGAGTATGCTGCAACTGAAGTCCAATTAAATGCAGATCAGTAGCAGCTACTTGGTAGCTACCAGAAAAAGCATTATAAAACTGAATTTAAAAGACTAGTTGGAAGTAATCTGTATTTACCCGGTCATAGGAAATGCATCGCTTATAGAATGTCCATTCTCTAGAAATGCAACATATTCCTCATTGAAATCAAAGCAATGTGTTTGAGCTGTGAAGGCTGTCACATTACTGCTTCTTACTCTGAAAAATCAGAAATCCTGTAAGTTAACCCCCAAAAGCTAGACACTACTTATGTTCGCTGTACTCAACTCTCAAATGCCAGGCTAATGTGAAGAAAATCACAGCGAAAAGTAACAGATGCAGCTTCATTAAACACATTCAGTCCAAACACTTGCTATAGTGTAGGTAGTTCTCTATCCCATGGAACCAGCTATGGTGGTCACTCAAATGACATTGCTGTCTCCAGCACCACACAACAGCAACCAGGAACAGAGCAACACGGTATGTCATTAAATATTTAACCTCCACTGCCCAGTGACCTATGAACTTCACAAACGCGTTTTCCAGAGGATAGCCACAGCCTGATAATGGTTTACTCTATTTCTGCTTCTTCTCAACCTGCTCTCAATTCCCCTCTCCATATTTGATCAGTTCCACAAAAAGAAAAAGATTTTAACTTGCAGATGTTACGAATGCCTGAGGCAAACCCAGATCTAACTTCTAATAATTTGCATTTGTTATGCTAAGCATATACATCCCCTGAATTATACCTAGTCCCTTTGTGGTCTAATGCAGAATCCCTCTCCTATTGTTCTTGCTGTTAGCACTGTAATAACCACTGCTACTGCAATGTTAACAAAAGACTACTAATAATTCAAGTATGGTGCAAATTCCCAAGGAATCACCAAGCGAGAAACACACGCTGAAAAGGTAGCTTCAATTCCAAGGACCTGTTTTCTAGATTCAACAGTAACAGCTGTAAAAGCATCAGACATTTGAAAACACATGATGAATAGTTCTATTAATAACAATTAATTTAAAACAATGGTGGTATAAATTGCTAGCAGTATTATAATACTACAGCTTAAAGCCAAATATTTAAATTTTTATTTGGTGAAGATTTATTGTTCTATTAATTTATTTTTTCAGCTGCAGTATCCACATAACATCACCTGTGCTTTTTGCTGACATGCCTCAAGTGTCACCTAAAGTGGCTTTGCTAGTGGTGACACCTGAGCCATTACTATCTAAAATACTTATCTTTATTAATTTTCAAGCTGATTACTTGGAAAATATTACTCCTTAAACAGGCAGCTTAAAATCAATTAAATTAAAATGTATATTAAAATGTCTGACAATGATATTCTTCTGACATTCATAGAAGTTTTATGGTCCAAGTATACCTGAAAGTCCACTTCAACAAAGAATCAAAAACTGAAAAAAAAAATACCAAGAGATCCTTCTCTTTTACTGAAAGCTTTCCTCTTACAAGCTGCTCACTTTTCAAACGCCCCGTGCAAAGAAGAAAGAACATAAACTTTTAGAAGGGCTATTGGATATTTTCCTGTAGCTGTGCTGGGAAACATCCCAGCAGTATTATGAAAGGAAAAAAGTAGACTGAGAAAGTAAAATACCACCATTAATACACTAAAATTTTTTGCAATACATACTTGACAGACACACAAAATATTTTAAGCTCCAGACAGATAGGGCTTTCAAGGTTAAAGTAGTAGAGAATGCAAAGACAATGACTGAAAAAAAGTGTGAAAACAACAGTGTGTGTAGAGAAGGCACTTTCATCAGAAGACTTCTCAACAGAACATAAATTCAACTAACATTATTGATACCATCAAAGATCACAACCTGACTTTAAAGCTAGTAGAGGTTAGTTAGATGTGGGCCAACTTTGGTTACTTACATTAAAAATCAAAATTTTCCAGTATTGGAAGAGTCAGATGAAATTTCTTGCCTGGCATAAATACATAAGGAGCTTCATCAAGCCTAATATCTTTTCTGAGGAGATACATTCCCTACTTGGACTGTTCCTCCCTACAACTTATTCTTATTGAGTTAAAATTCCATTAAAAATGGTGGGTAAAAAAACCAAACTCAAGACAAAAAAAAAAAAAACAACAGGAAAATTCTTCCATGAGATGAGAAAAGCAAGGAGACTCTCTTTATGGTGAAGAGATTGAAGACAATTACTGTTCTGTCAAAATAGGAAATTGCAGGCAGTAAGTGATCTGAGTAGAAAAAAGAACCCAGATTCTTTTAAGTCATGTAGTAGATGGGTAAGACTTTGAGAGTCAAGGACCACATGCTGATTTTTTTCTCCTGAATGTAAAGCAACAAAGGGAGGAATTGCTTGCATTATTGCAGGTGGTACTGTTGCCTTCCTTTAATGTATATTTTTGCTACTTATAACCCTTCATAAATCCTTCAGTCCCAGTTAACTGTCATCCAATGCATTTTACCAATACAGTATGCTGCAAAACTAAGCCCTCAACAGCCTTTTAGATTGGTCAACTCACTGAAAACTGTTTTGTTTTAGAAAGAAGACAGATAACAAAGAAGTGCAAACAATACAAACATAACTTTTCTCATGAAACACAGTGATGCCATTTTAATGGGCATTACTACCATGAAAAAAAAGTTGATCAGTAATCAGCCATTTGCCACAAGGGCTCTCCTCTGAGATTTTCAACAGAGAAAAGTAGATGAAATAATTTTGTTCCCCAAAAGTAAAACAAAAAACTCCAACCCCCCAAAAAACAAACAAACAAAAGAAATCAACAAGAAATTTGCTACTGAGTGATTATATACTTGTAGAGACTTACTTGAGATAAAGCAGCATCCCGTTGTTCTATTACTGCATTCATTTCCTCAGCTATTATTTTCTTTTTACGTTCTTTGGTCCTGTGTATTCGGTTCAGAATTATAGCTCCACTCTTCAGTATATCTATCCCTGTGTCTGCATTGTTTATTCTGTTCAGTAATTCCTGTAATGTCTACCAACAGCATTATATGTTAGTCAGACATGAAGTTTTAATATATTTTATTTAATATAGGGTTTTAATTAATAGGCACATGTGAATTGTAAATTGACTGAGTGAAGTTATTGAATTTTCATATTGCAGCAAAGATGTACATTATTAGTGTGTCAATTCTTCTTTTTCCCACATCTTAGTTCTTGAAACCCACTCAATTGAACTTAAGCCTCTAAGATATAAGACTGACATCAAGAAATCTCCTCAGAGAATGGCTTACCATGTCATTTTCTTCAGGGTTAATATTTTCTAGCCTAGAAAAAAGGGACACAGAAAGCCTGATCAGTAGCATTTCCTTAGTGCAGCAAAATGAGTTCGCTTTTTAAATCTTTAGAACCTCAAGTAATTTCATTCTACTAGTCTTTAGAGTCAACCATGACACTGAACATATTAAAGTGCCACCTGCTCGACTCCATCTTTCAATAATGCTCCATATCTTCAGCACTGACTTCAGACTGTTAAGTTATTAATGTTTACTGCTATATATGACTACAAGGATCAATTGTTCATATGTGCTTAGATGAAAAAAGTTCCCCAGTGATAGAAATGACTGATGCTTTTATTTTATTTATTTCTGGGCTTACAACTTTTACCTGATGTATTTTTTTTGTTTTTACTGCACCCCAAATGAAACAGAACATGACTTTTGTTGATAGGGTTTTTTCCATTTTTAAGTAATTCTTTTTCCACCTCTCTCTTCCAAAATGAGGGAAAAATCCCAAACCAGTTGAAGTTACTTTAAAAATATTTTGATTTTACATCTTGCATAAAACAGGAAGCTAAGCCCATTCTTTGCAAGGCCCTTATTTAATTCTGGAACAAACCTGACTGCACTTTCCTCCCTTTCTATTTCAACAGAACATATATTGACCTGTCAAATACAAAGATGATACGAGGAATTTAGTCATACAGCATTGAACACTGGATGTGCAAAAGCAGTAAGTGATAGCACAAAAATCTAATAAATGGGATAGTACACATTTTATTTTACCTAAGGTTAGTTAAATGGACAGAGATCTGTTTTCTGGAAAAATGAGCATATTAAAGTTACCTTCCCACTCCATTGCTACTTACTTAATGGTGACTTCTACTAAAAGTAGCCTATGATATTTTAAGACAGATATAGCACCATTAAACATCTTCTAAACAGCAACATTTCTTCAACAGTGCTGTGACAGGTGCTGGTGCAAAGCCATGATTTTAGCTAGCAAACATAATAGAAAACTTGACAGCACGCCACCACATTTTCCATTAGTTTTAGCAGATAACAGTACATGAGGCATAGTAAATCAACCAGCATAGAAATTAAGTTTTTAAATTAAAAAGAAATATTTCAGAATATACTCTCAGTATATTCAGAATATACTCTCAGTATAACAGCTGGTATATTTATATGGCATTCACAAGCAGTAGCTACTCCAACATATTCAGTCAGCACCAGAAATAAAAAAATAAAGTAAAAGCTAACCTTTTCTGGGTTTGACTTGTATTCATAAAGTAACACAAATAATAAAAAAAAATAATATTAATTATTATATTATTATAATAAATTCTCAGAACCGGATCCTTGCAGAGTTCCTGCTTCAGACTTTTACATTGTTCTAAGTGCCACTTCATGCGGGACTTAAAAATGGATCTCCAGCTAGTTTGTATTCACAATGAAAAGAGCGGTATTTGTCAAAGTAAATTGGCAGGACTGACCCAGCTTCTCCAGAGGACTTCAACACTGCTAAAAGTGCAGGCCAACAAAATCACCCAGCCAACCAACAAGCTAGGTAAGCAAGACACCTTAGGGAGAAATGGGAGTGGGAAAAAGCACATGAACTTCTGACATAAGCATACCATCAGCATATTACTGCCACAAGGGATCTGTCTGTAGGTGTACAAACACCTCCTTAGGTGACAGTATTTTAAAAGAAGTAGCATCCAGAGCTGTGTATTTGCCCTGCTAAGTCTCCCTGTTCTGTGCATAGACAATGACTGAAAACCTCATGATTTTAAACAGCAGTAACCAAGGATTCCTCCTCAGCCATTTCTAAACACGTTCTGATAACATAACCCCTAGAGCCAACAGGGCTGAAAGAATTTTGGTTGTTACAGTTAAATAACGACAATAGAACTGCTCCAGCTGCTAATTTAAAGAAAGCATTAAAGCATTTGATAAAGGTTGGCAGGCTGTTCAATATTGCCCTCTTGTAAAGTTCTCTGATTGGAATAAGTCCAAAGCAGATGGAAAGAGTGACCTGTGCTCTAAAACTTGATGAGTGTGGCACAAGTAGCCAATGTTCTTTATAAAAGCCCCAAACCTCTATGTGTCCCACATCTGAGACAGAGAACCTGACCTTTTGAACAACCACCATAAGGAAGGAAGAAAATATCAAGGGTGGTAATTATAAAAGAAAGTTGGTGTTCTCCACAGGGAAATCTCCTATGCCAGTTCTGAGACTGTGAATGGCGTCAGGGTATCAGACCTCTCTATAAAGCATCTGAAAGAACACCCAAGTGGATGACAGCCAGTACAATTGCTGTTCTCTAAATGATAGCAATAAAGTGTAATAGCTTGGCTCCGAACTATCAGTCAAGGGAGTTACTGACTCTCCTGGGAACAAGAACTATTTTGGCATGACCAGTGCATCCAGTGCTTACTACAATGACATGCTTTTGAGGAAGGTACTATGCATGCTCTCTGAGAAATGGAGCTGCTTCTCTTTTCTCATACTTCTGCTCGGAGCTAAGTTAGTTTTCCAGAATATGAGTGAAGCAGACAGAAGGGGCTGAACGGAAAACAAGTGAAGGTGTTCTGAGGGATTCATGTATGTCAAGAACTGCCACCCATGTGTCTATGGATTCCACTGCAGAAAAAACAGCAATATGCCAGAACCCCAAAAGTCATTGACTAGGTTTGTTGACCAGAATAACTAATTTTCTGGAGTACTTGAGTGCTTTAAGATCAAAGATCATGAGTTTATGCTAACTATTTCTATACAGGATCATGTGATGTTTGGAGCCATACTAAACTTTCTTTACTCTTGGAACACACAAGATTAGAAGACTGGCAAAAGAAATTGGAGACTCAAGTAAGGCTCACAGTTATGATGCCTCGCATGGGAATTCAAAGTACATCTACAATTTTCTCGGAGATTGCTGTTTAAGGCAAGACTTCAGATGCATATGCACATATAACGGGCTCCACAGAGACATTTAACAAATCCTGCACTAATTCTGGGGGGTATGTAATCTCCTAATCTTGCTGCTGAGTCATACTTGTGACAAACAGTGAGGCTGTGACAAACTATTAATTTTTAAATTCTACAGAGTAATGGTGGACAAACTATGTGCAGATTATTGAAATTAATTTAGGAAATATTCTCTGGCCTGAACTATAAAAACACCCAAAAGAAGATGACTGGTTTTCTGCCCCAAAGATAAGTGTTCTTAGTAGAATCAATTATTTAAAACATAATTGCCTGCCATTTAGTTAACTAACAACTGCACCTATTCAGTCTCCTGCCACGAAAAGCTTGTTTGCTTTGTATTTCTTGTGGCAGAAAGTAAGAGAAATTTCTCAGCCACTCTTGTCTTTGCGGGACTACCCTTTGGGGGACTAACAAAGATGATAACCAAGATGATCACAACTCAGAGGGACAAGGATTGTATGGAGAGGAGAACTGTAGCTTCAAAGCTGCCTATATCCCAAAGGGAGAAAGAAACCACTCTCGATAATTTTCTCCCGACTTAGTTCTGTTTAACGTAAGATTGCCAATTTCTGCTGTGTTAAGATGGCATACATAAAAATCTATGAACTATTAATTGCATCCTTATTACCTTACAAACTGCTCCTACACTAAAGATAAGAAAAAAACCCCATATATTTTTACTATGTCACCCATATCATTAGTAGAGATTTTGCTGAAGGAAATGTCTAGTGGGCTTAAAGGCTTGATTGATTTCCTATATGTTGCAACTTTTGACTGACATTCTGGCACTCTGCGTCAAAAGATCCCTATAAAATGTCACATTCATCTTACTTCTCCCTCAATAAATCAATACAAAAGCTTTTGATTATATTTTTAATTTTTGTGATCAAAATTATTCACCTTCTCCCAGTCTCCAGAGAAAAATGTGGTTTTACAGAATGGCTAACAAATTAACCAACAACACAGTAACACTAGCCCTAGTCTATTTTATTGCACAGATAATAATGTGCTAAGTTTTCCTATAACCACTGTTGAGCAGTTTATGACTGTCACAGACTGACACAACAGCCTTTTTACATGGGGCAGGAAATGTATACTTACTCCCTGAGAGACTCTTCTAAACGCTGGACTCGTAGAAATGCTTCATCTCTTTCTTCATTGGCTAACCTAAGCCTTGCCATGACAGCCTCATCACGTTCCCGTTGAGCAGAATAAACTTCTTCCACCAGGGCTGCAAAGTGTGTTCAACAGACAAGTTTGACAGGGGAGAAGCACTATTAGATGCACTTACATTGGCCTTTGCCATTACCTCCTAAAATCAACACTTTTCCAATGACCTTGGATTATTCTGCATAAGGTCTGTATTACTCCTCAAGACACAACACTAAATTTCTGTTAATTAGTAAAATCAAGACTTTAAGGTATTAAATAAAACTATGTGTTTTCAAATTCACCCCCATAAAATCTAAGAGGAAGAAAGTGATTTGCTGGGCATTCTGAATACTTGCTTAACAGAAAAGTAGTTCTTAAAGCTCAGAATCATGTAAGGCACTAGCAAGTTTCTTCTAGGACACAGAGTTTAAAGTAATCACGCATTAAAACTCCTACCATCAGACTGCTTCCTATCAGGGTGGCACAGTGATACTAAAAATTCTAATATTTTTACAGTCTGTCTCTGGTATCACAAGAGTGGCACAGCTGGCATCTCTCCTTCTCTGCCAAGCCTTTACTTTATTGTGTAATATACTGTTATATTATCTGTTACAGCATACATGGACCTTGGAGCATTAGGTACCAATAAACTAAGATTTACTGTCTATCCTTGGGAGCAAACTAACACCTTCAAGTCATTCCTCATCCTGAGCTTACATTTTCTCCCTGCCTCTCCCCTGTCAATATGTCTAACACCATCTCTGGCACACCGCCAGAATCCTTACCTCGACCCTGCCTCCACTAAAATCTTTATTCATACTTTCATCATTTCCCTCTGCAATACTGCAAATCTCTCCTCACAGTCATCATAAAACCATGAATTCAAAATGTCTAGGGACTTTCAGGATGCTGTAAGACTGCTGTCACTCCAAGACAGAGGACTATATCCTCCCTCACTGACACCTCAAAAAACTCAGTTGATTCAGTAGGTTCCTGAATTCTCCATCCTCCTTGTCCCTCCTAGTCTGTCAAACTGGGGTATAGCCATAGTCTCCTAACATCGCACTACAGTCTTTTTCAAATTTTGTTTTTTTTTCTCAAGAACCTTCTGTATTAAGCCATTGCTGCTGGGCTTCCTTACTCCCTTCAGAACTCTCTGCTCCTCTCTGAACCACTGCTTAAGTCACTAAGATCTCAAAGAAAGGCTTCCTCCCTCTTTACTTCCTCCCTTTTACTCTAGAAACCTAGAGCTTTTATCCCCCCATTCTCACCTAAATTGGCAATAACTTTTTTGCCTTTATTTGTTATTTTACTCTTACTTCACCTCCATACATTATTGCACAAAAACTTCATAGTGAAATACATAAAGAAACATTACATTGTTCTTCACAGAATGAAACAACAGAAACACAGCAGCACACTTTTGTAGCAGCTACATTGCTGGCACAAAATACATTTTATCAGTACTAAGAAAAAAGGAATCCTCTTGCCCTCAAGCTGGGGAGAAGCCTGCCATTGAGGAGTACGGAAGCATTTTTTGCAGGGCTAACAAAAGGTTGCAGGCTAACAGCAGATTACACAGAATCAGACAGAGAAAGGCTAAATGTTACTTCTGAAAGTGCAGACACCCCTCCCCTCGCAAAAAGTCTGCAGAGGAGTTACAAGCCTAGCCATCAGGCCAGAGCTGTAACAAATTGTGTCCCAATGACAACAACAGAAATTCAGCACCAGAAGCACAGATTTTGAAATGTGTGCAAATATTAACAAACAATGATTAAATTCTCTTTTATCCAGAAGAATAGTGGTGTTTTTTCCTTGAAGATCTATTTCCCCTGCTTGCAACAAGTAAGCTCTGCTTGATGGGGAATTAAAAAACTAAGGAGTAAGGCAGCTGTAACACTGGATTTGCACTGTATGCAGCACTAAGTTTGCAGCACTTGCAGAGAATATCTGATATCTGCAAGGTAGGTGGCTCAGCAAGAACAAGAAAAAACCATATGAGATAACCTAGGCTGTGCATTTCAGCACACCAGACTTCCACTTGGATTGCTGAGAACTGTGATGGCAGGGAAACCAGTGCCAGAGCACTGACTACCTGGGTAAACTACAGTACAACTGCTATGTCCTGTCTGGATCTGGGATACACAAGTAGTTTGATTCTGTATGGTAATTATTACCTACCAGTACCTTAATATATTTATTTGCCATTGTTTTTCCAGTAAATTATGTCACTTTATCTAGCATCATGACAGAGACATGTCACAGAGAACCCTTTCCATAAAGCTGCAAGTGGAAACACTACGCAATTTTCATAACGAGAACAACTGCTGGAATGAATAGAAAGCTGTCTAAAATCACTGAAGATTTGGCACTTATTACTATTCTGAGGTTAATTATTTTCCAGTTTAGTTCACTTCTTTCTGGCCTCCTAAAGTGCACCCCTTCTGTCCGACCTTAGAACACCTTCAACTCAGCACAAAACCCCACAATTTGTTGACTCCTGCAACGGATCTTGAATGTACACGTACACCTAGAGTGACTGTCTTTTGGCATATCTAATTCCCCATCTGCATAAGCATATCTAGCGGTAATAATGACTATACAGGCTTTCAAAAAACAGATTATCGCTTATTTGTTATTAAAACAAAGTAATGTACCTATAACAGTATGAAAGCATTCAGAAAAATATATTTTTCAAGTTACTTAAGCATCCTGCTTCTCTTAAATCTTACCATCCCTGATAGCAGCTCAGAAACTAATTGCCTTGAACAGCGAACCCTTCTCCCACCCGAAAGTCTATTACAAAACACTGTCTTTCGACTATCAGCTATGAAAAGTGACTTAAATTGAGCAACTCTTTCTTGCTGTTTTCATATCCATCCTCTAAATTAAAGCATTGGTGTAAATATCCTAATGACCACATCCACCAACTGCATTAAAAAAAATATTTATAGTCATTCTATATCAGTTACAAATGTCTGGCTTTTGGTTCTGTTTCTTAAAGGTAATATTGCAAGCCAATTGTTTAATATTAAAACAGATTAGGGAAACCATACAAAATCATGTAAGATGCTTTAAAAAAAAAGATACTTAGATACATGGCATTTTAATACAACATAGCAATACTGACACTTCCAAAAGAAATAACTTATTTTAAAAATACTAAAAGACCTCATCTAACTCATTTCAATGGCCTACAGAAGACTAAGTCAGCTGATTCCTTTACCAACCATAGCTGAATTTAAGTTTGATGTTTTTGTTACCCAATGTCTGTACATTTCTGATTCTTATTTAATATTTTATGAATTCCTTTTTTCCTACTATAGGGAATATTATAACAGTCACATGACTGCAGGTAGTCAGAACATTCACCATTCACACTGAGCTATGGAGGAGTCACAAGTAGAAGCTCAGGACCGTAAGGACCACAGCATTCTTGAAATAAGTGAAATGCATACACATTCGGGTCTCAACGCAGCAGCAAAGCAAAACATCTTGTGCCATATCTAGGAAAATGTGTGATGTATAAGCTGTCCAGTTAGAGTCTATGAAAGAGTGACATGAAATTCCTCCATATTAGAAAGAATAAAAACTATCCAGATTATCATCCCCATGCTTCTAAAAAATGCGTGGTGAAGACTGATTGAGAGTAATAACAAGTCATGCTTCTAAGTTCCAGTCAAGGCTTGACATATCCAGCAAAATACTAACTCCATACTGCCACACTAACTTGGCGCCTGATCCAAAGAAAAAACAGATCCAGCTACTTTGTCACCAAATGCTCTGGTCAACATTACAAGGTTTTCCTTGGAGACCTTCTAGTGACATACCAACCAACCAACCCTATCCATTCTGTCTTGAGGCCTGACCAAGAAGAAACACAAATTCTTACAGAACTCTTACTTCCAGCAAGAAAATGACACAAAAAATGAACTATGAGTAGTCTAGCATTAAGCTAAAATTAATTGTGCCATTTACTAATTCATATATATATATATAATGGCATTCAAGAGTTAAAATATTTAAATCCCAGAAAACTGAATTAAGAAAAATAGATTATTTCCCATGCTTCCAAATATTGTAGTACATAACACTACAGCACTACTATTTAGTTGTATAAACTTTATTTGTTTTGGAAGAATTTAATAACATCTTTCTCCTTGTAACTAAAACTCTTGCATACTCTAAAAGAGCTCTTTATTTTAAAGGAATCATTATGCTAAACTCATCAATTCTAAAACATTTTTAGTTTTTAGTAAAGAAAACAATTGTAAACAGAGAGCTTTTGTAAGGTAGATAGCTATTACAAAGTTCACTTAGAAAATCAATATAGCATTTTAGCTGGAATTTGCTCATTAAACACCCACAGCTCTAATGCAAATTATGATGGAATGAATAAAGCAAATACATATGCTTCTTTCTTTTTATTAAATGTAAAATCTACTGTTAATTGCATCTGGTATGTCATATAAACTTTTCTCCTTAACTATTAAATGGAAGCTTTTACAAAAGTCATTAGAGATTCTCTTTCTTTGACTTGTATAAATTTCAATATTTGTTCAGTAAAGGTTCACAGCAGTTAAATTACATTAACAAATATTATTAGCTACTATGTAAGCCAACTAAGTAAAATACTTATATTGCAGGTAAAACAAATCAATGGGTGTTTACAATAATATTTGGATATGTCCATTTTTAAACAAGCTTATCAAATATCATGTAATTCTTAGTCAAATGAGAGAGACTCAAAGTAGATTTTTTTATCCCAAATACTCAAATTTGTTTAGTAAGCTAATTGTTTTCTAATATGGGCAAAAGTAAATATGAAGAAGATGAACCATACCAAGTATGAGTTTACTGAGTCAAAGCAGTGTACATATTTTCTTAGTTGAACCTGATTCTTTCAGCAAACTTATCTCCTATACTTTTTAAACCACCTTTAAAACACAGCAGTACTGAAAAGGTGTGCTGAAAATCATTCTAGTTTAAACAGTGGTTCATGATTTTCCAAACATGGAACTTTGGGGGAAGCAAGGAAAGCACGACTGCCAAGATAAAAGTCTGTTTGCTTACTTCCTAGAGGTCATCTGTGTAAATAAAATAAACTGAGTAAGAGAGGCAAAAAAGGACAACGTTGGGACTTAAAACATTTATGGCAGCAGAAATCACTTCACATTACTCATCAAAAAAAGTAAAATTGGAATTAAGACCAGATCTTATAAAGAAAATACGAGGTCACCATCCACACTGCTACTGTATTTCAGAAGATACAGTAAATACTGTAATAGTACAATAATTGGTTTTCAAGATAGGTCAGTTTTACAGAAATAGTAACAGTATTTTGGACTTTGCAAGGTGTTTGTCATCAAATGTGACAAAATACTGCTTTTGGCACTGGATTATGTGAAAAAAAAAAAGTGATCCACGAAACAGTACAATTAAAACTTTGTTAACAGTTTTTGCAACAAGCACTAGTTATAGTGATCAGTTAATTCCAAGGAAAAGACATGGTGAGAAAGCTTTTTTCTTAATAACAATGTATTGTTGCAGAGGGTCGGGGTTTTGCAGTTTAAGATTTAGTATTCAAGATCACTGGTCGCAGAACAATAAGTGACTTGGGATTTTCTTTGGCATTGATTCTGATACATTTAAAGTAATTTTACTAGTTACTTGTGCCATTTAAGCAGCAAGAAATACAAATGAGATTATACACTTTTACAAAAAAGGCTCTGACCATCTTAAATATCCATGAATTGATTGAAATAATAATAATGACTCAAAAAAATTCCAATGCATGATTTGACTGCTGTTTCATGAAGGGATACAGCCCTAAGATAGGAGTTGAATGTTGAAATCATATAAAAAATGAAACAAAGAATATTTTCTGTTTTCTGTCCTTTGGACAGAATGTATATTATTCTCATGGAAAAGTAGAAACAGGAAAGAACTTGCTTGGCCAAGAAATTCTTAGAATTCAAGATTCTCGTAATGAGCTGCTTGTTTATCCTGCTCAGTTGCTTCCATGAAAAAACTGTCAGATGAAATTTATCCTGCAAGAGAGGTTTAATTGACACTTTTTAGGGATTTTTGTTTTGCTTTCACTATGTATTTCTGTGTAGCAGCTATGTGAGTGTGAGGAGTTAGAGAAGTACACTGGGAAAAGAGATGCAATGACTACCTGCCTTTTCAGTTTCATCAGTCCTCTCATTCCTGTCCACTATTGCTGGGTCTCTGTCTGATCAGAAGAGAACTTGGAAACTATCTTTGCCATTTCCAGAAGGGCAACAATCATTAAATTTTATGTAACCATATGGATATACACTTGTTCTCCTTACAGAAATACAAACATGTATGTATTTGTTATCCACTCAAATTAGAAATCAAAATCCGCTGAGATTTCTTTCTACTAAATTTAATGACCGTGCTTATAACTCTTAAATAAGTCAATCTTATCATAGCCAAATTAAAAAAAAACCCCAAAACTCTGCACTGCTATGAAAGCCTTTAAAACGTGTCATTAATTGGTCTCTGCTTATACATGTCACAAAACGCAGATAATCCCTAGAAATGTTCAAATTCTAAAGCCCTTACACAGTTCTTATTCAGGTTAATGGCAAACTATCAGGAGCTTCAGGGCTGACTGCCGACTTAAAAATAGTGCTGACATGTTCTATTACGAAACAGACAACTTAAGTTCCCAGCTCTTTTTTGAAAGCTACCATTCATTTACTTTCAGTTATGACATATAACTGAAAAATAAAAGTAAAATAGTGATAAGAAGATCATAGGAAAACTACTTAAGAGTTTTCAGCAGTCTGTACCAGGAGTTATAGACTAAAAGTAATTTACACCTAAATGTGACTTTATAGATAAAGCAATCTGAACAAACACTGATAGAACACACTGACTCCTTTATTGCTTTGTGTTTGTTGTACGTATTTAGCGCATAGCATTCATCTGCTCCTACATTTCCAATGCTATAAACAGACTGTTCTTATTAAAAGGCTAAAGTTGCTTAGTGGCAGCTCTGCATAGGGTTTTCTTTGTGTACTCAGATCGCAATTCAATTAAAAAAAAAATAAAGTGGGAAAGAATAGGAGAGAGTATTATACACAGACCCCAAGGCAGTTCTTGTGAAAGCCAATCCCTGTACAATACTTAAGCCTCTGCTTCTAATACACTAAACACAGCTGACTTCAAAATTCAAACCATAATGTTGTTAAACTTTTTTTTCAGTGAATAATTACTGAAGCCTGAATACTTACTTTTAGGCAGAAAATATAAACATTGAATTAAAGTTTGCAAGTTATAATTTGTCATGTTAAAAGAAAGTTTTGTAATGCCCCAAGAAGTAGATTATTTGCAGACCTTTCTATTCCTGAATGAAGTGCAATTCTTTATGCTCATCTACCACTTGTGTGGAAGAAAGAAGGGCCAGATGAGTCATAAAAAATGCAGAAGAAACTGGATTGCTTTTTACATACAAGCTCCACCGATAAATAGGTTAGTAATCGACATTTTAATCTACGCCAACTCATCGTATATTGTACTTCAAAGAGCTGTATGTAACTTTTTGACAATCAACAATTCTGACAATCTGAAGGTAAAATCACATTATTTCAAATTAAGCTGTTAAAAATTAAGCCAAGAATTTCTCAGTCATGATGCCCCCACCTTGGGGTTTTTCCTGGTTTTTAGATGGATTGTCTACCTTCCCATACAGAGGATTAAAATCCTACAGCTATTTTCAAAATTGTGTTATTTATCAGGTAATATTTTGAAAAGATATTCAGGAAATAGTATTTCATAATGAAGCATTTAATAGGACAAACCCCCTAAGAACTATATAGACTAAATATATAAATAAATTATACACAGAAAACTGGTTTAGGGAAGTATATGCACTACCTTCTTAAACTGTAAAATATCATTCATATTTAGGTTTATAAACACCAGAGTTGGGAACTACTGAGTTCTTTTGGCTAAAGCCCAATATTGGCCTTATTTCAGTTTAATTGGAAGAGGATCTTGAATTCATCTTCTCCATGAGATATCAGGAACCTGGATTTCTGTTTGTACCAAAGGTTAATAAGAAATGTGTCTGCAAAAGTCAAACAGCATTAAATACCAAAAACTGATTATTATTCTGCAGGAGTTGTTCTGTCATTCATAATCTCTCCATGCTCCAACCTTCCACAGCTAATCTTTAATGGATGACATGCAGGAAAGAAAAATAACATCTAAAAAGGGACTCTAAAGTGAGATTTGAAGAAATGGAAAATACTTTTCTTCTGTGCTGAAAGTTGTTGCCACCCAAAGCTTATTACTAGCAAGATTACTTATTTCCTCTTACTTTATGGATATTAAATCAAATTAACCCAAAGCTAATAGCCACTGGGATATTTGTTTTGACTTTTGCTATTAAATCTATTGCATATGCATATTCAGTAATTATTTTTCAAGTTAATTTAGAAAACTTCAAATAATGTTCATTAGTATTTCCACACCATATTCAAGAATTCCAAAATACCACAAATGTATATTCAAAACGTTTTCATAAAAACAGACTTGAAATAGGTACTTCATTGTAGGTATATTGCCATAGTTTCCAAGACACTAAAAGTTGTATAATATATATCACCATATTAGAAGTACCGTGTTCCTTTTTCCACACTGTATTTCCTATCATTACCTTAGTCTTTCAGAGAGCATCTACAGAATGCTAATACTGTTTTCAGGCATCAAAAATGGTGTGAAACCCGTAACAGTGTTGGACTCAATCCTGCTGAGCTGACATTGATTGTAAAAAGTATTAAATTTTGGTAACATTATTGTTAGATATGGGCACAAAAAAAACACCCCCAACTCACAGAATAGCCATTGCTACAGAAAGATTTAAGGATAAATATTTTTATTGCATTTTCTTTCAGAATTATTCTTAGTCTCAACGTATACTGTGATAGCAACAAAAACATTCCAAGAGCTGAAGTTCTGATGCCAACTATGGTATATCTTGCTGCAGCAATGGAATTGTGAGACGAATAGGGCTTTGATATTTTTTCCAGTCTAGAGAAGTTACCACTACGCTCTGTAACTCTTGCTTACGCTCAACTAGATCCTTCCTTGAAAAGCTCCTATATATCCCCTGTTTAATTCTTCCATTTGGAAAAAACTAAGTCACTAATTACACTCATCCAAAGTGAGATCTGTTCTCTCAGCTAGTTGTTTTGAAGACTTACTCCTTCACAATGCCTCCATCTTTATTTTCCAATCTGTCCTCAAAAGATGTAAGCTCCTTCCTTTTTCCATTCCCACATGTGGCACCCACTCCCTTTTCTGTTCAACATACGAAAGTTCTGCACACCCAAATTTCAAGATTTTTCTTTTTTTCATACACACTGCACACATGGTGTTCCCTTTGTTCCCTACACTATCCTGGTGTCTGCTCTTTTATGATGTGCTCTTCCCTTGGTTTTCCTGATGTTGTCTCCATTTCTGTTCTTCATGATAGGGAGTGAAACTAACAGTACCTTCTGACATTGGGTTAGAATGACACAAAATCCAACACAAGAATAATGAAAAAACTGCAGGAATCTGTGGCAACTGTGACCACCAGAAACAATAGCCTTTAATGCTTAAAAGTCTGAACGCAAAACTTCAAAATCCTTAATCTTCTTTAGCCATAAGTAGCTGACATAGAGATAGGGACCCAAGGAAGTTTTAAAATCTGTTTTCAAGGCTGGCAAAATTTAAAAATAAACATGGTCTGAAAATAAGTTATTTACTGCACACAGTATTATACTTTTCTTCCTTCATGTAAATCTTCTGCCTTAATTCTACTTTTTCTTTTTTTCGCATGAAGCATTTCACAAATCTGCACTTTTTCCCCTCACTTTTTCATTTGAACAATGTAAAAATCACAAACTAACAATCTTTGAATTATCTGTTTCTGTAGGCAGCTATAACTTCATTTCAAAATGCCCTTTGTCTTCACTTCCCTAGTCTTTCCATGGGACTTGTTTAGGTAAAACCTATCAATTAGAGGGTTACCTTTTAAAACAGAATTCTAATATTCCTCAAAGTAGATAACACTTTCATGGTGTACCTTTCTTACGTTCTTTACAATATAATTTTGTGGAGTCCCTTACTTATCATGAAGTCAGTACTAAGTAATAATAAAAATGCAAACACCCATATTTACAAGCTTCACTCTACCATGTGTTATACAGTGCAGTAATTAAACATTAACTAGTAACATGAAATCACAGCAGCATGTGTTCTCCCTTCCTCAAAGAACTTAACGTGGGGGGATAAGGTTTTCTTTAAACACACTGTCTGCTCTTTATTAGGCTCTGCTTGTCCATTAGAACACTTCCCAAGGCTTTTATGAGAGAGATGCACATAGACTTCCACAAATCCAGTTTGGTTCACATAATTCCACATTTCAAACCATTTATCCAAACTTGGTAACATTCTCAGAACTGTAAGACAGGAAGCAAAAAAACTGTGAAATATTAACGATGCTTCCTTTTAGCAAACAGTTTAAGTAGTAAGGAGCCTCTTGCCCTCTATCTTCAGCATTTAAAGGATTTTATACTTCCTGTACTCATAAAAGGAGAAAAAAAGGCTATTTTTCAAAGGTCATTGTTATTACACCCTGTAGCTCTCTTTAAAGTTTGGTTTATTCTTCCTTTTAAAACAGAATAAGCATGTTAAATTATCATATGCATATTCATGATATTCTGTTTCAAAGAGAAAAACATACCTGACACATCACTAGAAAGTTTAAGCAGTAGTGTAGAAAAATGACAATTTCCTACCAAGTATTTCAACTGTTAAAACGAAACTATCCATGACACACCTTTCTTTCCAGGTTTTAATGAGCAATGAACACCTATATCAAAGAGAATCAAGCACAGAGGTAAAACATTGGGCAAATATCCAGGAACAAACACAAAACTTCATATTCAACCCAAACAATCTGCATTAGATTTGGCTGGTGGATATAACAATGACACATTGTGCAGATTTTTTTTTTCTGAAAATAAAGCAAGCAGCTATGTGAAATTAAATAAGAATAAAATTATACCTGTATTTCATTTTTTTCCTAATTTGTTGATTAGATTTGCTTTTCCCTTCCCCCACCACAGAAAATCTAGGAACTCTCTTTTCCATCTATAATATTCTCAGTATGCTGTATTCTCAGGAGTTTGATATTAAGTGGAATGTCAGCCATCTGTTTTTCAGCTAGAGAGTTTATTATCTGCTCCATTTTCCTGAAGACAGTTACTCCTCCCTTGATTACAAATATTTTGGGGACAGCTATTAGTACTATTAATGCTCTATGAAGTGTGTGTAATTTATGAGGAAACGATTTTACCAAGCTTACACTTTCCTTCTGAACAAATGCTACAACGAATTTATAAAAACACTCACCTTTAATTTTTTAAACATCTTCATTAAAACCTTAGAGAATTTTTCATCTACTGGGTACACTGTATACACAGTCACTTTTCAATAATAAGAATGCCCAGCTTCATTACATTAGCAGTTTCCGCAAGCATAGAATACAAACCGTCTCCATGCTTGTATGTCTATCCAAAGAACAATTAACAACAAATATAAGCACACATTCCTTTTCAGCTATAAACTTAGAAACCTTTCCTTCTGAGAATTCATATACACTTCATTCACTGCATATATGCCATCATCCGACAAAAATTCATTTTAACTAGCAAAAGAGCAGATTTTTCAAGAACAGTGCAGGTCTCTAGTTGAGGTGAATGTGAGACTATCTCCAAACACGGGGAGGGGGTAGTATTGCTCTGAACCAGCTAAAACAATAAGTGGTATTTGAACTGCTGGTTGAAAGGTAGAGGCACTGGTAATCATTATTTCCCCTTGTTTGTTCAGGACCTTCCAACAAAACAAACAACCTTTTTGTGATTGGATTGACATGGTGTTAACAATGCATTTAATGCCCAAATCAGTATGAATACAGGTAAAGCTCCTACTAATACCAGTACCAGGATGTTAAAGCCATCTATTTTCTAAGCAACTCTAAACAGCCACACATAAAAAAAAAAGTCAAATCTTCCCTCCTTTAGCAAATAAAGCTAACATTCACTAGGCCACGTCATATAGCAACCATGGGTACTGTATGAGCCATACAGCCATCTGTTAAATGCTTGCCTACTGTACCTGCAATCTTTTCAGCAATCTTAGCTTCTGTAGCTCTGTCTTGCAATTCTAAGTCCAGTTTCATAGTCTTCAGTTCCTTGTCCTTTTCAGCCAGCTTATCTTGAAGCTGAATTGAACAAACGGACAGTAAGATTCTTATCTGGCTGAAACGATCATCCAGTTCTTTCAACCACAATAAAATCGTAAATAACAATTTCTTACCCCCAAAATACAAACACTAAGCATTACAACAGAAGATCAATTTATTATATTTATTTGTTTAAAGAACAAATGTTAAGAATATATTTTTTAACATCTGGCCTATCTTGCTCCGTGAGGCAAGCAGCAATGCACATGCCACTGTTTTTGTTTGGGATTCTCTTCCTCAGGTATCACCAGCTGTGGTCCTTCCTGCTAAAGGAAGTTCAGAATTGCATGGAATATAATGCAGGTGGTGTCTGCATGGATAGCCTGTTTCCCACCAAGACACTGACATCACAGTTTGAAAAGACTGGTGTAAATGCATAATTTTTCATGTTCTTCATGAGATAGAAGACTGGTATTCTTTCACATACTGAGGCCTTTCTTTTAAATATGTATTCACTAAATTTGTTCTTGGACAGATATCTGAGCTTGAATATCCAATGACACTTCAGGGAAAGACGAGACTGTTAGGTTGTTTAGGCACATGCAACCACAGCTAACCCTAGAAGAAGTGCAGTGTTCAAGAAGGATGGAATTTTCTCCCCTTCAATAAAGCAGAGTTATCAAGGTACACTAATTATCTAGGCCACATATACAGAAGCATCAGAAGAATGAGATTCAGATTCTGTTATTGAAATCCTGGTCTAGTCTTTGGTCTTCATTGGTTTTCATCCAGGGTGCAAGAACCTGGATGTCATTGATTAAACCTATGTCATTGATTAAAAAAGTCAGAGGGTAGGTTGGATGGGGTTTTTTTTAATTCCAGAGAAATAGTTGTTAAGCAGATACTAAGAATACAAAAAGACAGTAAGCTAGTGATTGGTGCACTAAAATAAATAACAAAACTAAATCAGGCACAGTTTAAAATGTATGTTTTGCAAGGCAATTATAAAAAAGCAAATACTGTGATCTGAATATCTCAATTGTACCTTTTTATTTTTGGCCCTCAGAGTGTCCAATTCTTTTAAAAGGAATGCAGTTTCTGTTCTCCCACCTAAATCTTCAGCATCATTCCATGAGGGTATAAGTTCAGGGAGCAGTCTGTTACCCTTTCTTTTAACAGTGCTGCGTTTGGGAAGGGAAAAAAAAAAGAAATTAAAAATAATTTTAAAAAAACTTGTTATTCTGCCCCTCTGAAAAATATACAGAAATAAATTACCAAAACTTGTTAACAAACTTGTTAACCACTGCAAATCTATTAAATAGTCAGAAAAATGGATGCCCTTCTACCACTTCTTAAAGCTGTAACCCTGAAAAGAATCTGTAAATCTTGAATAATAAATACATATCCTACAGTACTAAGGCAAAAACCAGATGAATATAAATTGGCTATAAACAGAAAATGCTTAAGGAAAGCAAATATTAAAAACCATTGCTTAACACAGAGCAACAAAGTAAGAAAACATTTCGGGATCAAAGTGATGCTCAGGTTAAAGCAAACAAAATTTTTTAAGTAGGATGATTCCACAGGAACTGATATGAGAACATTCATTAAAAAAGCCTAGGAGTTCATCTTGAAGAAATCTGTAAAACGATGGTATGATTCTAAATATTATAGCTGACAACAGGAATTCCATACTTCATGCCACTAGGAGTTTTAAAATAATTTATTAGCGATAGACAATGAAAAATAAGACAAGATTCAATGGCCAGAAAAATTCTGTCTCAAAGTAAGACTTTCATAAAACTCCTTAGGTATCCATTGATACTCACAGATCACTCAGATCTCACTGAAAATGAGTAAAATCAGTAAATGAATGGATTAGAAGGAGAACTAGCAAATATTTTAAACATTTGCTTTCCTTACAAATTTTCTGGTTATAGGCTTCATAGCCAATAAGTCATAAGGAGTAACCACGGAAAAGCTGAACTTTTCCTGTTTTCACTGTAGACATTACTTTATGTGTAATTCACATTCTAGAAAGAAAAATAAAGCTATCGCTCCAAAGAGTCATTCTCTTAGAAAGGCAGTTGTCTGTACTCAGCCACTCCTTTTTCACCTTTTTCCACCAGATTTATTTTGTCGATAGCTCTTTAAGAAGGAAGTTAAGATCTGTATTCTGCAGGCAAACTGTGCAACCTCAAGCCCATTAAACATAGACAGTATGGAGATTAAAATCAAGAAAGCACTATTAAGTGTATTACACCACATATGGGAGAAAGAGTGCTTAAACTGCTCGTCTTCCCTTCCAAGATCCTTCAAATCCTATTTAACCTTTGCTGCATCTAGCACATTTCATTTAGCATTGTTTCAGGCCTCAAGTGATAGATGCATCTAGATACTCTTGCCCAGATACGACAAAACTCAAACACTTCTGCGTTTTCCATGTTCAAGAGATGCTCCCAAGAACAAGTCTGAATATAACTCATCATCATCTTAAACTGAAAGAGGGTAAGTTTAGATTAGATATGAGGAAGAAATTCTTTACTCAGAGAGTAGCCAGACACTGGAACAAGTTGTTGAGAACTGTGGATGCTCCACTCCTGGAAGTGTTCAAGTGTTGGATGGGCCTGGTCTAGTGGAAGGTGTCCCCGCTCATGCGAGAGGAGTTGGAACTAGATATTTAAGGTCCCTTCCAACCGAAGCCACTCTATGATTCTATGCTCATCTTTCAACCCCTCAAATGTTTTCTTCCTTTCTCCTTAAAATTAAAAATGACAAATCACATTGACAGTACAGCAAGACCATCATCTACAATGCAAATCAACACTGACTCAATATTTCCTGGGTTTTTCTATATCAACAAACTTTATCATATATTCTAATTACAATCTATCTGGGCAAAGACAGATTTTGGCATATGGCTTTAGGACGCTACATGTAATATACTTGAAGATGAGATGGTTCAACATGCTGACTGCTGTGGGAGGTTAATCTCAGTGTTCAAGACCAGTCTGACTGTCAGTGGGAGTGGCACTGGTAAAAGGTAAGAGGAACAATTTTTGGCTGACTCTGTGCTGGGCTGTTAATACACTCTGGATTATACTTGGCTGTTAGTGCAGGATGCATGGCCCTTATGGCATATCTCAGTCACTAATGCAAAAAAGGCAACAAGGAGAATGACGAAGTGTTAAGGATTGGGTTTGACCCAAAAAGTTACTGATAGATCATAATAAAGATAACAAAACCAGGTGCAGAATCTGCTAGACACGTGAGGAATTAGAGAATTTTTCAAAAGTATATAATAGGGCTTTGCAGCCTTGATCTCATGTTCAAAACCAACTCTGACACTCTCAGCTAAAACTTCATCTTCAGAATGCCTAAGTCGCTCAAAACTGGTCGCATGTTCCCTAACTAGTTGGCTAGTCAAAGGTATAACTAGTCAGCTAGTTAAACCTTTGTACATTGTGTCATGTATAGAATGAGTGTATATATTTCTTAAGACTGCTATAGAGGGCCATTGCACAGCACAAACATTAATGACAAGAAATGTCCAAAATTAATGACACAATAAAATCTTCAGAATCTGTATTAAACTTTTTGACCATATTAGCCTGCCTTCAGATTCCTGTCACATACTACTACAAGGTAGTACAGCTCCTCATCTTCACTCTTCCAACTTCATCTGGACTTCACCCTGCTTTATGCCTGCTTCCTACTCACTCACCACATTTCAGCTGCTTGTTGTGCAAAGCCACAGACACTACTAGACTTTCAAGATCTGTTTTACCTCTGTTCAGCATGCACTTTCAAAATTCTCTGTAGAGTTCACAATCATTGAAATATTCACATGTGATATAAACCATTGCAATGATTGTATTTTCTATGAGTGCTAGAAAATACAGAGGTGAGAGGCTGCTTTCCACAAGGGAAGAAGGGCAGCTATGGTGAGTCTAAGTAAAAAGCTAACTTACTGATTCTCATGTGGAAAGCAAACTTCCCTGTATTATTCCAAAACTGATTATTCCAAAATCCATACGTATACTGTCAATAATTTGAATCTAGAAAACCTATATATAGGGATATTTCTCAGGTTTACCTTGATTCTTCAGAACCAGAATTACAGCCACTTAGGGCTCCTCTTTGGATGGCTGCTTGCAAATCTGAAAGTTTCGGTGCTTCAGTTTCTGCCTCGATAAAAAATTCATTGGGTTTTTGGGAATTCTTATAAAACTGAAGTTCAACACCAAAGTCTTCTTTTTTGTGATCCAAGATGTGTATTTCTAATTGGGAAGAGAAGCAAACACATTTTCTCATTTGGCGAATGAAGCATAAACTTGAGATTTCTCATTTGAAAATGGCTTGTTATAAGCATAAAATATTGTTGTAGAAAAGAACAAGTAATTCAGTTTCAGATTTACGACTTCTTTATCCCTTCACTCAGGAATGAGACCTGTGTTACCTACAGCACGGATGTAGGAATTACAACCCATTTACTGGATTTTTCTCAGGGAAATACGAAAAATTCATCACCATTTCCTAAGCCCTCTTCCCCCTTAAATGACTGATTAAAATAATGCTGACTGTAGAAAATCATTTACCTCTTAAAAAATTCAGCTGTACTATAGTGAGATAGAATGAATTTCTGCTATAGAGAGGGAAATTTTCAGGTTATAACTAGACTCTTACTTATAATGAGGTCTCTTTCAAATCCATTTTGGCTACAAAAGGAGTATCATCAAGCTGTAATTAGCAACAACAAATTTAAAGCACCATTATTCATTACTGGAGAGTGTGAGGTACAGGCTCATACAACTAAAGAACTTGAAGAATGCAAAGCAGAAATTGTGCCAAAGGGAAAAATTATCTTATTAAAATGTTGAGTGTGAAAGTTAGTTCTCTTAAGCTTGGCTACTAGATATTTTTAGGACATATTTCTGATATCAAGGCATTTAAATGAAAGAAAGATCCACATACCACAAATGCTCTTTCATAAAGTAAGAACAAGTAAGTTTTAATTATAGAATTATATTAAAAAATGAGAAGGAAGCAGCCTAAAAACACTGGAAATGGAAAAAAGGTGCATATATTCTTCATTCTTTCATTTAGACTAGTAAAGAACAAACATTGGAGTCTTTGCTTATTTAATCAAGTTAGTGTTTCCAAACATTTTGGATAAAATATAGGGCATATATTCTTTGATCCACCTTATAACATCTCCTCAAAAATAATAAGAAACTATCTATACAGTTGAAATCAAGTAGAAATAGACCAAAAATACAAATCTATCTGTATCAAAGTGTCATCCTGCATGTAAACATACAAGCACAGTTTCCAAAAAAGTACTGAAAACTGTCTCTGAAGTGTGTTGCAACAGATCCCTCCATTAAATGAGGAAGGACACAGCCAATGCCACAGGAAACAGCCCAAGGGCCCCAAGAGATGACTTGGGAATTGGCTGGAGACAGTTTAACAACTTCTGATATGAAGCTATGTGTTACCATCTCCAGGAAAAAGTTATTGGTACCCACTGCTCATCTGTACCCTCCACATCCACTTCAGCACAAACTTACTTGAATCCACCCTAACCATTCCTGTAAAGTATAACCACTGATCTTTGTACTAGAGAAACAGCAGTCAACAGAGTATCAGAATCTTTGTTTCTGAGCATGTGGGGACCATTACCATAAAATATTCGTCAATAAGCATTGACAAATACTTGATTAAAATATGTTCTTCATATCATTTTACAGCTAGTGCATAAATCGAACACAAGGCCACAGACACCTGGATTCTTTGAGCAAATGTACACTGTTTCCACTGGCTCAGAATCCTGCAGATTTTCGAGCAGAGATTTCCTCTGAAGTGCTGCTACACCTAAAAACTAGATTTGGTCTCTTAGTCCTCCTTACAGTAAGGAGCAAGGATCTCTAGAGAAAAATATGTTAAAAAAAACCAACCAAGTATACTCTAAGAACCTGACTCAGGTTTGGGAATGACAACACATAAGGGCAAAATTTTGAATCCTCTCCAGTTAGTACTATCTGAAAACTAACCTGTTGCGGCTGACAGCTACCCTGAAGGCTTCACAAGTCCTAAGCTGGACATGGTTAACTTCTACTCGTGAGAAAAGCCCGTGAAAAGTAAAACAATTCGCTTCTGGCCTTGACAATGTAGTAATAACAGAGGCAAGAAATCGAAACAGTAGAAGGAGAAAAACAGTCCCATATCTGCACCTGTTATTTTTCTGAATGCTTGAACACTGATGCTATAAGTAACCAACAGTAGTATGTTGTAGTTAACACAGCCAATGAGTTTATTGTAGTAATTTACGAGCCAATGAATATGTAATACGAATTATAACATTCTGAAAGTCTATATAAGATGATGTCTCTTTCAAAACAAACACTTTTGCCCCTTCACCGTGGCACTGTCCTTTATGTTTCGTGGCTGCCTCAACAGTGACACTAACCCAGTCTGAATTTCCATACTTGCGAAGAATTTTATAGGGAGTTATGTTTCCCATTTGATTTATATTACAAAGAACTTCCTATGAAATATCCTGTTCCCTTCTCCTGTATCAGATGCAATGTCTGTATAAATGTACTTGCAAATTATGCTGTCACTCACTGCAGGGGAAGTGCAGTGCTTCACTTGCCATAACAACTTTTCCTCCTCTTCCTCTCTAGGGCATCCACTTATTCTATAAGCTATATATATGTGAAGTGCCTCAAGCAGAAGTGTGTCACATTCTGTGGAAGAATTCAAGCACAATGTATATCTGCTGAAATAACCAGTGACAGTATTGCCAGGAAGATTTGTTCCTTGTTTAGCTCAACAGTACTCTACTTTGGCCCTATGAAAGTTGGAGAAGAAAAATCTCACTCCAGAGTGCTAAAAAGTTTAGATGACATTTTAGGCTGCTTCTATTCCCTCAGCATGAGAATAAGTTTTTCTTCTTTTCACAGATCCTATTCTGGTAATTTGCTCCTTTCATTCCAGGACTTTAAGAAGAGACCACAGAAGAGTCACTGCAGCTGGCAGAGACCACTGGAGATCACCTCGCTGGCACCTCAATCACTTCTATCAGGAAGTTGTCATCAGTGGACTCCAGCAATTTTCTAGATCACTTGTGCCCTGCTGCTGTTCTTCCAGCAGATCATTAACATCATGGTAGTTCCCCATGAGAACCAGGACCTCTGAATACGAGAGTTTTTCCAGTTCTCTGAAGAAGGCCTCATCTACTTCACTCAATCCTCCTCCATGCCCCTCCCTCTCAGGAGAAGGATCAAGGCAAACACCACCTGGGTCCCCATGCCCTTGATCATGACGCCCAGAGCCACACAGTCCCATGCAATACTACCCAGGTCACCCCAACAGTATCGCTAATGCCTAAGAAGAGCAGCAGGGAATAAGAGGATCAGATGAGCATCGGCAGGCTTTCTATAACATTCATAATACAAGCTGCCAAAAAGAAGCAAAGGTCTCTAGATGACAGGTCAGTTCAACAGGCAGATTTTTATTTTTAAAACCAGAAGTGAACATGGCTGCATGACGAGGTAAATACCTGCATTAGCAGCAGCACTTCTGCTAAATCCTTAGGCCACATCAAGATACGTGTTTTGAACAGTAAATTACTGCAGCTAAAGAAAAAAGAGAATTTAGGATAGCACTAGAACTGTGTTGGCATTTATTAATGCTAATGCTGCTTCCTTAGACAATATACATTTGCAGCACATCTTTTCATCCAGATTCAGTTCCCTTAAGCACATGGGTAGGACTCAGTAGCATCACAGGAAGGCTGA
Source organism: Oreocharis arfaki (assembly GCA_013398015.1). Taxonomy (NCBI): domain Eukaryota; kingdom Metazoa; phylum Chordata; class Aves; order Passeriformes; family Paramythiidae; genus Oreocharis; species Oreocharis arfaki. Next base: position 307,532 of record VZRR01005022.1, on the reverse strand, counting down.
AACTGGCATTCTCAGAAACATCAGGTGAAACACAGAGGATCTGTTTTTTCTCCACTGGCTTTGTAAGAGAGATGATGATGGCAGCCTCTTCCGCTCAAAATTGAAATCACTCTGTCCAAGGGCATTAAGGTGAGAGGTTTCTACTCATTTAATAAAGCTGCAATTTTTTTTTTTTTTTTGATCAACATGGGAAATTTGTCAGTAGAATGCTTTGAGGAAGACATTTTGAACACTGTCAGATCAACAGACATAGGATGCATTTTATTTTTAAAACCACTTTATTTTTCATACAGCCCATGACCCCCACTTCAAATAATTTAGGCCTTGGTACATGGTAGCTTGTCTTGTTGCTAAACTAAGTGGCAATTTTAATCAATGCACTTCAGTGCTTTTCCTCATGCCTCTTGCAAATCGTATTGTGCACTAATTACCAATGCTGCAGACACACACTGGGGAGTAAGTAGCATTTGCAATAATCAGGCTGCACAGGGAACATCAGAGAAAGGGTAAAACAGGCTTGCAGGCTTTGGAAAAAATTATGTAGATTTCATTAAGTGGTATCATCACTGCTGACTCTGGTTCCTGAGTATACTAAACAACATTTTTTCCATATAAAATAGAACAAGTACAGTAGCCCAGATTAATATTTCACTATAGGGAGAAGCTGAACAGCTGATCTTCTGTATGTATTTATCTTGAATGAATAGCTTGTTCACATTGCGGGAAAGAAAAGCAAATGTTAAGAAGAAGGAATATAAAGACACTAGAATTAAATCTGGGAATTGATTGTGAGGGACGTAAAGGGAAGATAATGCTGTCATGGCCTGAAACAGTAAAGGCAGAACAGAATTCCATGTTGCTAAGCTGGGAGTGGTTAAAAAGTCAAGTAAAAACAGTGAATGCATCAAACTGTGCAGGCACCCACTATTCCTCATAGCTTCTTCTAAGAAGTGGGGGATAGGTACTGAGATCACAGAACCTAACCAACAAAACTATCGACATGAAGAGCCACCCTGGCCCTATACCCAACTAACCTGTTCCCCCCGGAATAATAGGACACTCTTCCTATGGCTTAAAAAAACCTTGATTTTGCCCCACTACAAATCACGCATCTACCACATTTGCTGCAATAACTATGTATGTAAAAACATTACTTTAGAACTTCACTTTCATTTTCACTAGACTAACTTGTTCTTTATTACCAACTTCCAAATTATCTAGATTTTTTCCTACATTAATAATACTACAAACTTAACCTGATGGCCACTAAATTTCAAGATTCGCAAATGAAATTAGTACTATGCCTGAATACTCCTTTTTGAGCAGAAAATGATGAGTCAACCATTTTGTCAAAAGACAAACATTCATTCACTCAGCTATTTAACTACTGGAACTTCTACCAAACAGAATGACTGTGAAAGACTCACTGCTCAACAGTTTACCCTTTACTGAATGATTAAAAAGCATAAATCCTGAAAATAAGTGGGAACCAAAATTAAAGGCTTTTACAGGCATAAATATGCAAAGAAAGAAAATGAGTCTGGTGGAATAAATCTGATCCTATTGTCTGGCATTAGGATCAAGAGTTGGTTTAGGTCTCATGCATTATCAGAAAGCCTGTATTTTCCTTTCTCATTCATATTTGAGCTAACACAGACACAATATACATGATTTACATGCATATGTCAAAGTGTGTTCATTACTTTTGACTCACTTCCTCACTATTTTACCTTTCCCATGATCTACAAATAATTTTTCAGGGTTAATCCTAAGAAAAGGTGCTGTTCCTAATTTTCAAGAAGAAAGTAATTCCAGTTTCTGGAAAACAATTACAAAAGTCACTACAAAAATACAAGCGCCGTAATACACGCTTTCTCCAAAACAAACATGAAAAAGTGAGGCTTTATTGTCTTTGGACTCACTACAGATTTACTTATGTTAGCAATTATTTCGGTCCCTTCAGTGCAGTGTAGTATACCGAGAACAAGTAACCTGCAACTAAGAGCAAATGGTTGTCCCTTCATGATGCATTTTTTCTGATGTTCAAAGAAAACTGAGCAAATTTCAAGATGATTATTCAGTAGGATTCTAAGATCTCACTAAATCACTTCTGTAGCATGGAAGAACGGCAATCACAGGAACCTGATAATAAGCAAAGACTGAGCTCAGAGTAGTATTGTAATACAAGGCTAATTCCTTTTATTTCTCTGTGCTCTGCCCAGCCAAAGTACCACGTATTACCTGCCAAACCCTTGGCAGTAAGAAAGAGGAAATCACCACATAGATGCATTGTACATTCAGTGCCCCGATGATACACGACCGTGGGCTCCACAGAGAGCATTATGGGTCAGCTCAGAAGAACGGGGACTATTGATTTACTTTTAAGTAACTCTTACTCATAAAGGTCCTGGATTTATCTCTGAGACAGGATATCTCCTCTCTCTTTAAGATACACATGACAGATGTTCATTGAAATAAGCCTTGCAAAGAACGTTTTTATGGAAACTCTCACAGATACTTTTTAGGAGATGCTTAAGTACTGTGATAGTCACTTTAAAGCCATTGAGACTAAGGTACAGAGTAATGAAGTAACTGTATTGAGGTCATTGAGCAAGCCATGTATTCTGGTTCCAGCCAGGACACGGGTAATTTTTGCAGTAGACAGGAGGGGGCACGGCCAGGACACAAAGGGTACTCTATATCAACTCACATCATTGCCAGGAGCAGAAGGGGTTCCTTCTGGCCCAGAAAATGCGGCAGAGGGAGCTGTCCGGTATTGCCTACTATGGGGGAAGAGGTGGTTGGGGATTGGGGGTGTGGTTTCCGTGTGAATCGTTTCTTTTCTTATACCCTCTATCATTAGTATTATCGCTGTTACTGTTCAGTTTCTTATCTCATTGCTGTTCCCAATAAACTGCTCTTATCTCAACCCACAATCTTTGTTTTTTGTGCCTCAAATCGGGGGNGGAGAGGGACCAGGATTGCTTTGTTGCTGTGCTATGGGGTATCAGTTCATGACACAGTAAGACAAAAGGCAATGAGGGTCATTTGGGATATGTATTCAGTGTTGCTCTCCTATCCTTACTCAGGCACTAGCTCCACTAACAATCACACCCAGTCAGTAGGGGGAAAACGGGAAGATGACTTCCCCCAGTTTTTCACCTCCTTTTCCTCCAGGCCTGTTAAAAGAGCTTTTGAGAATTTAGAATTCCTTCTGGATGTTAAGGAAAGCATGTTCTTGTTGCTAAGTCTGCCATGTCTCTTCAGTGCAGTCCACATCATGCTCAGAGTCAGGACAGAGATCTCTAGGGAGGTCATTCAGAGATCTGCCCTGAGGGTGGATAGTCACAAGTGGCACACAATGTGGGAGAGAATGGGCCAGTTTTTGGGAAAATTCTATGCTCAAATAGTTTGGCAGTTTGTTCACCCGTAAACAAACACAGGACCCTGTTTAAAGCGACAGAATATTTGCAAGGAGAATGCTCTGGCAACTCCAGAGAGGAGCAATTTATTGCAGTGTCCTGGCTACTCATTACTGAAAGTAGTTCAATACTAGACAGCACCATCCAGGAGAGGAGTAGAAAAGCAGACCTACACGCACTGTGGCCTCTCAAATTGCAGCTGAACCAGGGGAAAAACCCATACCAGTAGCAGCAGCCCCTATACAGAAGAAGAAATCCAAGACCAAATCAGTTCGCTTAGTGAGGGAGGAAGAGGCAGCAGGGCCCGCAGAACAGGAGGAAGAGGCAGGAGGAAGAGGCAGGGCCAGAGATAACCACTTGATCCCAGTCTCTGGGTGAGCTGCAAGATATGCCAAAAGATTTCAGCTGCCAGTTGTGTGAGCCCCATGTGACCTGGATGCTCCAGGGCTGGGATATCAGGGCCCATGACAGAAAACTAGATGGTAGCGAAGCCAAGCAGTTGGGATCCCTGTCCTGGGATGTGGGCACTGGCAAGGGGATTGGGAAAAGGACAGAAACTCTCAGCCTCTGTAGGCAACTCCTGTGAAGCGTGAAGGAAAGGCACTCTCTCATGCATGATCTAGTAGCATGCCCAAGCAGGTGGTATGCCATGGAGAAAGGTATCCAGTACCTGAGAGAATTAGCTAAGCTGGAAGTGATCTACAGGGATTCAAATAATGAGCAGTTCCCTGCAGATCCCGATGAGGTCCAGTGTACACAATCCAAGTGGTGGAAGTTTGTACAGAGCATGCCATCATCATATGCCAACTCATTGGCACTGATGTCAATAAAGAAAGAACAAACANAAAACTAGATGGTAGCGAAGCCAAGCAGTTGGGATCCCTGTCCTGGGATGTGGGCACTGGCAAGGGGATTGGGAAAAGGACAGAAACTCTCAGCCTCTGTAGGCAACTCCTGTGAAGCGTGAAGGAAAGGCACTCTCTCATGCATGATCTAGTAGCATGCCCAAGCAGGTGGTATGCCATGGAGAAAGGTATCCAGTACCTGAGAGAATTAGCTAAGCTGGAAGTGATCTACAGGGATTCAAATAATGAGCAGTTCCCTGCAGATCCCGATGAGGTCCAGTGTACACAATCCAAGTGGTGGAAGTTTGTACAGAGCATGCCATCATCATATGCCAACTCATTGGCACTGATGTCAATAAAGAAAGAACAAACAGTGCTTCAGGTGACTACCTGACTCTCTGACCTGAACATCATATCTTTTCCTCCCTACTGACCTGTGCCATGGCTGTGGAAAGACTGTCCAAGACTGAGGCCACATTCAAAAGACTTGAGCAAACTAGAGAGGAAATGTTCCATGCCCCACCAGCATGGACCAGAGTCTGTGCTGCTGGGAGCAAGCACCCCCCTGCTTGAGAGACACGGTACATACCACAAGGCTACCTGTGGTTTTATCTGCATGACCACGGAGAGGACATGAGGAAGTGAGATGAAAAACCCACTTCTGCCCTAGCAGCACAGGTATGTGAGTTGAGAGGAAAAACAACCACCACAGGAAATTCTTCAAGGATAAATGCCACTCCACTTCTGGTGGGCAAGTCCTCAGATAGAATAGAAGGGCTGATGTTACTTTGGATTCTCCCGAAGGGACCTCAAGTTCATATTTACAAGAAGTGAGCAACAAGTACTTTGACCAGAACTACAGGGGCCCTGCCACATGGAGGAAAGGGACAACTGGATCTACTCGACTGTGTGGATCCCATGACCTGGCACAGCAGACCCACAAGAGTATAAGGCTTTTGTTGNCTGGGAGCAAGCACCCCCCTGCTTGAGAGACACGGTACATACCACAAGGCTACCTGTGGTTTTATCTGCATGACCACGGAGAGGACATGAGGAAGTGAGATGAAAAACCCACTTCTGCCCTAGCAGCACAGGTATGTGAGTTGAGAGGAAAAACAACCACCACAGGAAATTCTTCAAGGATAAATGCCACTCCACTTCTGGTGGGCAAGTCCTCAGATAGAATAGAAGGGCTGATGTTACTTTGGATTCTCCCGAAGGGACCTCAAGTTCATATTTACAAGAAGTGAGCAACAAGTACTTTGACCAGAACTACAGGGGCCCTGCCACATGGAGGAAAGGGACAACTGGATCTACTCGACTGTGTGGATCCCATGACCTGGCACAGCAGACCCACAAGAGTATAAGGCTTTTGTTGACACTGGCACACAATGTACCCTGACACCAAGATATGTAGGGGCAGAATCTAATCCTATTTCAGGGTGGCAGGCATCCCAACAGCTGACTGTACTGGAAGCTGAAGTGAGCCTGAGTGGGAACGAATGGCAAACCCACCTCCTGGTGACTGGCCCAGAGGCCCCATGCCTCCTCGGCACAGATTACCTCAGGAGAGGGTATTTCAAGGACTCAAAAGAGCATCACTGGGCTTTTGGGATAGCTGCTGGGGAGAGAGAAGAAATTAGACAGCTGAATACCTTTCTTGGTCTCTCAGAAGGCTCTGTTTTTCGAGTGTCAGCAGCCCTGAGTGGGCTTGAATAGGAAACCCCAAGTGCCCAGGAATTTTAGAAATCATCACTAACTGGCCTGCAGGCAAAATTTTGGATTATCAGGTGGAAAATGTCCTGGTTCCAGCAAGGACAGAGTTAATTTTTGTAGTAGCCAAGAGGCGACATGGCCAGGACACAGACATTATTCTATACCACCTCATGTCATGAGGACTCTCTTCTGGGAAGACTGCGTGCCTTCTGGTCCAGAAAACGCGCTGGAGGGAGCCATCCAGTATTATCCATTACTGAGGGGGGGAAGGGTGGTCTGTTATTTGGTGTGGTGTGGTGTGTGTTTTTCTCCGGAATTGTTTCTTTTCCTATACCCTCTGTTGATAGTATTTTTGCTGTTACTGTTCATTTTCTTATCTCATTGCTGTTCCCAGTAATTTGCTTTTCTCTGAACCTGTGATCTTTACCTTTTGTGGCTCCAGTTGGAGGGGGGGAGGGGAAGCTGCACGTGGTTTTACTGGGAGGACTAAATTGGAGAGTACCATTCCTTAAGCATGACACCAAGACAAGGAAAACCTGCAGAAGTTGAAGGTGCTGGATCCACACTGCATCTTGGAGCCTGTGCTACCTCACTGATGGCCCTTCCTGCTCTTTTCTCCTGCTCAGAGATGTCAAATTCTTCTCTTTTCTGTCAGAGAAGTTTTAGAAACTAACATCTACTGTACTTCAGGAAAAAAATACAACTTCTACTTATGAATGGCAAACTAACATTTACACAATCAAAAAACTAAGACAATTTTAAATAACTAAAACAGTATCCTTTGACACTTCTTTATGATGATAATTTTAATTCACATGATAGGTTAGGTTACAGTATTTGTATATTAGAAGACAGGTGTGCAATGTACAATACAAATAAACTTCATGTTATTTCAATATTAGGCAGAATAAATGAAATAACTTTTTTTAAAATTATATCGAGCATCATTCTAATGCAAAGAACTTCCAAACAATTAAAACTGCTTTAGAAGTCAGTCAGGTGAACACAACAATGAAATTCAAATACTTGCTCTCTGGCTACAGCTAAGCATTTAAGTTGTCAAAAAAAAAAAACCAAACAAAGAGAACACAATCTTACTGCAACTTTGTTGAGAAAGTTATCTGCAAATGCAAGAAAAATAACCAAAGCTATATTATGCATTAATGTTTTTGCTTGTTCTATATCCCATAACACATACATACATAAAAAAAGAAGAGGCTTGAAAATATTTTGTCTGGTAAAGTACAAACAAAACTCAGAAGTTTAATGGTTCATTTTTTTTATTCCTTAAAAGAATCTAGAGAGAACAGTGAATTCTGTTTTAGCAATAAAAGCTGGGGGACATCTGTGTTATTTTGAATACTTCAAAAAATACTTACAGTATTCACCTGTACTTGTGTGGAACCCTGGCAAAACCCTTCATAAAGAAATAAATTGAGAAGGAGATTAAGAACAGTTGGAGTTATTCTGGCAAACGCAATTTTTTACAATTCTCTAAGGATTCTGATTATTTTAGTAATGATGTTTCCCTCGCCTGTCTCTCTCACTAAGTCTTTCGTCCTCCTCTTTTGCATCTAAACAGCAATTGTGTACCAACTGTTGAATATTTAAAATAGAAAAATGCTACTCAGTCTTTAAAATATGTGGCCAATCACTATTTTGGTATTCACTGCAGTTAATCGTGATGCATTTATTAATGTGTAAATATCAGACATTTCCTTTGGCATTCCACTCTCCGTTTGCAATTCATTAACATATTGTTATTTTAAAATATTAGTCACTGGGAAGACACCAGATTTTCATTGGATTGGTCTCACACTTGAAAAAGCATTTTTATATTCTGAATGCATCAAAACAGCAGAATCTCCAGGCAGATACTAAGTGGGATTCACTGAAACACAATGTTAGTTCTAATGGATGGATGATTGTGTTTGGTCTTTTGAAACTTTGAAGTATAGGTAAGTCTTGATCACACAAATTAATAAATCCTAAAGCTGGAGTTAACAATAACCATTACACCCAAATTCTGCAGCTTAGCCCAGCCAATTTTTCAAAAGGTCAGGTTGTGAACTGGAGAAGATCAGGGAGGTCCACCGCATAGCTTTGTTGCCAGGCATCTCTCGTCTGGATTGTTGCAGGCATTTATTAGTATTCGTCAGCAGACTCAACAAAGCAAACAAGAAATTCAAGCACGAATAATAAAATGAAATGCTGCTATATAACCCTTTGTCATTCAGCAAATATGGGACTTTTTAGCTACATTGTTCCTAAACCTGGGTTACTACTTTAATTTTTCTCCACAGTGCTGACTGAATGAGTATGCATGTGTGTTAAATGCAGAGCTCCCTTAACAACTGCAGGACTGCCATTTAATCTGTTGGTAGATGGACCATTTCCTGTGGGAACTCTAGCTATGATTTCCAGATCCACCAAATAAATCTCAGATTAAGATTCCAAATGAAACCTGCCTTTGGCAGATAAAAAATGTCAAGATGGATATAAACAGTAAAATTATAAATTATCTAGGTGTTGCACGATGACTTGATGTGCATTTTTTGTTTACACTTTCCCTGATATCACAACTATACAAGGCATTCATCAAATGTCACACTTTCATAATACTGGAGGCATCATTAAAACTGTTTGGCTAAGGACCTTGAAGTGTTTAAGCAGTAGCTCAAAAGTATATTTGTGCAAAGTAGAAGAATAAATTTACATATCAGCAGCAGCTCATAAGGGATGGGTAAATATTCTGTTTATCTCTCATTGTAATTCAGGTTAGTTTAAATACAGGGTTTCAGGATATCATTACAGCCTATATGGAGTCATTACATAATTTCCAAACATAGTGTCTGCTGGAGTTTTACTAAGCATGCTGTGTTTATGTTTTCTAAACCAACTAAAAACAAAGTAAACCCTCCCACCCCATTTGTCTTTTGCTATTGTCATATCAGACAATTGCTTTTCACATATAACCCCTTCCATTATCTAAATCTTAATGATCCAGAACTCCCTTTTATCTAGGCAGGGTCATGTTTCCCAATGTCCATTAATTATAGGGAAAATTCTCTTATCCAAATGTACTCAACCTCCCCTACCACACACAAACAACTAAGGCTTTGCTGAATTAACAGCTCTGAACAAAATCCCAGGAAACTACAGCTTCAGAAGTAAAGAAAAATATTGCAATTTTAAGTGTCCAACATGAAAGAAAGATCACTCTGCAGAGTGTAGCCATACAACACCTTGCCCACACACCCGTTACTCCAGAGTAATGGTCTGCTAAAGATGCGGGTGAACTAAGAGTCTCCGATGCACTCCCTTTCTTTTAATAGTTTTTTATATTTTTGCTCTGAACTTAAGCCTCATTCTAGCTGTTATAAAAATAGAAGTAATGAAGGTTTCTAAAGAAGAAAATAACAAAATTCCTCTTGTACTTGTGCAAGGTCTTCTAAAGCTCCTTGTGAAGCACTACTTAAAAATTACTGCGGTAGTAAGTGCTATTCTCTCTGAAGTACATTTCAAGACATTCTGAAGTTAGCTGCACTCATACTTCACACACTTAAGATTCAAAGTGCAATACTTCAAGGTGTGCATTCTCCCCATCCTTAGTGCTTGCAGCACTCAGTACAGATAAGGCCCTACATGTTTTGAGCGTACCATAAAGGGTTGAACAAAACCATATTCACAACACTGCAGTGAGTCAGGCAAATACTGGATATCTAGCTGTGATTGTGATGAGGGGTCTTTCTGCATGCAGTCTGGCTAAAAATGTGCTGTATTCTACCACTCAAAATGTACAAGGAAAGAAATGGGATGGAAAAAGGAGAGATCAGTATTTATATGCATGAAGGGGTGATTATATTTACAGGAAAGACCAAGCAGTATTTGGTGATTTTTCAGTTATCATTAGCTGATTCTTATCTTCTAATTTATATCACACTATTCCTTCTTCTTCTGTGGAAGAAGCTGTCTTCATCTTCCACTCTCAGTGCTGCTCAACAGTTACTAGCCACTTTTCCTAGGTTTTACGCGTGAAAGTTCATCTTCTCAGCCTCTTTTCAGCCTTTTACATCATTCCGAGAAACCTGTAACTACCCTTGGCAGTTTGCAAGTGGATCTCTGATAGCACACAGTGAGTTTGATGCTGAAAGCACAGCACACATTGAAGACACCGATCAGTTGAGTCACATGTGTGTAAAGGATGCTGCCTCTCTGCACATCATGTAGATTTTTCTGCATACAAACCACCCTTGCAGTATCCAGGCCTTCTTTCTTTCTCAAGTAAACAGCACATTGTTGCTAAAAGATGGTAGGAGAGGGAGAACAGGCTCACAGTATCTCCTGTTGAGGCATGTAAAAGAAGAAAAAGACTTCACTATGACAAGTACGCTTAATTCTGCCTCTGCTACAGCCTTGAAAGAGGGGCTTTAGATTAACTTTAGAGTGTTTACAGCTGTAGCGGGTATATGCTGGAGAAACAGACAGCAGTACCTTTACCATTAGCTGCTTTTTGACCCAACCAGAGCATTAGATAAAAAACCTTCACAATGCTATATTACTCTCAAGGCTTTCTTTACCCATTCATCTTTGTGTGTGCCAAACTCACACAATAGAAATTCCAGACAAAAAAGCCCTTGTAATTACTATTGCAAAAACGAATCCACAAAAAAGTACATTAAAACCATTACACAACTAGAAGAGTTTTCTACTTCTAATGAGATAGTCAAAGTTAGCACAAAAAGATTATTCATTTTACTTAACCCATGCATATGACTACATTTCCTCAACTACCCTGAATGTAAAAAAACACCAAAAAACCCCAGCTCACCACCAGATAAAACACCTCCTTTGCAAATTTCCCTGCACAAGCTGATTCTGCAGTTCTGTTCCAATCTACATTATCACATCTCTTTAAAGCTGGTCTCCTCTGAACTAGTTTCTAGACATGCAATTTTAAAGTATATTTACAAGCTGCAAGCATTCTTTTGAAGTTAAATGGAAAGTGTCTATATGGATCATAACTAAGAGTTGCCACCAAATTCTTCGAAGTGAAATTGGTGCACTGACTAACAGTTCAATTTATGCTTCAAATAATGTCTTAGCAATATATATGTATTTATTTCTATGCTTGAAAACATAATAACCACATTTTAAGAAAGCAAACAGCTTTGCCATTAAAAATAATCAATCTACTAACTTAGGAATTTACAAATAATAATTATACAACGTTTTTAATTCTGGACTCAGCAAATTTTGTTGTCAAAACAGATCAAACAGTACTTAAAATTCTAAGATTTCTAATTTCTGGCCTGTCCTTAAAGCATGGATGCTCATAAATATGACATAAGCAAAAAAATTACAACAGTTGAAGACTATACAATACAGAAGTATAGCTGCACCTATTCAAACATGGTACATGATATGAGTCAAATAAGACCCAAATTTAACTCCAGCATTTGCACACTCACCACTTTCCTACCCTAGTAACTCTTCTGGAAAACTCCTTTATCAATCCCTAAATGTATATATAAGTAGAGAAACCACCCAATTTCAGGTTGCCTCTTGGGTTTTCACAGTATTAATATTTTCATAGTTTCCATCATGCATGGAAACCCTGCTGAAGTAGAAACTCGACCCCGATGCATGTGCTTCCCCACACCCACCATCACTGCAATGCAAAGATATGCACCTATTTGCCAATACAAGTTTATTTTTATAATTGAATACTATTCTAGGCTTTCTAGCTTGGAACCTGAATATTTTTCATTTTTAAGTGACATAGTCCTTACTGGTCAGCTGCCAATGTTCCTGGTACATTCTCTCAAGTATCCTTACAGAGAAATGAAAAAAGGCATTAACCTCGTATTAAAAACTATGTGCTGTAGAGAAAGAGTACATTCAAACCAGATACAAACACAAAATAACAAGCCTTGCACGCAGACTGTTCTTTAATTCTTCCTAATAGAACAGAACAGTGACAAAGTCTTCAATCCACACAGGGATACTATACTCCAAACAACTCGGAAAGTTAAAAAGAAAATCTCACCTATCAAACACTTCAGATATACTCCTCTTAAGCACTACCTTTCTTTCAACTATTTTATTTTATAACATCTATTAACAGGTTACACATTATCCCACATAACCGCCATAAACCTACCACTTCTCTGTATCTAATGTTTTTTCTATTTTTTAAAATTCTCATTGCTTGACTGAATTTTCATCTAGTCAGATGAATTTAATCTCATATTTGCTTTACCATCCTTATTTGTTGACAAATAATATACAATATTTCAGTATGCTATTAAAAATTTGAATAAATCATTATGGGGTTATTCTAAACCCAGTTTTTAAACTTCCAAGTTACAAGAAAGGAACATCTAAATACAGTACCAGCCACACAAAGGAAAGATATGAAGATGACAGAGCAAGCAGAACACAAAATGGTACACTCTTCAATACACACCTTTACACAGAAAATGAAAAGTTGCTGTGAGTAAGTAATACAATGAGAAAATGCACCAGAATATCTACCAAGGGCACATATTGAACATTATGTTGCTGAAACTGACCTATTATCTTTATGATAAGTGAATGTAATTTAGCTGCTAATACCCAAATAAAATTCTAAGAAAAAAAGAATTCCTCATCCAAACCAGTATGACGACAGATTTACCCAAAATCCCTTTTTCTAACTTTCCTAGAAGCAAAAGCACAAAGAATTACATGTCTTATAAATGATTATGCTAAAGAATGGTGTATAAATTTTACTTTTGTTTATATAACAACTTCCATTGGGTACATGAATACATAAGTGTTAGCTTGGAAGAAACAGCTGTCTAAACAGCACAAAATATTGACTTAATGCATCAAAAAAATAATACATATGAAACTCAGTAACTACTCAGTCTTAAAAATATCTCTGAGCAGCAGCAGAACATAATTTCTTGCAATTAGACAGCAAATATTTCACAGAGAATCAGTTTCATTTGCCTACTTTGGAAAACTTAACCTTTTGAACCATTCTTAGGGTATGCTGACCCCTAAAGGTCTAAAAATACTAAACCTGATTAAGCCATTATAGGTTTAAATTGTCAGGATACAATTCTCCACTAACTTACACCACCATGACTATTTTTGTTTACAGAATGTATGATTCAAAAACTTTTGACCTTCACCCAGAAACAGCTCAAAATTCCATAAATTAAAAGGGGTCTACAAGTAGTTTATTTTACAGAATAATATAGGTAGAAATTCCTTTACATAAGAAAGAAAAGCATCATCTGCAAAACGAAGCATTTCTTCTTTCTTCTAAACACTCTCCATGATAAACTTGACATCTATTATTTTTTGAGAGAGAATACATAGTATAAAACTCAGAAATAGGAAATATACAAGAAGCTATGAGGCTCTGATACAGAGGGAAATTTTCATGTTGACATACCTATTCCATTTCGAACTTTTTAATCTACACATAGTCCCTTACTAGCAAAAATCCACCCTAAACTGAAGGTCTCTTTTTTATGTCTTTCCCTTTTTCTTCCTTCTACATGTTACAATCTAGTCACAAGCCACTTTCTGACAATTCTCTTCTACAATGTCAGTCAGTCATGTACTGTAGTCTCAAATCCAGTGGGGACTTCTTCCCCTTAAGTTTCTGTCATGAAACACAGAAGATTATATCTGAGAACAATTGTGTTTGGTCAACCAAATACAAATACAAAAAGATACTTGCATCCTGATGAAGATGAAAACTCCATAAACTGGAGAAGCTCCAAGTTAACCAAGGCCCCCTTTCCCTCCAAGCCTTACCTTACTATCTAAATCTAGTTGAGCTACTAATGAGAAACTCGTTAATATTAGTAGAAGGCTTAATCATACCCTAGCCAGGAGTGAACAGCCAAGAAAATTACTTAGAGACAGACTTTCAGATTTATTGTTAACAATTAAAAAAAAAAAGTTGGAAAATAAATTGCAATGTACAGACTAAGAATTTAAACAAGACTTCTGAAACTTTTACAAAAACCTTTTCAATAATCCAAAAGGTGAAGCTTTACATTCATGTAGCTGGTCTCCTGTTACTCCAAGTACTTTCAAGGGGCAGTATGTGGTTGTGGGTTTTTCTTTTTCCTTTTCTTCCAAAGTCAGTCATATATCAGCAAGAACAAACACACTCCAGTCACTGCCTAGCACTGGTGCTACACCTGAGGTTCCTTATTAATATCTTTAAAGTCCCTACCTTTTGACCACTTCTCCATTTGTTCTTCTGAACTTGTTTGATCTGGCACTGAGTCCAGTTTTCGCTTGAAGGTTTCAGAGCTAAAATAAAAAAAACTCTAGATAAATAAACTTGAAACAATATAATACACATATACTTTGCCTTCATTTGACAGAAAATTTACAAGACAAATGATTTTAAGTATTTATAACAGGACAATGAAGTCTGCATACTTTAACAGTCAGTGAAAAACTGTATTTCTCAGTAAAATATTTTTTCTTCACTCATCTAATTTTTATAATTGTTTTGTTCAGCTTCCTGTTGCATGTAATGCCTTCATTGAAACATCTACTAGTTTGTTTTTTTCTTCTAGAGTCTGTTCTTGGAAGTACACGTTACTGTGCACAGCTCAAATCACACCAAGCAGTCCTGCTACAGGCAACAAGACTGCTCACTTTGGCAGTTTTTACAGATGAGGGAATGTGCTTCACTTTACAGCATTCTTTCTCTTGCTTTAATTTCCTAGATAGAATACAGGTAAAGTGGCCCATGACCACTCCAACTCTGAATTTGTAGGTCTTTCTAAACAGTTAAACAATGCATCCTAATATTTGCATACATACTGCTTCAGACTATAGTTAATTACATAGTTGCAATATTTCCTGTAATCAAAGATCTTCAAGAAATAACCCTCAATAAGACCTACAGTAAAATGTTATGACTACCAGCCATCATTTGGGGTGTTAAAACACATGCTCTCCTATGTGTTAAAAATTCAATTATACTCTGTATCGCAAAGAAATCTAAATAAGTTTGTAATCTTGGTAACATAATAAGCTTACCACAAATTTTATTACTTACTCAAGCACCTTTTCAAAAAGTATTCTACATGGGATAATTTTTATCTTTAACTACACAGTTGTGCTTATTTTGTATGTTTTCCCTGCTTTATTTTTTTTTTTTCACATTTATTAAAAAGATACAACATGCACCTTGAAGATACAGTGGCTGGATTATGAAAACACCCAGAGAGTTGTCATTGTGCTGAAAAACGTAAGAGATTAAAAAAAAAATTAAGGACATATTTTACAATTCAAGCAAATTACACCAAGACACATATCCTAAATAATAAAGCAGCAGAAGAAATTATTTTCCCATAGAACATCAAAAAAGCAGATGATTTCATTTTTATCTTTAAAATGATAAAAAAATTAATTGTACAAACACTTAAAATTCAACACTAACAGGTACACCAAACATTCAAGAAATACATATTTAGCTCATATTTGCTGTTGACTATAAATCTGCATGAAAAACAAAATGTATAGGATTTGATGTGCTTAGGTCTTAACAAAAAATAACAAGTTCACCTCATATCGCAGAACACTGAGTCCCTTACAAGAATCCCTCAAATGAAGCTGTACGCTTCTTCTTCAATTCTGTGTAACTGTGTTGATTTGAAGTTGGCAATCTTTTCCTAAGTTCCTCATTTACTTTTGGATTAACTGAAAATATAGAGGGTTATTAATATCAAGAAATAGGTTTCTGTCAATGAAGCCATTTCCCTACATATTGCACAAAAAGGTTCATAATAATTGAAGCATTTTAATAAGATATTCATATAGCAAGACATGAAGAAAATATGGTATTTAATAACCTCTGGAGTATTTTAAAACATGTCTTAGGCCCTTAATGTGTCTAGTAATATACTATTTAAAACCATAATTTTATCCCTCCACAATATACAGTCATTCTTCCTCGCCATTTACCCAGCTAATGAATGCCAGCAATTAGTAAAATGTAATCCCATTGCACAATCATTTTAATGCTTTTAGCACTCAGAAAAGTAAACACCAAATTAATACTGCTCAAGCCATATCAGATCCTAGTTGGAAGCAAGCAATTATAGTTCAGCTCCTCAGGTGTAATTAAATGATTGGAATGATTTAGTTCCATAAATGCAAGTTAATTCATAAGCAAGCAACAAATATACTGGGAGTAATTACAAGAAACATTGACAGTCTAAGCAGGGCATGTGCCTTCCTGTACCTGACATAGGAAAATGCTGCCCTCTCCCGGAAATAATAGACTATAGCACAGGAAAAATTCATGGCCGAAGTCAAGAGGCTAATTTCACAGACTTTGTCTTCGTAGGTGAAATAGGTTCTGCTAATTAATAGGAATTTTCTGGTTTACACACAGAGGAAATTAAAAAATTGTTGATATCAATCAAAGTAAAACGGAAAGATTTTTGGGGCTCCTTAGGGTGTGCCAATTAATTTCCCCATAATTTGAAAAAAATGTTAGAATACCGAACAACAAAATATTCCAGACATTAGGTATTTAAACTGGTTTCTCTGAACACAGACGCTGCAATAGGTAGCTGACTTGTGCACAACACTCACTTGTTGTTCAACATGTACCTTTACATAAGCACTTTGAACATAAGGTATTTTTAGAATCAAAACTTACTGAACCACCATTATTCAGTGCATGTTAAATGTCACCATATCAAAAATGATCAAAGTGTCCATTAAGGTTTCCACACAAGGAATCATCAGAAAAATGGAATACAATTATTCTAAATCCTTACTTTCATTTGAAGACAATCTGTGTAATAATCAATCTGTGTAATAATGAGAGGAAATTAAAGCTGAAGACTAAAATTAAGTGTACTGGCAGATGGAGACAAAACTGAAAATACAAAATGAAACCATAACCCAAACGCTAGAGGTAGTTTTAAATCTACTTTCCTTATTCACTATCTACTTATCCAACCTGTACTAGAGTGAAACTACTTGGACATCATGAAAGAAAGTGAAAATAAAAACTAAATTGTCCCTATTGGTTGAATATAAAGTGCAACAGTCACATAAAATTCATAGTTAAGTACAACAATGAAAGAACTCTGATCTAACTGTTTTGCCATCTACAGAAATGCTTCCCAAAGCTCCATATAGCAGCATGGGAGAAAAATCACACACTGTGGTCAGTATATATCTGTTTTCCACACAGAGAAACTGTGGGAAATCTTGATTCAGAAGCACCTGATCAATGTAAAAGCCTTAAAATTGTTCTTTACGAATAGCACCTTGGCATAAAAATATTTATTTGTTCCAGATCTTGGTGTACTTCAAAACAAACCCAACAAATACCTTCGCTGTTACTTTACTTACTGTGGAAAAGAAAAAAATTATTTTAAGAAGTCGTATTATTAAAAGTTTAAAATGTGCTGCACATTTGCTTTGCCCTTTGATGTCACAGTCCTATTTTTCTATTCAAATCTTGTACACTGTAAGTTAATTGCTTTTGGAAACTACTTATTATTCATGTAAAAATTAATGTGCCAATGTGTTTAAATCCTTTTAAATGACCATTCATGCATCTTTCTTCTTTAAGTACCAATGAAATCTGTCAAAGATATCAATGCAAGACGGTCTTAGACAAAGTTCTAATATAGATTTTTTCTGCTAACATAAGATTTTCATTTTGGTCAACTTTACTTAAATTCCATTAATTTTTTAAGCTGCTTTTAATAAATTCACAAGTAAAAAATTTTAGGCTCCATAGTCTGTCATTTGTGTTCCAGCTGACTTTATGAATATTAATAACAGTGTTATCCTGATTAAATAGGCTTCATATAAAATCCCTGTGAATCCTATAGCTCAGACATCTCATTTTTCCAACTCTTTATGAATTTGGATTCAGACATTAAACTGGAAAAAACCTTAAAAAACAGATTCAGTGGTACATTGGTGTACCCTTAAGCAAAAAAATAGATGTTCTAATGATTCAAATAATTAAAATTGATAGGACCACATATTGAGATTTCAGCCTTTCTGTACACATGCAACATATTTTAACTCTAATGAAAACATCAACACTTCACGGACAAGGGATTAAGAATCTATTATAAAATGATAACACCTGTCCTAATGCTTACCTTAAACAAACAGATGATATAATCTTAAATCTTCATATATTAAGTGCTGATTTGGAGAAGTATTTTCCAAAGAGAAAGAAATTAGTGGATGCTTAATTACATAAGCATACACATGAAATCCATAAACATTCTAATTTAGCATAGCAGCCCAGTGAATAACAGCATTAACTATGAAATGGCTCATACTTCAGGAAAACCAACGTTTCCCTTAAGAACGTCAAATCGAAGCACACAGGAAATATTAATGTTGTCCTATAAGACTGATGCAGCCCCAGTTTCAAACTGTTAACTTCCTTCCATGCTTCTATGTTTGAATTATTTACGTCTATGACAGGCAAAAATGTAAAATTAAGCTCACTGCACTGCCCTCACTTTTTTATATACTGCTAACTGGAATGACTGTTGCCTCATCCATTCAGAGAAATATTCATCAAAAACACAATTAAAATACTTTGCCTTTCAGTACCTTGGAATATGAATGGATTTTAGGAGAAAAAAGAGATCTAAACAAAATAATGCCTTATTCAAAAAGATGGCATACCAATCCTGGTTCTAATTCTTCATCAACACAAATACTTCACAGGAATTAAATAAAAACAAGAGGTATATAAAAGTAACATACATCTGCAAGACAGAAAGCATACAGTGCTTTACTTGTGCAATTCCAAATGGCTTTCATTACAGCGGTAGCAGTATTTCTTCTCTCTGAGGTAAAAACCCCAACCTCTTGAGTGTCTGCAGAATAACTACTATACAAAGGAACACCCCACAATAACTCCAACCCGACAAGAGCGCCACAGCAACACTAACGTCAATGTTTTCTCTCCCTGGGCAGGACTGAGAAGTCTGTCCTCTAAGCTGGAGTTCAGTTACTGACTCCCCTCCTCAGGAACAGAAAGACTGTTGGGACCACTCAATATGGAGACCCAACGACTGCAATACCCCATTCCTTGGTCTTGCCTTGACAAGTTTTGAAGTCAACCACCGAATCATGGCCTTAGCTGCTGTGACAGGATGCAAACGTTTGCTGCTGTTGACGGAATTCACCCATTCTTCACAAAAAATCCTCCAGTCTTGGAAGAGTTTTTCCACACAGAGGGCTATCCCACCTGCCCCACCTCTGGTGGAACAAGACACCAGTTCCCACCACCCCTGGGAACAGCACTGAACCAGTTTTTGTCTCCCTTAAAGATGCACTTAACTGTTGCCATTGACAGTGCAGGGATGAAGTACCATATAGTCTACGAAGAGGGAAACAGAGAATGAATTTTAGCATTATTTCCATAAGATTAATTAGATTGGCAGGATCTTCTAAAATATCCTGAAACGTTTTGCTTCGGGGCATGCTAAACTAAAAAAACTTAACTTAGGAGGGTACGCTACATAAAAACCAGTTACCTTCTCAAAGCATTTCCCCAGGGAACAAACAGACAGTTTTCCTAGCCCAGGTGGATGTCAAATTTTGATTCAATGATACACTCCTCCAAAGAGTCACATTTCCTCCCCACCTTAAGAAACTTCATGGCATATCAGAAATCTAAGGCAATTCATAGTAAGTTAAAACTAGCTTTGGACAGTTATAAAAACACTAGTCAAAGGATAACAGAAGTAGCCAATTCAAGTACTTTTAAAAAGTGGAATAATATTAATCTGTTAGATACCTAAAAGCGGTGAAATGAAACATACTTTGATTACAGAGATACTTATTTTATTGTGTTGTATTCTATTACTTTTATATACTTCTAAATACAAGTAGTTCATGCAAAATATTCTATTTCTTTTACAAAGAATATAAAACATAGACAAATGGATTAACCCTGTAAGTGGATGAATGCAGCATGAGTAGTACTTCAAATTTGTAACTCTCACATCATTAAAAAGACTTCAAGATTTTGGTTAATAAA
Organism: Oreocharis arfaki; assembly: GCA_013398015.1. Classification (NCBI taxonomy): domain Eukaryota; kingdom Metazoa; phylum Chordata; class Aves; order Passeriformes; family Paramythiidae; genus Oreocharis; species Oreocharis arfaki. Next base: position 287,481 of record VZRR01005022.1, on the reverse strand, counting down.
AGTAACTTCATTACCTGGAAGCTTGTGAGAAACATTTACCCAGAGAGCAGAGTGAAGCAGTAATCCCTGGCTTTTCTCTCCTGCTGATTCTTGACCCAAAAGGAGATAAGACATATGCAGTTGGTTTCAACTAACCTGCATAAATCAGAAAAGACATGAAGAAACAGGGCTCAGATATTTCTATTCTGTTGCTGCAGCAGTTTCTTCATATTCTCGCTACAAAATTTGCATCTGGTGCTTTTAATGATGGCATACCATAAGGCAAAGAGCACTTACTCTCTTTGTCATGCTTTTGACAAAGGCACGAGAGGAGGCATAAAAACGCACAAAACCAACTGGTTCACAATAGGTCTCACCTATTTGTAAATTAAACTTAATTGGATAAAGGACATGTACTTTCCTCTTTTTCTCTCTAATTTGAACTCAGTGTCTTCAAGGCTCAATTCTCTCTCTGTGCATCAGGAAACGTTTATGTGCATATCAGCTCAACAACAGCCCTGTCTCTCCTGCCCTCTGATATATTCTCTCTTTAACATTAACAATCTTCATTTGTATTTTATTTGCTGAACAATCATCAGCCTGCTCTGTTGTCTTCTTTCCCTGTTTCTACCCTCCAGTTCTTCTCTTTTTCTTCAGTTTTGTCTTTGCTTTGACAATACATGCCTTTTCCTTTTCCCCCTGCCCACCATCTGTTTTAAACTTAAAGAAAACTGCAGAGAATCTTGTCAAAGACTGACTCTCCTTTTTTCACAGCTTTTCTCATCTTGCTATGCATTCTGTGAAGCAGCTTTCTTCTGTGACACTCTAACTAACATTATTTTCATTCTAATAATGAAATTATGACATGCTTTGATCAGGTGTAAACAGCCAAATCATTTAGCTATTCTTCAGTTTTGTTGTAAACTCTTCACTGGCTTTAAAACTCAGTATTATATGTACATTATATATTGTTATAGACAGCCAGATCTCCATTTCTAAACACTTTACAACAGACTGTGATTTCCATAGCCTTTACAGATTCGAACCAATACATGCATTTTAAACCAGCTGTTGTCTTATCTGGAGCCAAAAGAATATTTAATAGAATATTTTAGTAGAATCAGCACTACATAGTGGTAAGGGCTACCTGTGTATTACACTCTGTTGATAGGATCACAGTCAGCAGGCAAAGGGAAGTCATTAAACCCTTCTCTTTGGCACATCTGAAGTGCTGCATCCGGTCTGACCTGCCCATGGATATCCTGAACTAAGTCCAGCAGGTGATTCAAGATGATTAGGGGTCTGCAGGACATGAGTTATGAGGAATTCGCAAGAGTTTCGTTACTTGGTTTTAAGGAGAGAAGGCTAAACAGGGGTTTTATTGCATTTTAGCTGCCTTGTGAGCAAATACAGAGAAGACAGAGACAGATCCTTCTGACAGAGACAAGTTGCAACACAGAAAACTCAGTGCTATGGGTAAGAGAAAATTTTTCAGAGTGAGGAAGGTCACTGGAACAAGTTGCTCAGAAAGGTTACCGAATCTCTATGGCTGGACACGGGCAAAACTCATCTGGGTATATCAACCCAATCTAACTTTGGAGATTGCCCCATTCTGAACTGGATGATATGCACTTCCTGCCTACCTGTTTTGTTATTCTAAGGACTACAACAAAACAAACCCACCAGAACTAGAATTCCCGTAACAGAAAAAATACTAGGTTGCTTTCTGCTTTACAGGGTAGGTCAGTAGAGACCCTGACCAACCAACAACCAGCAGCGAGGCACAACCAAAGACCACCCATGTGGCAGACAGGCTAAATGCCAACAGGGAGGAAACAGTGCAACAGCAGCATCTGCACAGCATTTTGAGCCCTACCGGTCTCGAGCAGCCGATTTTCTTCAGTTTACTACATGACTGCATGATTTGGCATTAGGCCGAATGTCAAATATTGGTTTGCACACCACCCATCAGTAAACCGAAAATGGACCACTGATACAGTTATTTACCTGTCTTTCTGAAAGTTTTGGCCTCAAGCCCCACAAAATCCATCCTTCCCCGAACCCTGAAAAAAGTCACTGTGACTAAAAAGCTCCAAAGCTAACTATGGAAATGATTCAGGAAACATGAGTCTACAGGGCTTATGTTTGCAATATTCATTGTATAGTATATTCAATATACTGAAATTCCCAAATCCCCAAATCATAATTTCTTTTATCACAGAACTAAGTTGCTAGCCCAGATTTTACCATAAAAGCAAACATAAAATCACAAAACATTACATGCACATTAGAATGCGTAGTAGAAACTTTGCACCAAATTCACAAACCACTAGTACAAGTAATAGCATTAAGCAGAAATTATGTCTCCTGCCAAAAACATTTCAATTGTTTGGCTGCCTTTACAGAAAGAAGTAAGACTGAACAGGGACTCAGCAAAGAAAAGGAGGCAAAAAACCACACAGAAGCAGAGAAACTTGACTCATCCAGCCAACTCGTATTTCTGAAGGTACCTTCAAATAGCACCATTTTTCCTGACAGCAAATGCAGTAAAAATAAAAAGCATAAAGGCTACAAACAGTGTGGATATTGGAGCCTGACCAAAAACTATCATGAGCACTGAACATGCAGAGGCCTGTAAAAAATGTGCCAACCTTTCAAGATCCAGTCCTGTACATGGGGACTGAGAGGGGCCTGTCGGTTTCCTGCAGGGAAATACAGCTGCACCAGGGAAATACAGCCGTACCAACTGTCAGGCTGTTTTAAACAACATGAAAACCTAAATGCACCTCCACTGCTGTCATAAAGCAACATATCCAGTGCACTGGTTCTACCCAAATTATGCAATGACTCCAATTCTACAGTGTATGCTTCAGCTGCTGAAAGGAATCACATCACCTGAAATTTTGCAAGCTAAAAAGCTCAGAGAAATAACACTGACTCCACATTAGCCATATTTGTTCCTTACAAACAAATTAACTAAGCTATCATTTTCTTAGATGAATACCTGAAGATAAAGCTATCTTCCAACTACAAGCGTAATTGCTTCCTAAACCATGCTTGCATAGCAGTAAAAGCATAGGAACATACAGTGTTGCTCAGCTGTGAACACAGACATACATTTTGACTCAATAAACATACAGTCCCACCTGAACTTCTGAATTTTTTTTTTCATTTAGCAATTAGATCCAGTACATAGTGTCTTCATTGACTACAAGTAGTAACTTCACCCTTGTAAGCAAGAAGTGGAAGTTACAGAGAAATGCTGTACTTCAGGATGTGTACAAAGAACAGCAGTGAAGCTGGGGAAGGGTCTAGAGTACAAGTCTTATATGAGGAGCTGCTGAGGGAGCTGTGATGCTTAACCTGGAGAAGAGGAAGCTGAGGAACGACCTTACGGCTCTCTCCAACTACCTGAAAGGAGGTTGTAGCGAGGCAGGGGTCAGTCTCTTCTTCCAAGTAACAAGCAATAAATCAAGAGGAAATGGCCTCAGGTCACACCAGAGAAGGTAGCAATTGGATATTACGGAAAATTTCCTCACAGAAATGTTTGGCAACCTTTGAAACAGGCTGCTCAGGGAAGTGGTGGAGTCACCATCCCTGGATGTATTTAAAAGATGTGTAGATGTGCTACTAGGGAATATGGTCTAGTGGTGGTCTTGGCAGTGATGCATTAATGGTTGGACTTGATGATCTTAAATGTCTTTTCCAACCTAAATTATCCTATGATTTTATGTTTGCTACACTCCAACAACAACATTTCTGAGCGTTTTCAGCACTTATGCATTGACTGTGTGCTTTACAATACACTTAACATGCATGATATAGAACATGCCTTATGTGCATTTGCTTATTTAGGTATGATCAGCAGGCTAGTGATTTTTGAAAATTAATCCAGATGCTTCCCTGAAATTTATCACAATACCAAAGAAATACAAAAACCAGTACAATTCAAAATAACAGGCTACACATTCAGAAATTATCTCAGACTCCCAGAGAAGAATCAGATATTCTGAGGTGGGCCAAAACTCAATGAGAACCAGAGATGCATCAGGGAAATTAAGTCTGTTGAGAATGTCCAGAATTTAAACGTAAGCTAAAGATTGAAGAGGCTAAACCTGCAAACATTCAGCACCATAGCAATTGCTGCACTGTTTCCTGATGTTGCAGCAACAGAAGAAGGTACAAGATTAAAGGGGAATCACCATAGACCGTGAATCAGTGCCAGGCAGTCGAAAACCACAAACAAGCAAGCAAACAACAAAACCAAAAAAAAGACAAGGAAAAAAAAGAGGCATTAGCCAAAGTTTAAAAAGTTTACATCATCAGTCACATAACAGGTATTTCTGACAGCTGATCAATTTCCCTGCCAAACTTTAAGAAAGCAATGCAAAACATAATCACATATGAGGTTACCAATCAAACTGCTGCATTCTTTTTATGTCAGGGAAAACAGTGTATTTACCCTTTAACTCTCATTTGGAAAAAATCCAAAATCTCCTCTCAGCTGAAACTTACAAAAAATAAGTCAACTTCACTGAGAAGGCAAGAAAATTCCTTCAGTGAAAAAAACCCTCAAAACTGTCTAAAATGCTAAAAGTTACAAACAATGGAAAACTTAGTTTCAAAAGGTCTTCCAAAGCAAGGTGCAGGACAATTTTAAAGACAAGCAGAAATGTCAGAACACACATAACTCTGTCATTTCTGCTCTTCTCCTGCCCAACTTTTTAAAATTTACTATTTGAATACATAGATCATCCTCATTCTTCAATCTTTTGATTATTTATAATGATATGCAACACACAGAATGAAGAAGCTGGACAAATAAGTTTTTAAAAAACCCAAATTTGTTTACTGTGTTTTGAAGAAAGTTCATTTTAAACACTTAGTAAGCACATTATTCAGCCAAAACCATGAAAATAATTTACAGTGGAGAAGCCCCAAAGAATTCCTATGACAATATAAACTACAAAGATTTTCATGTAAGTTGAGGGTTAAACAACACTCAGAAAAACTTCTTGTTAGGGGTTCTGACTTAACATCAGATTCTTACCACACAGACAAATGGAACAAAAAAAATCCTAAAAAATTCAAGACCTAGGATTATCTAGCCATTTTCAGCAAGATTATTCTCTTTTTTTTTTTTTTTTTATCTTGTAAAAGGAAATGGATGTTTTTTCTTTCTTGCAAGTTCATCCTAAACTCCAGTATCTTGCATTAATTACTCCTTGATTCATCGAAATACATTGTCAAAACACTAGAGCTGAGACAGCAGCTAAATATTGGTCCCAGAGCAGTTATTCCTGGGTGGGGCAAACGAGTTGTAAATCCACTTACTGGATGAAGGAGGAAAAATCCTTCCTTACTACTTCTGAAACCCAGACTTATTTTGATGACTGCTTTCTCTTGCACATAATTGTGCTGAATATTTTGAGGCTTGCCTATCAAATGTTGTGGTTATTATGTATTTCACTGCTTGGCAACACTAAAATATAAAAATAATAATAAAAAAAAAACCCAGAAAACAAAACCCCAAGACTTTATAGCTATAGAAGTGTAGATAAATACAAGATTAAAAAAAGGGAAAATCTGGCCAACAGTTCAAATACTCAGAATAATTCTGAAGACATTCTTGGACATTGTGAAGTTGCAAGACTTGCAGGCTCCACAGTTTTATCTCCCGTTTCATGCTGAAGGAGCACCTGACAAAGTTAGGTATGTGCACTAGTATGGTATCTGTGCCAAATCATAACACTAAGAAAACTCTTAAATAACTTCCTATTTCACAGTCCAACTGGAAGAAAAGAAGAAAGTCTTCTGAACTATTTCCTAAAATTCACTATAAATGACAGCAAGTTTTTTTAGTGTTGTGCTTTCACAACTCCTTACTGTCAAAGGCAAATCTTAACATGTTCAGATTTTAATGTAATAACAAAAAAAAAAAAGGCATAATTTTTCTGGTACAAGTTATGACCCTTTGATACCGCTTTCAAAGTGGTCTTGAACATTTGTCTTTTAATTTCTTCGGGACTTTAAAGCCACGATATCTATTCAATTATTTCTGTTCATATTTCCACTTATTCAAAGGAATAACTGCACTCAGTTATTCAGCCAGACTGAATATCTGCTGAGCAGCCTGGTTTGGGAAAGGAGGTGTTGTGGAAAGGTTGCTGTTCCTGCCGTAACTTGTCATCTGCCTGAAAAGACTTAAGTGAATTCAATTTAATTTACTCACCACACTGAACTTCACTGAGGTATAAGATTATTTTTGGTTTTTTATCAAGGATACTCACTATATAAAAACTAAACCTAAGGAAAAGGTAGTTCAGTACTTACAAGGTTTTCTGCAGCGCTTTCAGGACAGATTGGAAAAACACACCTACACTCAGATATCCATTAATAGACACCTCCCTAAAAACCTGTTTCTCAAGACATTTGAGAAGTCCAGAGACCCCATAACTAGCAAACTCATGCTCTGATTACATTCTTCTTTAATCAGATGAGATAAAGGTTTTTTTCCAAAACATTTTGGATAACATCTGGTAATTTTTATTAACTTCTTTATAACTGGGGTTTAACATTAATCTGAATGAATTTCTATAGCAACTGGAACAAATTTTTTCTTTTATTTACAGTATAATTGCCGTATTACTACACAGTGACACTTTCAAACATAATTATATTAAACAGGATTACAGTTTTAAAAGATCCAGGTCCATCACTGGGTTTCATTACATGTGGGATTTTTAAGAGCTGAAGATGTACAGATAATTCTTAATTTCCCCAACCTCTCTAATGACATGAATGGCTGTATTATTGGAAAGAAAGTGTCATATGTAACACTAAATGGGTTCTCAATAAAGTACCTAGTTTCATTTTTTTTTTCAGTTGTTAACTTTAAAGGTAAATTTGGATACAGCTGGAGGGGAACCTCACTATGAAAGCAGCCTATGCTATTTATAGTAAGTTTTCTCTCTAGTGCAAGACAGTGAATGTTTGCCAAAAGAATTGTACATCCAGGAGGGTTTTTGAAATATGAAAGATACTTTTAAACTATGAAGAGAATTATAATTTTTGCCTAATATTTAGTAACCTTCAGATACTGTAATTCCACTTCAGATCCTGGAAAAACATTCCGGAGACAAATATTAGTCTACCACTGGATAGTGAAGAGGAGGAACAAAATTACATTTCAAGGGGAAACTGTTTTAATTAGAGTTACCTTGTACACCTGCAGAGCAGTCACCTTCAGCACACTGTTACACCCCACAACTCTGTTGATTCTTGCTACCATCAAATTCTGAGTCCATAAAGCAAGAAGCTCAAGTTTGCTCCCAGGCATATTTATGTCACCCTACATTTATGCTGCTGTAGTGCAGAAAACTAATTTAAACACCCTTAACTGGTTGACTGTACATCCCACAATGATAGTCTCTGGAGACACCCATTGCACCCTATTCCATAAACTTTATGACAAAGGCATCCTTCATGGATGCTTCATTCTTTTATATTTCAGGATACCACGAACAAAGAGGTGCACAGGGTTCACAATTGTATTGAATCAGGAACAGCCTCACTATGATCCTGAAAGAAATCCAATTGTATCAAAAAATGGAAGGTGAGTCTATTCTCACAGGTAGCTGAATTTCTGTATCTGTACTTCTGCAGTCTAATCAATTTTCAGCATTCAGAAAGAAAGCCTGATTAAATGGAAGCAGCAATGTCATCAACACACAGCACATGAAAGCTGTTGAGCTACTGTCTGTGCAGAAGCTTACCAAGCACTATCCTAGAACTCCATAGCTGTTAAAACATTTGGCATGCAAAACCACTTACCCTGAATCCTACCTGACAAACCAAAGATCACATTCTGACCCTGAAGCAGAGGCCCTTCCTTTGCTGCAGCAGAACAAGTTACAAGCTTATAAAAAACTTACAACTTCAGAAGAAAACAAAGACCATTTGTAATCCCAGCACTTACCTAGAAAAGCTGCTCAGTGACACCGGCTCCTCACCATACAGCTGTGGAGTCACTGCTCATTGCCACAACTCTCTGACATGATCTAGCTCAGGTAACAGTACAAATTCCTGACCTCCGTGACACTGGTACTTTGACAGAAGCCCAAAAAAGCTGGACTCTGTAAAAAGTAACAGGTGCAGAACTCCTTGCTGCTGAATAAAGGCAACTGATGAAGCCATGTTTTGGAAGCCAACACGTGTGAAAAACGTCCAGCTTGATGAAATACCTGTCAAGTCTAGTAACATTTTTTTGTGAAGTGGATGCCATGTGAAGAAGTCTGTTTTTTATTGTCTTAGGGCGCAAAAGCTCCAATACACTACAGAGGAAAAAACCCATCACTGAACATTACAGCTTATCTATTAAATGTGTGTGGTAGGATGAGTGGCAGCTATTTCAGTTCACTACCTACATGTTTCAAATTCTGGCTTGAAATTCGGTTGCTGAGAGTTTGTCTTCTTCTTTAGTTCAGACTGACCCAGATGCTTAGCTGAGGTACCCAACATAGAGTCACTTCTGTGAGAACCTAGAATCCATTTTATTGTCCTGTCAAGTCTGAAAAATAATTAAATTTCCTTCTCTTGAAGACATACTAGAGAATTGATTCTGGATAAAATAAGCCTTCCTGATAGGAAGTAATTCATTACAGAAATCTTACTCTTAAATCTGGGTTCCACCATCTACATGGCATTTAGATCCCATCAACTACATCTCCAGCACATGCAAGACTGTTTGAATAGGGGCAATCTAATCTCTCAGTGTTACTGTGACAACAGTTCCATTCTCACTCACAGACCTCAAGTAAGTTTTGCATTAATCTCTACTTAACAAAGGTATGTTAATTTGGCTACAGATAATATATGGGAGGATGCTGAGAGCATTGATACCTATTCACTCCTTTGAAAAACCAAAACTACTCTAAGCTCTAACATCATAATGCAAGCAATGAATGTATAGTAGTGAAGATGGTGCTTATCAATTTCATTTTATTCACTTTGTATTTTCTTCAGAAGCAATGTGTTTTGCAAGTGACGGGGTTTCCTTTTACTGACCCTGGCATTCATCAGGACCATACTGTGATTTATATTGAGAATTCCAGGCCTTTATCTGATCTTATAAATAAATGCAAAATACATTAAAACAATTATCCTAGTGTAAAATTGAATTTTATCCCTCTGTAATCAGCTTTTGCCTATGATACATACTTTTATGCTTGAATACAATGCAAAATTAATAATAGGCATAATTTATTTTCTGACTTTTCATTATCTTGACATTTTAACAATCTTTTTTTTTATATACTTAGGCTTTAATTTTATCTAGGGCTTCAACCCCACAGTTCCTTTTTAGACATGTACAATGTGTCTTTTAGAATATTCATTCAAGGAATAAGCCTGCTAAAAGAACACACTGGCCATTTAACAGACCAAGAAAAAGTATGAAAAATAGCAGAGCTTTATAACAAAGAAAAACACCAGATTATGAGAGAAAATGTAGCACTGCATGTAAATGACAGAAAAAACCACATACTAGAAGAAATCACAAGTTATAGTGAAGAATTAGATGTGAAAAGTAGAGTTCTGAAGTTGGTGATTCTGGAAAATTATTAACAGACAGCTTAGATTTAATGTTTTAATAGCTAAAAGAGACAACCATGGAAGTCTTTTTCCTATTAAAGGGCAGTCACAACTTTATATCGAATGCCATAGCATTAGCAATTTAATACAGAGATTAGTCTTATCTGGACATGAAGCTTTCAGTACTTTAACAAGTAATTTTTTGGTCTTAAATGTAATTTATACAAATACACCTATCTAATAGTTTACTTTCTTTTCTAAATTCAATTAATTAACTTCAACCAACCATCCTCAACGTTTTACTACCTCAGACACACATATGCTGACTTCAAAGAAAGTATGTCTCAAGTCAAGTTCTTGCTACCCTGTAAGGCTTAAGAAGACTTCATGTGCAAGTGGTACAGTTTACACAGAAGACTTCATTTAAAGCAAAAGGCTCAGAATTAGAGAAGGTCAGGAAGGAAGTGAAAAAAAAAAAAAAAAAGACACAGACATACACAATACAGCATGAGAAAATATCCCCAAAGGATTGTGATGAAACACAAAGAATGTCATGGCTGTGTGGGCCGACAGCAGAAGTGTCACTTTCCACACAAGGCAAGAAGTCCACAGCCACTCTGCACAAAGCCAGACTGGCCACACCACAGCTACATGTGCAGCAGCAGCGGGATTCCTTCACGTCTGCACAAAATGAAGCTGCTCACTGGGCCTTTGTGATTACAGGAGGAATGTGATAACCACGGTGGTCTAGACGGCTACAAGTAAAAACAACATGCCCCAAAATGAGTGGTCCTTGGTCTGAAGTGGCTGTGGTCAGGATGAGGCATGTTTAGGAAGCAGTCCCTTGAATACCTTGTGACAAACATACGGGGAGAAAATAACATGAAAGAACAGTGTAGTTAACTGAATAAAAGGTTAAAGAAAATAAACAATATTTTTGCAGCTTAGCATTTATTTGTGAACTGCTGGTGCAACTCTACGCTTGGCAGAAAAGCTATGAGGCTTTTGGTAGCTTGACAAGACAATCTACAAGCTTGAATGAAATGTTCAGCTTAAGGAATTAAGAGTAAATCTGATGACTGATGTGCTACTGAATGTGACAGACTGTCATCTGTTTTAAACAGGATCTCTGTAGGATGTACTGAAAGCAATATTTTCCCATTGCCTTAAACATACTAAGAAGACTCTTCCCAATGAATTCTGGCTAATCTATTAAGACAAAAGATCTCCTCAAACTCTTGGTATTCCAATAAAATAATGAAATAGCCATTTGGTTTACTTGCATAATTAATTCATGCTGACACTGTACTTCTGTGATTAATTTAGAACCAGTCACAGAAGTATACAACAAGAACAATTACTCTAACATCCTGAATTAACTATAAAACTATAAAATATGCATGATAAGTGATTAAAGCAGCTTATCTAAACACTATTTGTATACAGACTTTCACATGTAGAAATATCAAATTGTTTATCTGTTATCAAAGCAGATTTTATACAAAAATAGGTACAGGCATTCCTTATAAGTTTTTGAAAATCAAGAAAAAAAAATCAAAATACCTACAGTCAAACAGTATTGCAACACATAACTAGGCATATATTGAAAAAACAACTGTAGTTTTAACTTGGCCAAATGCTTAAAAATTGTAAACCATTACTTTAATTATATACATAGACACACATACAAACAATGTAAAATAAGATAAAAATCCTTGGAATGTAATTTATGCTATTTAAAAAACCATCTATTTTAAAAACCACGTAAGTAACAAAAACTTTGGCAAGATCTAGGGTGAAACAGGAATGTCTTTCTTCTACGTAAATAGTCCCTGTAGGAATTCCTAAGGTGTTTTACCTTCTCCTTATCCTAGAGATAATGACTCAAATCTGTCTTACAAACACAAAATATGGAAAAAGGGATTTTGTGACATATCCACTTGGAATCTGTACCTCAGATACAGGGAAAAGGCAAAACTGCTCACTGGTAGACAAAGCGCAGTAACATCAGTTTGAACCACACTGCATTTGCAAAGCTAAGCAGGGAAGCCAGTACCACTCCCCAGCTCCAAAGAGGAATACAGTCCACCTCCAAAGGGGAGTAAGAATGAAACCACCACCAAAGTAATTCAACCTTCAGAAGAGGCTAAGTGTCAAGAGTATATATAATTAAGATACAATAGCTATCAGGTAAATTTCCCTCTTAGTTGAATAATTTGTTTTCAACTATAATTTCATACAACACATTTCTAAGAACAGAACAGTCCATATTACTTAGCTCATAAATGTCAGTATTAGACTAATTTAGCTTGCTAGTTCTCTTTACTGCTATACATGAGCACTATAATTACTGGTAATTAGGCCAGCAGAAAAACTGTTTCTAGGCATGAGCCAGATTGCAAATATACCACCACATGTATTTTATTGACAGAATAGAGCTAAGATTTTGAAAGATGTTTTGCCATTATAGCTAGTGAGCTTCTATGTCCAAACAAAAGCTAAACTCAGAATATTAAAGCTTTGCCCAGTCCAGCTGCTAAGATGCAAATTTAAGCCATAACAAAAAGTTCAAGGACCTCAGTCAAAATAGTCCTGCTTGTGAGACTGCAGCTATGTGTCCCCTCTTCCCCCATTTGCACTGAGAGACCACTCAGACCTCAGAAGATCAAGAGAGCTTTTTCAATCAGTTGTTGTTTTACAGCTGATCAATACAGAACATCACAAGCCTCTGCACAAGCTAATGTTTTGTTCTGTGTTTTGCAGGAGCTCTTTATACGGCTTAAGTTACCATAAACTCCTTCCCCACACAATGTAACCTGTTAACAAAAACCACTGTGGCAGGGATAAAATCTCAAGCTAGAGGCAACTATCAATAGGTCTTTGAGGTACTCTATAGAGTCAGCAGAAAGATGTATTCCTTATGCTTATATCAGAACTACAAATTAATCTGTTTCAGTTACCACCTGTGATCTTTCGGATTGAGAGAGAACCAGAGCCTAGAAGCTCTCATACTTCCCAAAGCTCACAATTGATAGCTCTACTTTTCTATCATCTTACCTGGGTCAAAACATCAGTCTTCACTACCACCTTTGCTATTCAACACGTGCTGTACTTCCCTGCTGAATGCTTCAGGCACTACATAAAATCTCTCAAAGGACTCAGGTGCTGATACACAAGGAATGCTGAACACACAGAGGTGGTCTCCAATTTCTTCAGAGCAACTGCCAAATTCAACTGATGCATCAAGCACAGAAAAACACTGGTTATCACTCATCTTTTCATTATGTTCTCCTTGCACTGGCAGGTGCAAGACTCGGTGTTTCTGCACTTAGTTTTTTAAAAACATTTAAAGGCCAAGTTTAATGAAGGCTTGTCTTATTTCCCTCACCTTTCAATGACCAGTATATCCACCTTGTTGACTTTACCACTCATTTCATGCATCCTACAAGATTATTACGCTCTTCTTTTGCTTCTAAGGGCAAACATTCATTGGAATGTAATTTTATGAACATTTTGTCTTTTCAGTTCTACCCTGTATTTCACTGAAAGCTTTGCTGTCAAACTTTTGCTAAAATAAAAAGCAACCCAAAACAACCCACACCCTCCTCTCCAAAGAAAACATCCCTTTAACAAGAACATGAGCTAAACTTTGTAACCATGCCCTTGAGAGGCAGGGAAAGCCTATTTTCATAAATACTCAAGTCAAATACTTATATTCTGCTACAGCTTCCCATTTGTGCTAATATCACTGCCTCCAGTATTAACTAAATCAAAATTCAAAGAACACAAAAACATGATGGCGCAAAACAAAAGGGCAGAATTATTCTCAAACAAAACAATGGTGGCTTAAGACACATCACTAATGCCAAATATGTATGTTGCAACTTCATTCATATGTGAGCAGTCACTGTTGCATAGAAGTAAAATTTCTTCTATATTATTATTAAAATTTTAAAAATTGACACTTGTTTAAGTAAATTGTATTTCTATAAATTTATAAACTCCTCCCTTAAAAATTTAAGCTGTATATCCATCTAAGTGTCTATCATCAATGCTGCTACAAAATTACAGAATGGTTTTCATAACGCATTCTAGAAAAGAGTATTTTTACTACTGAAAAGATGTTACTACTTTTACTGACTCTGGTTTGGACGTCCTTAACTTCCTTCGTAATTGTGCACACAGTACTTTGGTGTTTTGGGGTTATAGCTAAAACAGTGCTGATAACACACCAGTACTCTGAATATTGCTTACACTGCCTCCACAGCATCAAGGCCTTTGTTTTCCACCAATTCTGTCACTCCAGAGAGTAGCTTGGGCATGGGCAAGAAGTTGTGAGCGACAGAATTGACACAAACCAGCCAAAAGGATATTCCATACCATACAATGTCATGCTTAGCAATGGAAACTAGGTAAAGCGAAGTAGGGGGTATGTGGTTCTTCTTCCAAAGCAGCTGTTCTCTGAGACTGGCTGGACCGTGGTGCACTGCAGGTGAGAGGTGGCAAGTGACTTTTTGCATAAATTTTTGTTGGTTTTAGGTTTGTTTGGTTGGTTTGTTCTTCCTTCCTTTTCCTTTGCTTATTAAACTGTCTTTCTCTTGGACCACGAGTTTTCTTCCACTCTCCTTATTTTCTTCATCAGCCTGCTGGGGGAAGCAGCAAGCGAGCAGTTGTGCAGGTGTTCAGCTGCTGGCTGGGGTCAACCCCACACTCGACTCTTTATTCTCTCCCTCCAAAGCACAAGGATGTTTATAGTTGTGATCTGTGTCTGTTTCTTAAAAATGCACTGAAACAGTAACAAGCTGGAGTACTGTCTAGGGCTTCCTCTCCAGACTGCAACAAATAACCGGGTTTGAACGATTGGAGTGCTGTACTAGTTTGCTACCGTGAACCACAGAATGGTTTGGGCTAGAAGAGGCATTGAAGATCACCTGTTTCCAACTCCCTACTGTGGGCAGGGAAACTTTCCATTAGACCAGGTTGCTCAAAGCCCCATCCAACTATGAGCCATGTGAAAGAAAATCCATAATTTCATTTTCGCAAACCACATGCAAAAGTGAATACTAACCATCAAAACAAATAAGGCAAACAAAATTATACAATTCCAGCAGATTTCTAACCAAATAATTTATTTTTGACAAATGCTTTCACAATCTCACTTTTAAGTCCATTCCCTAACATCTGAATGCCAGTTTAACACACATAATGAATAGCAGGTAGAAACACATTTCCAAAGATTATTTCAGATTGCAACTTAGCCCAGTATTCATATAGTCATCAGAAAAACCTGCAGGCTTTGAGAATGACTTAATTTTTCTTTTGAGATATAAGGTACAGTACAGGAGTGTTACTGCACAGAAATATTAGTCAGAGAAAAAACACCAGGGACCCACACCCTTCCCATTGTTTTGAAATGTAAACATTAAGACACTTGGAATTTCAAATAAAAATTGCAGGGCATATGTTAAAGAAATGGCATACCTGTTACAATCACAGAATACTACTAATCTCTCAGATATTTCCAGCACAGACTTATTGGCACAAACCCAGCAAAAACCCCCAGAGCAAGAATAAAGCCTTATGACCTATTACCTCTCAAACACTTCCCTCCTTTCTGCCTTTAAAATTAAGAACTGCATGTCAAATTTTCAAATAAAATTAGCATCTTGCTATTTAAGAATTGTTCTCACACTAGAGCAACTTGTCTATATACAAAACTTCATCAGGTAAACTGATTTCTAAAGAAAGTTGCAAAAAATTTGGGCATTTTTCACAGTTCTACAAGTGGCCGACACAAAAGTCAACAAACCCAGTCCACTGTATCATTAAGTCGAGCCAGGTAACACAGCTCTGGGCTGCGGGTGTGGACACATACTGTGCAAAACAGGCAGTACTCAAGATTAGCTACTGCTGATTTCGAATTTCTGAACTGCTCTATTAAACAATTTTCTATACTCAAAAATACGGTTTAAAAAAAATCAGCAGTTAGCATATATGAGAAACAAAAATACAAAACTAAATCTCAAAACTTGTATTTTAATCTGCCTTTTAAGTTTCTTAGCAGCTTCCCATAGGCCCTGTTTTCAATGGTTTCAACCAAGGTTTGCCTAAGGACATGCAGCTGACTCAGAAGTTAACAAAAAAACAGGGCAAGCCACATGGGCTCTCGTTCTCGCAGCACTCTGGAACAGATCAGGGTATTTCACCCGATTGCCTGCCCGTCACGAACACCACAAAACTGTCCCTGAGCATCTCAGCACACAGTCACTGCCTTGACTTGCATACCTAAGAGTAGATATTTAATTTTAACCCCATGTTCATTTCTATGAATAAAACATATCATAGATACGTGCTCAAGAAGCCACTCCCACCTGGCACTCAGGTTAGAGAGGCTGCAGGTTTACTCATGAGCCTGCTCAGGGCTGGCTGCTGGCACAGGGCTCCATCTACCGGTATGAGATCCTGCACACCTATGGAAAGAGCTGGTGGAGAAAAAATAAATCAAAATCTCAACAGCTATTTCACATCTCTGTTTGCTAATGAGATATTCCGAAGACATAATATGAGACTATTCAGAAAACACTACTGTTCCAGAAGAAAATAATCGACAACTACATGAACTCACATGCTAGCTTGAAACTGTTGCATGAAATCTTTTATTATCCTTTAATACTTGTAAAATATGTCTCAAAAACTGTTCTAAGGAAGCACCATTTTCTACAAGATGTAGACTACACACTCCCAATGCAGATGTAAATCTTTATTGCTCCTTCTTAATGCAAGCAAATAAACAAATAGACAACTTCCAAAAATTACTGAAAACTGCATAATATTGGCACAATTTAAGGCATTAGAGGTGGTCCTTTTCTTTAAAAAAGGGAACTCCTCAAACATGCAGAAACAAAGTTTCAGAAGGAGACTGCTACTAGTATTCATCAAGGCTATTTCTGCACAGTGGGAGCTGCAGCTATACTACCCCTAACTTTAAAGACTAATTTGACTACTGCTGTAACATGCAGCATTTCTCAAATTGAACCATTTAAATCTTGCCTTAATAATCCCACTGTGCCTTCAACTCATGTCTGGGAGTGAAAAAGAGCAGTACCTTTCCCTCCCCAGAGCCCTTTGCGCCCATCAGCCAAGGTTATTGAGCTCTGGCTGCAGAAGAGCAGACTAAACAGAAAGCAGCAGAAGCAGCGCTATGCCTTCTGTGCAGCACTTCAGGAGATGCCTGAGCTTGCCAAGGGCCAACAGCCGGCTGACCAGCCAGCCCAATTCTGTTCTCCAAGGCATGGCTAGCAAGATCAGCAGCTAACTTATGACTGGGAGCAAGAAAAGAGAGTGCAGGAAATGGACAGTGAGCTCCACAACTCCACCCCGCTTCTTTTCTTTAAATATCCTGCCTCACACTCAACACCATGTTGAAGGCAGCTGAGCAGGGCTCAGAACAGGGTAAGGGAATCCTTGAAATACCCACATCCCTCACATAGTACCTAAACACAGGAAAAGATATGACTAATTTAGTCAGGAACACCTGGAAACAACCAACAGATGGTCACAGCAAGAAGGCAGGAACGGAGCACAGAGCAGTAAAACCGAGGCTCTATGTATGATCCTGTAAGGCAAGGAGAACTGGTGAACAAGGGCATCAGGGAATTCACATGGCTCCTCCTGTGGCTCAGTTTTCCCAATGCAGTTTGTTCCCCATAAATGACAGTTAAAGAGACTAATAGAAAAGAAAATCTCCTACAATGAACTTTACACAGCACCACAAAATGAGAACAGAATACTGTCTTTTTTCTTTTATTTTAACTGGAAGGAAAAGCAAATTTTAAATCTTGAAAGTGGCTTTTTACTTGCTAAATTTGAATTTTAATCAAAATGCATTTTAGAATAAAACTGAGCAGAACTATGGGGTTGCTGATGTCTCTTTAAGAAACAATGACATCAATGCAGCCTACACTTGAGAAGGATATAGGTGTGGAACTACATCCTTTTTCATCATACAGTCAGGTGCAAAGGGAAAAGTTAAACTTCAAGATTCCTGTGGTTTAATGAAAATAAATACCACCACAAACAGATCCAAGAACACAGACACATTAAATACTGTTTGTTTTTCTTCAGATACAGATCATGGGAATGGAGATATTTAACCACCTCAAGACTAATTTCTATTGCATTTTAAGCTGTTTACACTGTCAGCAAGCACCTGGTATCATGACAACTAGCAGAAGAAAAAAAAATAGAAAAAAGTGGAATAAAGTGAACCAGCATCTGTGAATACAGTTTTCAACTGGTATCAAAGTATTTGATTGGCTTACTTTGATTACACTGAGCAACTGAATGTCTATCATAGTTCCTGTATCACTCATCTAGTCATATTTGTAATGAAATTCAAAATAAGAAAACATTTCTGAAGCTCCACAAAAAGAGCTACAAAAATTTCAATAAATCTTAAAATTGTGGTGAGTGTTTCACAGTGCCAATTTCCTCATTACAAGGAAGGTATCAAGCAGCAAACTGGTCACACAGTGCTTATGTCAAATGTCAGACAAGGAAAACCACATCCTAATACTCTGTCATAACAGCAAATGGAAAAACTGCCTGTGCCTGTGCACACACAAAAAGCACACTCTAGAAATACACGATGAAAAATACTGCTTTGTTTCTCATGCTTGTATCTAAAAATGTACACAGCCAATTTAACACATTCCCACCCAACAATCACCTAATGCCTCTAAATTCCTACAGAACCTGAAATTTTATTTACTTGAATGTGAATCACAAGAACACATTGAGAAACAGCATCTTAAAGCAAGTCCAACTGCAGATCACAGAAATTTTAAGAACAGCATTTAAGAAAAGTAAGTTGTGACTTTCTAAAAGTAACACTACTAACTTTATTAAACTATTCTAAGGACACCAATGATTTTATTATATCAATACCACTAACGATATTATAGGATGGGTATAATTCAGGCAACTAAAACAAGCATAAATTATAATACCTGACACAACACTGCATTAGATATGTATCTTCATATTTCACCATATAATCTCTCTCAAATAGCACTAACTTTAAAAAAGAAAAACATAACTATGTATCATATTATCACTGAGAGCAATAAATGCTTAAAAAAGAATACACTCATTTTTGCATAACTTCTTTCAATAGCATTGAAGACACCACCGGAATGTCTTAGCTTTTCTAATTATGCTCAGTCAGTGTTCTCAGATCTCTTAACTGCACTCAGCTGCAAGCTGAGATACTATTTTTCTTGGTAACTACGCCTATCTTTTTTGCAGTCAATTCCTAAAATGAAGGTAAATCTATAATACATAGAAATAAACCAAAAAAACAAAATACAAACTATTTTCTTTCCTATCAAATGCAATAGGCAAGTGGTAAGAATGGTTTCACGTCCTCACCTGCTGAAACATCAGAATTAACAAGGAGAGGTGGTCAAACATACACATTCGGAAATAGTGCAACGAAAGAAAGCTAGAGCAGAGCTGATTAATCCCAAAGGAAACAAGTCAAGAACATCTTTTAAAAAAAGATGTAATACAAAGATTTAAACATATTTAACTTTATGCATTAAAAACTGAAACAACGAAAAATGTATTTTTAATTGTGTAAATATTCTACAAAAAATAAGTATTTTAATACTTTTAATTTCTATACACCTCAAATGCTAAGCCTCAGAAAGCCCTATGCCCTTTTCACCAACCCAACCTAAGCTTAGGATGATTCTTTTGTTAAACTGGCAACTTAGAACATTTTCAAGTTCTAGTCCCACCAGGGCTAATTAATAACATGCCCACCCATGAAGTAATTCTTCAGCACTAAATATTCCCTTTACAATCGGATATTTTTATTTATAAGCTAAAGTACAAGTCAACTTGTAAATTGCCTTAAATAAATTCCTACCATAAACTGAAAATGCTTCAACTACAGCAGGTTTTGATCCCATATTAAACTCCCTCACAGCGGAGCATCACACAGCATTTTTAGAACAGTTTCGATTCAGACACAACCCTGTTCTCATTCCACAAATCCTGATGGAAACTACCACCCCCTCCCTACAAAGACCTAATCAATAACCAAGCATTTTGATCCTTCTTCATAGTCCTAATATTACATTACCAAACCAGATTAGATTTTTCTCATTTATTTAACGCTTAACATTTAAATTAGTGCCTAGCCAGCCAGAATATTACTATTTAAATGAACGTATAACTTAAAGATCAAATTCTGTCCTCAACAGATTTACACAAAAGGACAGAAAGAATAACATTTGTCTACCAGCATGTTATGTGGATCTCCTTAACTCAATTTATTACGGATTTCATGGTGCAAAAATTAACGCCCTCCAGGAGCTGAACTCATTACCAATTATTTCTTCCAAATCCACAGTGTAATCCCATGCTTCTGTGACTAATGGGAGTTTTGCCATTCACTTAAAGGGAAGTTAGCTCTGCTCCTGGGTTTGCTACTATATCAAGAGATAGATACCGAACAAAATGATACCACAGCCACTGTCTTGACTTTTTTTTTCTATTACATAACAGATACTATGAGCCAGTTCCATGTATTTTAATCCCTGCTAAAAATAAAACAAACATATTGAGGATAATTTCAACTACACATGAAGTCAACAACAGGATTATATGCCTTTTTTCAATGTGAACTTCCAGAATATATTTCAGCAACTTCCAGAATATATTTCAGCAACTTTTTTCAATGTGAACTTCCAGAATATATTCCAGCCTGTAGTGGACTGGACCCTACTCAGCCCTTCAACCCCTTCTCTATTCCAGAACCCACAGAAGCATTCCAGCGAGTCATCTGGTGCTCGTGCAGCACACCCAAGTCACAACACACGTACAAACAGCCTCCCACCAGCCACCTGGCCCAATAAACTCCTTCTACAGGCCTATTAGAGAAAAGCAGAAGTAAACAAAACAAAAACTAACCAACAAACAAAAAAGGGAAGAAAATAAGCTGTATGCATACTCTGGTGGCCAAAATGAAGTTGACCATAGGCTACAGGTACCACAACTCTAACTTTCAAAACAGCAAATGCTTTCAGAATAATTAACTGAACCACTGAGTTTTCCCCTGAAAAGCAGGAAATAAATATTACAGTGCCTTTGGCAAGGCTCAGCCAAGCATAATGGTGCACAGTAAATACAATAAGCTGTTTTCATGTTTAGATGTTCAATAAAATAGAGTCAGGGTCAAATAAACCCTTAAACAACACATCCTGCATTATGACAGGCATTCAATTTAAATGATCATGTCTTTTATTTGTACTTAGGACAGATCAGCAATGCCTGTTTCACACTTCATACATAAAGCTTCAAGAAATTTAATTTATTTTAGAGAACGGTAACCTGCATGTGAACATTTAAAAAAATATTATTTGATTCATTGATACTATGAAAACCCAAGACCAATCCCAGCAATACCTCATGCTGTGGTGGGCTAACTCTGGAATTCAGGTGCCCACCAAAGCTGCTCTATCACTCCCTCCTCAGCTGGACAGGGGAAGGAAAAAGATAACAAAAGGCTCACTCACCAATTACCATCATGGGCAAAACAGACTTGACTCAGGGAAATACCAAACTTTAAAACACCTTCCTCCCATTTCTTCCTGGGCTTAACTTTACTCACAGTTTTCTCTACCTCCTCCCCACTGCAGAGCAGAGGCATGGAAACAGGGTTTACAGCCAATTCATCACACATCGTCTCTGCTGCTCCTTCCTCCACAGTGGGAGAACTCTTCACACTCTTCCCCTGCTCCAGTGTGGGGTCCCTCCCACAGGAGAAAGTACTCCATAAACTTCAAGACGATTGCTTCCCATGGACTAATTATTCACAGACTGCTCCAGCTTGAGTCCCTTCCACGTGGTTCAATCTTTCAAGAACAAGCTCCTCCAACGTGGGTCCCACATGGGCTCCCTGCTGCCCAGCTCTAGCATGGGCTCCTCTCTACAGGTCCACAGGACCTGCCAGGAGCCTGGTACAGCACACGCTTCCCATAGGAACACAGGGAACATCCACCTGCTCCAGCGTAGGATCCTCTGTGGGCTGCATGTGGGTATCTGTACCAGCATGGGTGTCCATGCACTGCACAGGCACACCATGGTCTTCACCACAGGCTGCAGGGGAATCTCTTCTCTGATGGCTGGAGCACCTCCTCCCTCTCCTTCATCACTGATCTTGGTGTCTGCAGAGTTGTTTCTCTCACACATTCTAACTCCTTTCTCCAGCTGCAAGTGAGAATTCGCACTGCCCCCCCTTTCTTAACTCTGTTATCCCAGAGGTGCTATTGCCACTGCTGACAGGGTCAGCCTTGGCCAGCAGTGGATCCATCTTGAAGCTGGCTGGCATCGGCTCTGTCAGACATGAGGGAAGCTTCTAGCAGCTTCTCACAGAAGACCCTCTGTAGCTCCCCTGCTAAAGAACCTTGCTACATAAAGCCAATACACATACAAACTATTTTCAAAATTCTAATATATAATACTCTTTAATATACCAAAGGCCACCACTCTGCAGAAACTGTCAGTCTGCATTTTAACCCGCCCCTAAAAGACAAAGTCCACATCAAGAATCATCATGGAAAACAGAAGCCTGCTGTTATGAAGCTAGCAAGGAGCTTCCTCACAAAACTAGCAGGGAGCATGCCAAGCATCCTTAAAAAACTGGTGGCTGAAAGCAGCAGAGATTCATCTTAACAGCTGAGCATTTACACTGGTTCTTTCCATACCTGTATCTGTTATGCAAATAAAGGTTCAATACTGTTTCTCTTTCTCCTTCAAAATCATCTTTCTTTCAAAGGAAAAGGAAAAAGGCAGCAATCATACTTGCAGGAATATCTGTCAGTTGCAACATCAGCCTGTAGTTAAATCTGTCAACAGACAGCAGCCCAGAAGGGTTGTTTGTTTGTTTTAAAGGTAGGTTTCAAAACATTGATTGCCCACATAGGATAACAGACCTAAAAGTGAAAAGAAGCCTCTGCATTGATTTGGGTGATCTGCACTAAAGTGAGCATCAAGTCAGGTCATCAATTCATAGCTTAAAACCATTTCACTATGGCATTTCACTGCCATCAACATGCACCATCTACTCTGCCCTATGTTTAGCAGAATAAAAAGTAGGTAGCATAAAGATCCACTAGGGTATCTCTCAAGCTCATGACTAATTTTACACAAAACTGATCTATAGGCAGGATGCGCTCCCCCTTCGTCTTCAGCTCAAGTATGTCTTCTTGCTTTATATTCTAACGAATAATTTGTTGATTCTTTCCACAGAGAACTATCAAACATGTATTTACTCTTCTCCCCTAACCCCTTCCAGCAAGATCTGAAAACTCCCTTCCTTTTTTACTAATCTAGGCACTCTCAGAAACCAAAACCCTCACAAACTGCAAAAAGCTACATGTGGCCCATGTAGTATCAGCACCGTAACCCTATTTCTGCCAGTAATACAATGTGTTGGATTTGTCTTGCTGCAAGAGAAATACCAAGCCAGAAACAAAACCTTGTTTTGCTTCTTACCGGTCAGGGAAAGAGTTTAGCACCATTATAATGCATTTCTAATTTAGCGTCAACTAGAATGACTTCTAACAAGCAGGGAGACAGATTAACAGAATGCGAAGAAAAGTTACATTTCCTTTTCCAAAACAGGCAAACCAATAACTAAAAGAGAAATTGGGTAAATCCAGAAACAAAGCAAATAAACAAACAGAAAGGCAAGAAGCCTGATTAGTTATCAGGCGAAAACTGGGGAAGAGATTTTTAAAACTTACTTTGTTACCCACTACTACTGGGCAGTAGTCCCCATTACAAACTGTAATGGGAATCATCCTCTAAAGAACTTGCAGTATCATCGCAAGAAAACCTGTAATTCCTGGAGAAACTAGTAGCAGCAACTGTCCTTACCTTCTTAAATCCTATACATAATTTCACCTCCCAGACCCTCTCTTCACTTTTCATACTGCAACTAGAATTGCAGTAATTTCTTCTCAGCTAGACAGACAAGGCAAGTTTATCACTTTCAAGATCCTGATATCAGTGCTAATCCCTTTACCAGTGACAAGGCAGAAGAGCTCATAGCCATCAAATTGATGGCTCCTCACTGGTGTACACAGTTTTATCTCACATAGTCAAAGAACCTTGTCATGAATGACAACGTTCTGGGTACCAAACAGCAAAATAAAACAGAACCACCACATAGAGGAAATGTTTAACTGGCATGGTAGTTTTAACTCTTGTTAAACCTCACAAGAATTTTAAGTTAGTGTCATAATACATTTAAATAAACAAATAATCTAAAACAAGTGGTTTCAAGTTAAACCAGAGTTGAACATTCCTAGAGCAGAACTGGTCAAGTATGGATGCTCAAGGACAGGTACAAGAACAAGGCAAGCACATCACTGCCTTTCCCTAAAACCCACAGATCCTAGAACCTCCAAGATCTGCAGCTCTGAGATCTTCTGAGCCAGAAGCACATTGCTGCGGTTAACCGATTTTTCTTCCACAGCTAAAGCACTGCAATTTAAGACTGTTCTAACTGTAGTTAGAACTTGCTGGAATATTCAAAAGCCACTACGGTGCTCCAGGGCACTCTGAATTCCCAAACTCGGGCTGAACTAACTCCTACAGCAACCCAGCTCCAATCACCTCAACCCCCTGAAGTTGAGCCTAGACCCTGCTGTAGTTGTTCCACGGACAAACATCGGTGGATGTATTTTCTCGGGTAAAATAGACCTTTTGGGTACATTTACAGAATGTTTTTCTCCCAAACTGTTCACACGGAGAAACCATAGCCTTTTTCCTCAAAAGAAACAGACCCTCACAATATTATCAAGAATTCTGACTAGCAGGAATTACAATAGGAGCAGAGGTACACAAGCCATTTAGATTTCCTAAGCAGCTTTTTTAAAGTCATAAATATTTTTTTTAAAAGCACAAACTTTATTTTGGCAAGTTCTTCTGGTGCGGTTTTTTCTCTGGTTTTTTTTTAAATGTATTACTACAATGCTGAGTATGTTCCACAGTTTGTTCTCATCTGACACTAAAGATCCAGCACCGACCTCCTGAATTTTTTCGGGGCAGGTTTCATCTCGGACTGTCCCGGCTTCCTTCCCAGCGCTGCCCCCGTCCCGGGAGGCGGCAGCCCGTCCATCCCTTCCCTCCCCGCTAAGCCGACAGCCTCTGGGACTCCAATTCGCGCATCCCCGCACGGCAAACTTGCTTCCCCCTATGTCCAGCTGCGGAGCGGGCGGTAAGTCGGGCAAGCCGGGGTCACCCGGCCGCCACGGGGAGTTAACATTAACCCAGCCAAGGGGCTGCCAAGGCACACGCAGCCGGTCAGCGGCTCAAGGGCCCGGCGGCGGAAGAGGCCGGGCAGGGCCGCTTGCCCGCGGGGAGGCGCTGGGGGCAGAGCGGCCCGACCCAAGGCCGCCTCGGCGGGACGCNCGGCCGGGAGCAGGGGTCGAGGGGCTGGTTCGGGGGGGTCTCTCCTGCCCGTCCTGCCCCCGCACAGCCAGTTGTGGTTTCCTTCTTGGGGTGTTAGCGCTGGGGTGCTGCCCAGGATGGACGGAGTTCCTTACTAAAGGACACATTAATCACAAACGGAGAGCCAGACCCTGCCAAGGATATTGAGGAAATGAATGGAGTGGCGCTCATGTACTGGTTTGGGAAGAGGCCATATGGAAACAGGATTAAGCCTAGAAGTGCTCTAGGAAACCTGCACAGTGGGAAGGTTGCCCTTTGCGGGGGAGGAGGGCGGGGTGGATGGAAAATAAGGGATATGTGCCGTATGTAAAAGAGACTTCCAGTTGGGGAATTGAATTAAAGTGCATAGATTCAGAGTTTGAATACTGTGAAACAAACTTAATAGTTTCCAAACAAGAGCAGACTTTGTTTGGTTTTTTTTAAGGAGCAGGTGTTATGCTACTGTGTGAACATGTATGCAATTTACATGCACTCTGACCATTATTTTTCAGTTTCTTCATGTAAACCTTTTCTTTGATGCAGGGACACCTTCTGCAGAAAACAAATCTGTCTGACCAGTTTCCGCACCCTCTGATCAACTCCAAATTCTCTTTGCTGTGGAAATACTGTAGCAAAGTCCACCTTAATACTAGATTTGCTATTTGCACCCAAAGGAACATTGCACAGGGAGGACTAAATCTCTGGAATAAAAAAGTAGTGATGCTTCAGCATCTGCTTTTTGATGATAGGGAACACTGGAGACTTGATCATCCAGGAATATTTATTGAGCAGCAGTCTCAAGGAGCCAAAGCAAGGGAACTGAGGCAAATGCTAATAAAACATTGAAGTTGAGATTTTAATTACTTAAAGGTCAGCACATTCGAGGTTTATTAATTTAAGGGAGTTATTCTGTATTTCTACAGCAATCCTCACGCAGCTCCTACATAGATCAAGAATTCATGTTATTGTTTATTTGCTGATGCATTCAAACTCTATAATTGAATGCTATACCTGACTATTACTCCCTTTTGCAATTAGGGTCTTGGTCTTTTAAACACTTTATTAACACCTCTCTGTATATTTCCTATGTTCCCATCCTTTTCAGTAGCAATAAACCCGTTGCTTTTCTCTAATCTTTGTTCTACATTACAAAAGGTTATATTTCCTTTCAAGCTTGGAATCTCTGTTCAGTTAGCAACATTTGTTGCTAAACTATCCCAGAACACTCGCAAGCACTCTGCAAACTAATGTATCAGAATACCCCTAAGAACTGTCTTGCCCTTCAATGGTGCTGCCTCTGGGATGAGCCCATGCTGTCCCCAACGTTGCACTCGAGCATCTTCTGGAGAAGCAGACTGGCCGTGCCGAAAGCAGTGCTGGGGGCTGTCGGCAACGGCGCTATGTCTCAGCACTTCAAGCCCGTCCCCTGTCACCGTTTTCTTTACTAAGATGGGCCAACAGGTCCGTGTAACACATGTAATAGTTCCTCCAAATGACAGAATACCCGTGTCCTTTGAACATCGAGGTGCTGGAACCAACCTTTAGACTAAAGGTTTTGAAAGGACAGTAGGCTTCAAAAAGACAGCCTGTGAGCCGAGCGAAACGGCACCACCGACCCTTCCTAGAAGCTGAGCCGCAGAGGATGTGCGGCTGTTAGCTGTGTCCCATCAGCGGTGGGGAGCAGGATTGCAATTGTGCGCTGTATGGCACCCGCCCCGAGGCGGGAGTGTACAGCCCGAGCCTGAGCAGGCGACCGGCTGCTGCCAGAGCCTCGCTCCCCGCCCCAGCCCGGGCGATCCAGCGCCGGCCGTCCCGGCTCTGCCCTAAGAGAGAGAGGCTGCCGCTTTCCTGTCTAGAAGAGCTTGCTCGTAGCTGCGAGCCCGTGCCCTGCCCGGGGCCGCCCTCTGCCTGGGGCCGGCTGCCAAAGGCCGCTGCGGGGCCGCGCAGCCCGGCGCCCCCGCCCCCGGCGTTCGCGGCCCCCCCTCCCGCCTGCAGATAACCGCGGCTCCGCGGGTCCCCCCGGCTCTTCCCCATCCGCCCAGCACGGACTCGGCCCCGGCCCGGCAGCCGCTCTCCAGGCGCCTGCTGCCTCTCGTCGCCGCCGCGGCTCGGGCAAGGATGGCTCGGCAGCCCCGGGGCTTTCTGCAGGAGGCCTCTCACCAAGTCGTCGCCGGAGGCTCGGCGGGTGAGTGGGCGCGTTCCTCCTGGGCGGGAAGGGTCTGCCCGTCCCCCGCCGGCGCTCCGCCAACTTGGAGCACAAGCGGCCGCGCCACTTCTCCCCCTCCCCGCTGCTCAGCCGGCGGGGAACGAAGCGGCTCATCAGCGGCTCCTCCCCCGCCGGGCGGCGCGGGCGGGCCCCGGAGGCGACCCTAGCGCGGGGGTCCCGGGGACAGCTTCTGTAACGGTGCTCGGCCCGCCAGTGGGGCAGGGGGGTGAAGGGGCGCTCCCTGGCTCCGCGGTGTATCTGCGCCACACACGCCCTGCAGCCCCTCGGGCGATAAGAGTGGCGGGCGGGCCCCTTCAACGGCAGCGGCCGCCGGTGTCCCCGTGCGCGGCTCTGCGGCACAGCCGGCCCGGAGGGCTTGAGCCGCGCTCCCCGGAGTCCACGGCGGGGATCCGCCTCCGGCGCCTGGATGCGGGACAGAAAACGGAGTTGCCCTGCGCGAACGGCTTCCCCGTGACACTCTTCGTCCCTGGGTTAGAGAGAAACCAGTGCAGGGCTACAATGGAAATGCGTTTCTGTGGGGTTTTGAAAATACTTTTAGGAATGGGGACATTAGTAATTCATTGGTACTGTAGCTGTACTGCAAACTACAAATGTCAAAACCGGACACGTCTGTTTAGCAGTGAAAGCATTGCTGGTCAATTTCTTCAGGTTTCTTACCTAAATCCCAGTGAAACTGAAATATTTAAGTCAGCCTGCCGTGTAGGGGATTTTAATACAATGTCCTGCTCTTTCAGCATACATATGTAAATCCTGTTAATATTTCAACTATGTAGTGTGTTTCTAAGTGTTCTTTAGTGTCTCTTCTGAGGTCTAAATGCAGTTTGTCGTATTATGTTTTACAAAAAAGAGAAAAGCTACATGTATCGTCTGTAATGCTTCAGTGTAAATGTGCACAAGGAAAATTGTCCTGTGGTTGAGACCTGTGTGGCTGTGACACTAGGTGTGAGCTGGTCTTCCATTCCCTCTAATTCCTCTGGTACCTCTGAATCTACTTCTGTGCGTTCCTGCCACCAACACACGTGAGTGAGCACTTTCTTTTTGTGCTAGTGACTCTGTATGCCCTTTGTTTTCAGCCTTCTTTGCCAGAGAGGTGTCATAGCAGAACTGGAGAAGTCTGCTGTCCCGGTGTAATAGCGTATGACTGCTGTCTCAGCCCTTCCACTGTATTGTACGACTGTTCATGTAGCTTTCTGCAGCCTTGGAAATTCTAAAGCTTTTTTTAGATTCTGCTTGGTACCACCCCTCTCTTCCTATAGGAGAGAATGGAAAGGTTTAATCTGTCCTAGACTGTTGAAAGCCCTTCATACCTGAAGGGATACTGAGGTGTTTTGCCACCAGATGTTTTGCAAGATGACAGATTTATCTGCCTTTAGCAGTTGGCCTGTGCCTTAGAGATTGAGATTGATCTAAGGCACTATCTTACCATCCTCTGGCAGGAGACTGTTTTTGTTATAGGCTCCCTTTGTTTGTAGAAGAACAGACTGTCTAACACACCAGAAATAAAATTGTCATTTAGATAAATGAAAAGTTTTACAGTAAGACTAGAATTGGAAAAATAGTGTGTTTGATGGCAGTGTGGATTAACGACAGCATGAAAAATATTTGGTAATCTGCTAGGCATAAGTATTAGGGTGAGAGAATTTTCAAGGAGACAACTGATCTGCATGCAACACTTTTCTTGAAAAGTATAATGTGAGAAGCGTGTTCTATCTAGTCCAGAGGCATAAAGATGCAAGCATTAAAGATGCTTGCAACTTTAATCTCCTGTCAGGCAGGCAAGTTCTATAGCTCCATCACTAGCCTTAAATTTGTGTAGAAATTTCTATTCGTTGGTTTTGAAATAAACCAGTAATGACTGTTCTCTTAGTGTGAACAACATTAAAATTGTACCTGGGGATTGTTAGATGGGTGGTTCCAATGTGACCCCTAAGGTGCCTTAGAGGGAAATGGCTGAAAGTTGGAAACTTGCTTGAACAGATGTTTTAAACTCAGTGGTGTTTTTTCCTGCTAATTTATAGAGAAAGTAGAAGGCAAAGGCTGGAGCTTTGAGGTCTTCAGTTAAAACTTGAATTTCTCAGGCAAGTGTAGATCCAACATGGAAAAGGTGGAAGCAGGGAGAAAACGATTGAGTGCGTGAGTTGTTGATGCTGTGCTTAGGATTTCATCCTAGTGAGGGGTTTAGTTTCCAGACCTTAGTTTCCCATTATTACTTTGACCACCCTATATTGCTTTTGGCTGTCTCTGCAGAAGGACATAGGACTCTTGTAGGTGTTTTATTGTGTTTCCTGGCCTCAAGTGAATGCTGCAGACATTCTAGAGTGACTTTGCTGTCTGTACCACAGCCTGGTATTTAGAAGGAAACAAAACCAACCAAACAAATGAAACCACCCCAAAAAACCCCAAACCCCCAAACAAGCATAAATTATTTTTAGTTAAGCTGTTTTTAAGAAAGATACTGTGAGTTGGATTCTCTCAAAGCAATTGTAGGAAAGTACTGAGGTGGTAGGGAATGAATGGCACATAGGTGTAATTAAAGGGTCAGAAATATTGTCTGCGTAAGTAAAATGAGAGGTTATTTAGTATCTGCATGTCTGATGCAAAAGGATCTGATAAGAAATAATTCTGCTAGGTCGAGTGGAAAATTATTAGAGATAAGCCTAAGCTGGCAGAACAGGAAGAAAGGGATTTTTTGATGCTTTACGGAAGATGACAGGACTTGTTCATGGACTTCATAAAGACACGGGAAGAGAAAGAAAGAAATCAAGCATGACCCCTAGTCTACAGGAGTGATAAAATGGAAGATACTGGCATGCTGGAAGGAGAAAGGAAAGTATTCAGTGTTTTAAGAGAAAATATATAAACATACTGTTGGGTTTCAGAGGCATTGCTAAGTTAAACTTGAACAGCTCTCTGCTGTAATTGAACTGTAAAAGTCAAGCATGACAGATCTTATGCATACTTTGTCTGTGGCAAGGGGTGCATCGGCTTCCATGTGGCTTGTAATCTGATTTCATGTGAAATGGAAAGCTTTGCTTCCTCAGAGTGAACAAAATTTTAAATATGAACAAAGTCTTACTCAGTCTTGGCTTACATTACTTCTGCTGGCATTGTTTGCTCCTATCTTTCAGATTCCTTAATGAAGGTTAATAGCATAATTCAAAATACTTGGTTTTGTTTGCTTGCCTGGGTGTATGACAATAGTGAGGAAAAGGACTTCGACTGAAATGTAATTGGGACACTTCGTTAGGGAGTTCAGGCCCTTCTAGTACAGGGAACTGCAGGCATACTCCTTTTCTCTAGTGGTTAATTAGTAAGCTAAGGCATGTGTGGAATTCATAGCAAAAAAATTAAAGAGAAAATAAACTCTAAACTGTAAGGATCACTGTGAAAAAAACAACTTGGGAGCCTCTGATTTCCTTATATTTATAGCAATTCTTCAAAAGGTTGTTTGAGAAGTTCTGTCAATGCAGGGTTCAAGTCACAAGAAGAATTGTTTCTCTAAAACACAAAGATCAAAAAAATTCTTGTTTTTCCTGCCTGTATGGAAAAGGCAGAAATTAAAACTGTAGTGTTGCAGACAAAGACAATGGGTATTTTTTTCCTCATGGAGAGGAACTGAATAGTGCAAAGTATGTTATGTGATACCCAGATTAATTTGTCAAGACATCCTTGTAACAGATTGTTGAATCAGTTTGAATGATGAAATGCAAATGTGATAAACAATTGCACAGATACCCTTGGCACAGTGAAGGCAGGATATAGTTACCCTGAAGGTTTTAGGATGCTTCTACTTGATATAGGCGTGTTCTTGCTTTTTAATGACAAAAGACTGCAGATGGAGACAATTAGCTAAAACCACAGGTAACAGTAAAAAAAAATATGTTTAGTTGTATGATTACCTCTCTTTCTTCCATATATGAACAAATAACCTATAAACATTTTAAATTTCAAAGTTAAAATTTTGAAGAGTTTATGTAATATATGTAGTAAGTGATAAATAAAAAGATGACGTGTTTCTCGGATCTGTAATATTTAACTGATCTTTAAGTACTTTTCTGCTGAAAATTCCATGTCACTTTGCCTAATTCCATTTAATAAATGAACATGAACTGCAAAATTAATTACTGTAAAATGAATATGGAAAAGTTAGAACAAAATGAGCTTTAAAATAAAATAATTACTTCATAGGGATAATTGAGGCTGATCCTTTTTCCCCCCTATTCTTCATATTTTCATGAAACAGCAGGGTTTCTGCCTCTCTGTACTTCTCTGCTTCAATTTTTTATACTTTTTAAAAAAAAAATTTTAAAGAGTTAGGTTTCAAGCTGCATTGAAACCTAATAGAACCTAATAGAATTTGGGAGTCTAATTCTGTTAAGCTCCTTTGAAAGGCCAAACCTTTTCTCTTGAGAGGTGTTTTATTTCAGGAGTAGACAAAGTTGATTAACCTGGATAGCAGCAACTTCTTTGAAGCAGATCTATAAGCAGGAAAGGCAATTGACAAGGTAAGACTGTCAAATGCAAATACAGTATTAAAACCAGTGTTTGGTCTTCCTGTTGCTAGAGACATTAGGCAGACAAAAATCATTACAAGGTATGCTAGCCAGCATACTCTGTGAAACACCTTAGGTTATTTCATCCCTATGAATGGGAGAGGGAGCATGATAGATGTACAGGAAGCACTGGAAACAGCAGGAAAATGGTCTAATTATTTCCTCCCCCTCCCTTGTTTTCATTTTTATCACAGTTTTCTGGGAGTTAAAGTTAGGAGGAGTATTCTGTGTTTTCTTGGGTGCTTTTTTTCTTGCTTTTAAGCCATGCAGTTCATATTCACATGTTGCTAAAAATAATCAGTTAATGCTCAGAGGTAATTTCAACTAGCTAAGTACTTGGCTACACCTTGTAACTATCTTGATTTCAAACCATAATATTTTAAAGGGCTTAAACCTTCCTTTCCCCCTTTCTCTGAAGTCTCTTAAGGCTGAAATATTATCTGAGGCCACAGTACATGCTCAGTGTCTTTCACTGCCTCAATTTAGTGTTTCAGATGTTAGCAAAGTCTTTACATTAAAAAGCTAAGGAATGGAAGCAGTCAAATAACATTTATTTCAAGGAAACATTCTACAAGTTAAAGTACTCCAAGGGAATGCACTAGCAGCAGCCAATGAAGTCAATTTTCTCTGCTAGTCTGAGAAATTAGTAGTGTGTCAACCTAGTGTTGGACTTGGAGGTTTGGAGGGGAGTTGCTTGGTTGGCAATATGGTGAGGAGAACTTTGGGTAAGAGAAGACCAAAATTAGTTTAAGTGTGTGTAAGCTGAGATATCAGATATCCTGAACCTCCTCCAGTATGCTTGTAGAAGTTGGGAGGACAATAGGAACAGTTGGGAAGTTAAGATTTGGGAAAGATTTCTGTTTCTGCTCAGACAACCATGCATGCATGCTGTGTTTTATGAAAAATGCTGGAAAGAAAATGTGAAGTACCTTCGCAAGGTCTTCTTTCATCGTTATATGGTTCAAAGAGGGAGTACAATATTCAGTACAGTTTGACTTCAGTGGGTCTCTGGAAATAAGGAAGAGCCACCAGGGAAACTCAGACAAACTGATGCTAGTTTTGAAGCCAGCATGGTCGAATTGTGGGCTTTGGTCTCCTAGGCACTTCAGAACCATGCAACGTGATATTTTTTAACTAAGTAGAATATAGTTCTGTGCTGCAGACCAGTGCAGTGACCAGCAGCTGAGGGTATGCAGAATGCCATGGAATGAACCAGCTGAAGTTACCTTGTGAACCATTACCAGTAGAAATTTTTCAGAGTATTTTCCCACCTACTATAGCGTTTCAAATTTTAGTTCTATAACATTGTTCAGTCTTTGAGCCTGTCCTTTTCTACCAGCTGATACACTCCTGAATCTGAAAGACAGATTGAAGTGTTTGCTTTTGTATACTTCTAACTTAATTAAATGTTACTGGGTTGCCACAGAAAACCTTGTTTAATTTTAGTGGAAACTAATGAAATCCTCATGAGCTTTCATACACTTTGCTGAATATGCAAAGCTGGCAGCTAGCTGAATTCCTCTAAATTTTCAGACAGTTAAGTAATTTGAAGAAGCAATACCCATGCAATATAGTTTTAGTTTAAAGGTAGCAAAGTAAAATTGCTATGTAGAATCATGGAATCATAGAGTGGTTTGGATTGAAAGGGACTTTATAGGTCATTTAGTTCCAATCCTCCTGCCGTGGAGAGGGATGCCACTCATTAGATCAGGTTGCTCAGGGCCTCATCCAGCCTGGCCTTGAACACATCAGGGTTGGGGCATCCAAAACCTCTCTGGGCAACCTGCTCTAGCACTTCAGTGCCCTCTGAGTAAAGAATTTCTTCATAACATTTAATCAAAAACTTCCGTCTTGCAGTTTAAAGCCGTTGCCCCTTATCTTGTCACTATCTGTCCGTATAAAAAGTTCCTCTCCCTCCTTTTTATAAGTCCTTTTTTATGGTACTGACAGGCCGCAATAAGTTCTCCCTGGAGCCTTCTTTTCTCCATGCTGAACAATTCCAACTCTCTCAACCTGTCTTTGTAGGAGAGATATTTCACTCGCTATCGTTTTTGTGGCCTCATTTGGGTCTGCTCTACAGGTCCACGAACTTCTTGTGCTGAAGACTCCAGATCTGGATGCAGCACTGCAGGTGAGGTCTTACGAGAGCAGAGTGCAGAATCTACTCCCTCAGCCTGCCCCCACTGCTCGTGATGCAGCCCAGGATGTGGTTGGTCTCTTGGATTGCGAGTGCTCATTGCTGGCTCATGTCCAGTTTTTCATCCACAAGAATCGCCAAGTCCTTCTCTGCTGCTCTCAATGACTTCTTGTCTCAGCACCTACTCATGTCTCTCCTTGCCTGACCCAGGTGCAGCACCTTGCACTTGGATTTCTTGAACGTCATGAAGTACTTGGTAGGCCCCCTGGTCAAATTTGTCCAGGTTCCCTGGATGGGATCACATCTCTGTGTTGTGTTAACTGCGCCACTAAGCTTCATGTCATCTGCATGTGTGCTGAGGTCTCGCTGTCTGTGTCCTTGATGAAGACATTGAAGAGCACTTGTCCCAAGACAGAGCCCTGAGGGATGCCACACATCACTGGCCTCCGCTTAGGCATAGAGGCATTGACCTCAACACTCTGTCTGTGTCCAGAGAATGTTTAGGGTGAACTGATCTTGTTTGAGCAAGTCATTGCAGTGTATGAGCAAGTCATGAACGCGCATTTAGAGCTCTTAAATGTGTTTTAAGCTTTGTTTGGGGATTTTTTTTTTTTAAATGTAATAGCTTTTATATGGGGGTTAAGATATGAAGTAAATTTTACGTGTTTATGTAACAGTGACAGAAACAAACTAAGAATTTTCATAATTTCTAACATGCCATGACACCTGCAGTGTGCTTATTACTTTCTGTAGAAACTGGGACCCTGAAAAGAAGAATTTTTTGGTCTGTGGACTCAGATATAGGTCAAACTGCTTGTTGAACTTGGGGATTAAATTTCAGACTTGCTCTGCTACTCACTTGGTTTGGGAATCTTGCAGCAACCTCATAATTCCCGATGTGTCTTTGTTCCGAATAGGATATAATGGGAAAAAAAAAGTAGTTGGCTGAGCTTTATTTAGTCTGACATGTTAGCCATTGGGGACAAAACATTTTGTTCACAGAATCTTCTGTGGGTGTAATAAGGCACTTATCCTTCAGATTTTGTATATATAGTAAGCATGAGGGTTTTAAGAAAGGTTATAAATTTTCTGTTGTTTTTAGAGTAACAAGTTTTTTCTCAAAAAACCTCACCTCTTATTTCTCACCCTCCACAAAACCCCAAACCTGTCAAAACGACCAACTTCCCACCTAGAAAACGGAGTAATGAAGTTATTTGCACTCTTTCGTTCTACTGCCCACAAGATGGCAGTGCAATACCACAATAAGATGCTTAATATGCTTTTTCTTATGTGTGACAGAGCAATAAAAACGTATGTTGAAGCTGTTGCACTTAAGATTAGCATATGTAATTTTGAATGATAATGTGCGAAATAAAAGCTTAAACATGTCAAATAAGTAATGATCAATAAATGCTGATTTCATATGTGTAACTGCAAAACCAATGGCACTGAATTTGACTTTCATTGAATTAACCACAAGAACTCTAAATGGTGACATTTCACTGGTAAAGGTCAATAGATGGCTGTAAAGCTCAGATACCATGTGTAAATAAAAAAACTCAGGATAAATTCCTATCCCAGTATAAGGAATATGCAAATAGCAACTGATTTCCACAGTGAGGAATTTGAGTCTTGATTATATTAATTTTAGCCTAGATTTTATGCAATATTGCAGAAATGTCATCAAGCTCTCAATGCCAGTCTATAACCAAAGTAAAGACTCCTGTGTTACATGCACACTGCTGTAAGCCTCTGTTAACTTCCTTCAAGTATTTGCAGGCATGAGACCTACAGCAAAGCATAAAAGCTTAAAGATATACACTTCTTCAAAATAAGCTCTAAAATTTTGTTGTCAGATTTTAAAGTTAAATAATATTGTAGAATAGTATATGTTATACATGTGAAAGCATGTAGGTAGTCAAAATAATTAGTACTGGAACATGCCTGTTGTAAAATTCATAGGCAAAAAATCCTTTGTCTGCAGAGGCAGTTCTGAAGCTGTTGCAACTTCTGTGAGCCAAGATTATACTGGCATAAAGAGCAATTTTTCATTACTGTTTATTGTTTCATCAGTTGTGCTTAGTGACTGATGTGCATATTCAAATCCATGTTAAATTGTTGTAACACAAGAGTTTATTATGCAGTAAGAATAAAATTCTAACACACAGCAACAAAGCATGTCTTTTGATAGAAATAGATGCATTTTCTGTGGCAGTGTTCTAGAAGAGAAAATGAAAACCGATTCTGGTTATTTCTGTGCATAAAATCTGGCAATTTTGTCTGTTAAGTGATGGCATTACAAATTTTCCTTTAACTGTAGCTTAGTTTCTGTGACATTACTTTGGATGTCCTTATACGTGTAAACATTCCTTCTTTATGCTTGCTGCTTTTCCATTTCAAGCTAGCAGGGTGGGAGACACTCAAAATCATACCCCCGAGACTGGAGGAACTCATCTGTTAGGGGATTGAAATTCTTTCTGGAAAATGATTATGTTAATGTTTTCAGACTGGTTTAAGTATTATGATTAGGGTTGATATGAATGAAAAGAGCTAAAAGGGCTGAAAGACAGGGGAAAAAAAAACAACCCCTTTTCAAATAGTAGTGTGACTCCTAGAACCTGGAAGTTTTGAAAATCAGTATTGCAATGATGAATGATAGGGATGCCTCTAAGTATTTTCAAGTATCTCAGTCTTGATTATAAAGACCTTAAATTTGTTCTTCTTCGATTTGACTTGAAAACATACAATTAAATTTTTTCCCCTTGGAGGAGATGAATTGATATTTGCTTCCAGTGGAAACCATCACTGGTCCTGTTGTTGGGTAAAGTAAATCAATATTGGTTTTTATAATCTGAAACTCTCACTTTCTGATGCCTAATTATTATTTGTGCAAGAAAGTGTTGAATATCAGCCATCTTAAGATAGTATTTTCTCCACTGAAAATCTGTAGTACAAGTCAACTGTTTTGGGTATGTTGAAAGTAGAGTAGTTACAAGGTAAGTACCTGCCATTTTTTCTGCAGCATGTCTTGTCCTGGGGAATCATTACAATTAGATATAATTGCACCAGCATCTGAAACAGGTAATTAGTGCTTCAATTGTCTAACGTGGTGGTTTTCTGATGAGAAAATAGCTGAGAGATTCTGAATGTTGTTGAGAAGTCCCACCCATACGCTGGGGAAGGAAACACGGGAGTAATCGGCCTTTAGATCTGCTTTTCAATCATTGAACTACACTGTTAACAGCTGCTTTTGTTTTCCCTCTGGATCATTTTCAATCCGTCAATTTTTGTCAGGAAACACAGTTTATGGGTCATCTTTTAGTCTTTAGTCAATGAATCATTTCCCAATTCAGTGTGTTATCCTAGTTTCCTGGGCTTTTTACTGTTTTTGTTATGCTGAGTTATGCAAACGTGTGGCTGGTGCCCCCGAACAGCAACACTCCCAAAAGTAAAGGAGAGTCTTAGTAGCCCTTTCAGTTTTAGAAAATTCTTTGCACTACTTATTTGACTTCCTCTGAGAGCCAATTCTGAGTGGCTTTGCAACAGGGTTAAGTTTTACTTACTTTTCTATTACTAACACTCATTTCTTAAAATTTAGTTAGAGAGTTGATTTTCAAGATTAGTATATATTTTGAATGTGTAGCAAATATCATTCAACTTTGTTTTCTCGGCTGGCTCCAGATAACATACTGAACTTGGTAAAACATGAAGGGCATATTGGAAAAAAAAAAAATGGTTCTAACTGCTGTAATCAGAGACACAGAAACAAAATTGAACTCTGCCTTATGGATTCTATGATATTTGATGTCTCTTCCAGCTTGTCGAGCTATGTGATTAATTTCTGAATTTGCAAGTTTGTTTAAAACCAAATCTTATCCTCAATGTTTTGGCATTAAAGCTTGAAATGATTAATTGTAGGTGTTTTAAGAACTGAACCATAAAGATGGCGCTCCTGATCTTTAGGTGAATTTTTCAGTCTGAGCCATGAGGTTATGAGTGCTTGAGATTTGAGATGATACACTGGGGGTTTTTAGGTTGGTTGCATAGATGTTCTCTACAGGCAGGTTTGCAATGCTGCATTGCATGTGGTGGTGTACAGATGTGCTTAGCATAACCCCATGGCAAGAAGTAGAAAACAAAGTGTCAGGGTGCTTATAGGTTTTTAGAAGAATTTATTTTCCAAAACATTGCCTTACTATTGATGCTGACCAGTGGCAGCACAATCTTGTGTATACACCTTAATTTTGTCAGAATTGCATAATAGTGTGAAAAGCAAGAGTGCTTGCTTTGTTCATGCTGCACATTCAGAACATCATGTCCAGTGCCCATTTTAGGTGCTTCTGTCATCATATTCTTGGCAGCCCCTGTTGTTCCTGGGTTGCTATACTAGTTCATCCTGCGATCAGTTCATAATCAAAATGAGGAGTTATGTAGAGGCATTGGCAATATTCTGAGAGTAAAAGACTCCTGGAAGAACATGAGAGCTTTGAGAGTCTTCGTAGTTCTGCTCTTCATTCATCTCCAAGTCTCTGGTTATTACAGAGCAATGAGACTTTTAAGAAAGCTCTGTATTTGGGGACAAGTGCTTCATTTTCTTCTCCTAAACAGGATTAGGATTCTGAAGGGAGTTGAGGCTATTGCATTAAGCAGGGGGAACATGGCTGTCACTTATTTATTATACCTCTTAGTAAAAATTTTACAAGACACAACTGTGATGCTGACTGGGTAATGAGACAGTCCTTGCTTGAAATAGTCTTCCTTGTGTTTTTTCTAAACAGTGAAGAACGTAAGTATCAAGATGCTACATGCTTTGGCTGGCGTATTCTTCCTTATTGTGAGATACGATGATGGCTGTCCCAGACGACAAAAAGGAAACAAAGCATTCTTTTCTGTTGATTTTTAGCAAACTTTTCTCCTTTCTGCAAAATTTCACTTTTTAATATGAGAAATAAAGCTTATTGATTAAAAAAAAATAAAACTTATTGATTTCTAAAAGGGAAGAAGAAAGCATGAAGGCTTTCTGCAGATATAAACCAATGAATGTTATTAGAGAGTTGGCTAAATGGAAATAAATGTCTTATTTAGAGTATGCAACTCTTCTAAGTTAGTGTCCATAAAGTTTAAATTAGTTCAGACTTTTCTTATTAGAATAAATGTTTCCTTTTAAAAAGCATGATAATCATAATCAAGACTAAATTTGTTCTGTTATTTATTTTCAAAATGATTGTACATGTTTAGCAGACTTTTGATTTAAATCCCTAGGGATATATTGAAGACAGATGTTTAGATGACCTAATGTTTAAAGTAAAGTTATATTTGGACACTCGATTAAATTTTCCTTAAAATCTTTCCTTATATGTTAGATGGTAGAGCAGTGCAGAAAGTATTGAAAGATTTATGTTTAAAAGGTACTGCTTTATTTTTAAAGTAAGTTATTAGAGTTCAGTAGATTTTATTTCAGGCAACTGTCGAAAGCAGAAAATGTTTGCTTATGAAACAGTATGTTTACAAATGAAAATATTGTGTCTTGTTGCAGAGCTAAATGAGAAACAGATTTCTTTAAAAATTCATTGATTTCAAAACCAAATTTACCAGGCCATTTATAGCAGCCCTCAAAACTTGGTAAAGACTCTGGTACACCTTAAAATGTAGCATCAGTTGAAGACTGCATAGTAGGGCATAACAGTTGCAAGTGTTTTTACTGCTTTCCTGTTTTGAACAAGTAATAGCTTCTCTCAAGATGCACCTAATGTCATAGCATGGAGGGCTATAAAGGCTGCATATGTGATAGCAAACAACATTTTGAAAAGTCTCAATATTTCATCATCATAATTATCGGAATTGACCTATTGCGAACGTATTGATTTACAGATGAAAACAATGAGTTCTTTGAAGCTTATATATACTGGCTTTCATTGTGTTTAGTTAAATAAGCAAGTTACTGAGTTGCTGAACTTCTGCCATTTTTAGCTGTAACTGAAATACTGTACTAAGAGATGCATTCTTGTCACTAGCAGAATACTTTTCTTTGTGGGCTGATGCGAGTGTTGCACTAAAACACTGCTCGGATGCTTAGGACTCGGCCTGCAAAATAACCTCTGACCAGATCTTGAGAACGTTTCTGTGGGACAGCATTTTTTAATTTTCTGTCATCTGAGGTTAGGAAGGCTGATGTGGGCAGCAGAGCTGAAATGTATTTTATGCAGAGTGGACCTTGTTAAGTTTAGGCAGCACACGCAGCATTTTTCCGTAATCTCATTGAGGTCTGCTGGGTTAGAACTGGAGTAGCCCTCTTCTGGGAAAAACTGAAATTGCAGTATTTGGAGCTTTCATGTGGGGGTGGATGTTGGGTCAACACTGGCATAAAAATCATGTTTCATAAAGGGAATGAAAGGAGATCTCATCCTGTTCCTGAAAAAGGAGCTTTCATTCTGTCTTTTTCCTATTAGATGACTGTACATTAGTCATGGGCAGTAACTGTTTTGCACAGCATGGATCTAATCAAAACCTAATGAAAGAATGTGTAGTACCTATGTGATGCCACTGTAAGCAGAAATTATTTTGCTTTTCTTCCTGAATTAAGATTTGGGATATTGATTATAACTCTGGAAAATAAATGGAAAAGTATCTTCTTAAGACTCCCAAGAAGCAAAGAGTGGTCACAAAATTGGAACAGTTAGCTCTTAAACATCTTCTGAAAATGTCACTTGTCAATTGTTGGTGTGAAGATAAGGAGCAGTATAGAATTAAATTCTGAAAGTTTTGCAGATAAAACAGTTTCACAGTGTTATGGTTAAATTTGTCTACACACAGATTTTCTGAGTTCAGAAATGTTCTTTGAAAGTATTGAAAGAATATTGATCAGTTGATGCATAGCACTGTTAATTGGACTTGTCACTTGCTTAAGTCTTGCAGACCTAGGGTGAACACATGGAACTGGGCTGAAGTAACTTGGGCAACCACTTTTATGCTTGTGTAGTATAATCTTACCTTTTTTTTACATAATGGTTTTTCTCTTTTTTAATGTATATTTTTTTCAGTGAATGGAAAAAATAATGGCTTTCAGTGAGTGGAACAAATACTGGCTTTCTGTTTAAATACTCATGATCTTCTCATGTAATCTATTATCATTTATATATACAACATTTGACCATTTTTTTCCCTTGATTATGCATGAATCTCCTTATGCTACTTGAGTGTTTTCCCTGAAGACTTCAGCTGGTGTGCTGAGATTCACAGGAGTGATTTAGTCCTTTGTATAAGTAGCAGGGACCCTAAAGGCTAAATACTGCTCTGTTACTCAGACTTAGCTGTTTGCATTCTGTGTGCTGAATAAGGATAACATCCTTGAGAGAAAACCACTGCAGTCAAGTAGAGATGGTATCACAATCATTACTAGCTCAGTTCTAAACTGGGCTTTTTCTATTCAGTCTAAATCTTGTTTACATCTGAATCTTTGTTCCCTACATTTTAATTAATCTATAATTGCATCTAGAACCTTCATGGCAAAATCTGTGAAAAATTAAGAAACTTAGAGAGAGACAATATTCTATAAATTTCTTTTTCAACAATAGGCCTGAAACCTTATCTACTGCAACTGGAATTAGGGACAGCTTGCCTTGTCTTTGTTTTGACTGCAAACGCTATTCTGGTTAAGAGATTAAATTCAGAGAGAGGAATAAATCACTGCATTACATTTTGTATGATGATTGAACTGTTTGTAAAATTTGAACATAACTTATATGTTTGCTAACTGTTTTGTAAACATTCCAATATTCAAGTTTTTAGTATAAATAGTTTTGACTATGGGCAAGATTTGGACTGTTTGCATTCTGTATAAGCAAAAGCTGAGTGCCTCTTGCTCACCGAACAATTCATAACAGGCTCAGGTGATTTGAGTCCAGGGAAAGAATTTGGATCTTCCTTGGCTTAGCCCAGGACACCAAGGAACCAAGCAAATTCTCTTTTCCAAGATTTTTTTTTGTTTGTTTGTTTTTGTTTGGTGTTTTTGTGGTATTTTGTTAGTTTGTTTGACTTTTTGTTGTTGGTGGGGAGTTTTTTGGTTTTGGTTGGGGTTTTTTAGGGTATTTTGTTTGTTTGCTTGGGTTTTGGAGGGTTTTTGTTGTTTGTTTGTTGGGGTTTTTTTTCCATTCTTCATCTCTTCCAAGATTCTTTGAATCTTGAAATAATTTTTTGCATACTGGTACAGATCAAACATGAGAGAGTGTAGCTGTAAATGAAGTGGCCCTGGTGGTCAGTTAAGTCTTCTGAAAAGTGAAATAATGGATGTAACTGTTTTGCTTTCTGGACTCTAACACATTAACTTTTCATGTGTACTTTCGGAGGAATTGTTATCCTTCAGTTCTAGGGGAATTGTAGGTACCTGAACCATGAGATTAATCAGTATCCCAATTCCACTGAAATCAGTGGAAGTTATTCACTCCCTGAATCTCTTCTGAGCTGTCCTAGATCTGTATCAGATTGAAGTCCAGCATGTGAACATACTCGCTACTAACTCCAGGTGGCTACTCCCTGTATGTGTAAAGGAATGGACCTGTTGCCAAATTGTTTTCCTGGCTGTGAGCTTGAACTTCCTGACATGTCCAGTTGAAGTCAGGCAGCAACTTTCTAAGCATTGCAGTGCCTAGGCTGATGTCCAGTTAGCTACCAAAGATCCCATCTCACCCAAGTTATTGAATCAAACTCTATTAAAAATGCTATTTTTAAAAGTTACTTTTAAATCTGAGACAATCCATTAGGTTATGTCTCAATGAAATCCTGCACAAGACTTGTATTGATATCTCCACCTGTGTTTGGACATTAAGATAAAATGTTGGAAAACTTGCTATCATTTAAAAGAAATAGCTCTGGAGGAAAAGGCTTTTGTGATAGCTAATTAATTATATTTCTGTTAAAGTATACATTCTCTGTTTATACGTGTGGGGGAAAAAAGTATTTCTGTAACAGGCTGTAGAGCTCCTAGCTGAAAAATCTAGCGAACTGAATTTGTACTTCTAAAATGTGCAACCTGTTGTCAAGTACTCCTGGATCAGATGCATTGTGTTTGGTAATAACTGCTGTACAGCGCACAGGATACCTTCATAAATCTCCTGGAAAATTCCTAACTCCCGAGTCTTGTATATAACAGTTTTCCATCCAACAAATTTAAACTTTTCCAGGAAAGGAGGGCAGCTGTTCTGATGCACCACTGGAATCTTTTTCCATCAGTCCTTTCA
Organism: Oreocharis arfaki; assembly: GCA_013398015.1. NCBI lineage: Eukaryota > Metazoa > Chordata > Aves > Passeriformes > Paramythiidae > Oreocharis > Oreocharis arfaki. Next base: position 244,254 of record VZRR01005022.1, on the reverse strand, counting down.
TGACTGCAGCATTCTCAATGTATGTTTCCTGCTTTGTTCTAGAACTTCTATTCTCAAACTTAACAAAAATTCTTCTTGAAGTATTTCACTTCTCTTACCCCAAGTTATGCATGTAAAGTCACATTGACACCACCATTATTTTGGACCAAGCTTCACTGGCCTTTTACCAAAGGATCTGTGGTCCATATCTGGAAATAGTTTCTTATTTGTAATTGGTGTGCAAATGGTAGTCTCCACTGACATTAAATTCATGGACTCCCCTTCTCCTGATTTTATTGTACGAAGTAAGCTATAATATAAGCAGTCTTCTGTCTGAGCCTGTTTATACTTAGCTAGTGATGTGACTGTTTTGTTTTCACTTTCTAGTTTAGACATTCAACCTTTGATGTAAGGGAATTGTCAGTGGTTCTCTTAGAAGTTATTCTTTCAAAAATAGCTGTGGCTTGTTCAATTTCTCATACTTCCTATTGAGATTTGTATCCCCTATATATTGGTCATCTTCAGTTGGCTTCCAATTGTAGGCTGAAGTCTGTCTTCTGGGGCTGGATTGAGCACAATTTTTCTTCCACTGTTTAATGTCCAGCACATGTTTGGGGTTCTTCCCTCTTTTTTGAGGGATATTGGTTGGCAGTGGTCTGACAGTCCTAACATCCTTCCAGGTCTGTTTCCATTCAATTGAAGTTAAGTTTACTTTGCTTTGCTTCTGTTCAGCAAATCTGGCTTTTTCTAGAACTTTGATGACCATACTTTGTACGTAGAACATCAGGTGATTGAGATATTTTTCTAAAACATGATCTGTGCCAAGCAGGATCTAAGTGGCAGGATGCACTGACCATAGAATTGTGTGCTTTGTTTTCCTCTGTGTTCTTGCCAGAACCTTGATGGTATCAAACCTGATGATGGGAAAAATATTTGTCATCAGTGATCTCCTCCGAAGTATCTCCTTGTGTACTTAGTTAAAATATTCTTTTTTTTTTTTTTTCCATATCTACAAATGAGGCAAATAGTTGAAGGCCCTGAGCTTTTTCCATGCCTTTTGTAGCCAGTAAATATATTCACTCAATTCCTTCTGCTCATTCTAATGCCTAAAGTAATAAACTACGAAGCTTTGTAGACTGTCTTTTGGAGAAAGTTCCCTGTTTATTAAGCATGAACTTTCTGTATGTTGAACTTTCTTGTTTTCTGGAAATTTCCTGTCCAAATCATTCCTTGGCTGGATTAATCTTATGTGCTATCTGATTGTATACCAGCACTTTGCAAAACTAAAACTGGGTAGAGTGCTTGTCAGTCTGATATTTTGTAGATTTTCTGTTTGTTGTTTGCTTTTACAATTAACTTGTGTTATTGGTGGGCATAAAGTTCATGAGCCCTGTTTCTTTCCTTAGCCAAAAGCTACCTGCAAGAATGCTTTTCTCATCTTACTTATAGCTGTCATCTCAGTAGCTTTTGTGTCGCTATCTGGTGCCCAAGTTCTGGGTACATTTAAGTTGACATTTAAGTATATTCTTCTGCTGCAATGTTCCTCATTGACCTATGAAGAAGAGAGGTGGTGCTATTTATCTATGCCTTTTCTTATTGTGTTAGCAAACTCTTTGAAGTGATGCTGGCCTTTTAGGGAACTGATCCAAGGAGCTTAAGTGACACAAACTTAATTGCTTTTGACCGGGTAGTTTTCCGTCAGTTTATTTGCCTGAGCTGTGGGAGCTGGCGGGGATTCCCAGTCAGTGGCAGGAGAGTGGGTAATGGTTCTGGTAGCAGCAGGCTCGCTGGATTGCTTACCTGTTTTATCAGCCTGCACTGAGTGCCAGGAACACTTCTGCTTCTGAACTTCGCCCAAAGCTTAACACACATCAGCAATCTAATTAGCTTGCTCTATTGTGGTAGCTAGTGAAGCTGTTTGTCACCTTCCATATTTTCCCTTGAAGGACCTGCTTCTCAGGTAACCTGAAGCTTTAACAAATACCATTAAAGGAAGATGTGTATTCAAATAATCCACAGCAGGAAAAAGGACTTTGCTCAGCTTTGTGTGAGGATTAAGAGGGAAGGAAGGCTCCACTCTTTTTTTTTTCTTCTTAATGTTTTGGGGTTTTTTGGTT
>VZRR01005022.1:146137-242110 GCA_013398015.1 Oreocharis arfaki | reverse complement strand
TTCTTAATTTTTTTTTTTTTTTTTTTTTTTTTTTTTTTGCGCTTGTTTGTTTGGGTTTTTTTTTTATTAAACCTTAATAAACTCTTCTTTGTACTACTGGTTTGCCACTGAATGTGTACTAGATTGAGTTAAGGTCTGGGGAATGTATTTCAGGCTTCATGTTGTACTTTGCTCAGAGTATAACCCATTTTAATGTATGTGAGGTGAAGAACCCCAGCAAACTGCATCTATGGCAGTTGAGTCAGTTGTCATCTGCTTCCCAGCATGTAAGTCCATCACTAGAAGAGCCACCACATCTAAAACACTGACAGATAAAACAAGGCATAAAATACTTTCAGGTATCTCTTCTTTCTGATGCCAGTCACTTGATGGCATGGACTGAGGCTGGACAAGCTGAGAGCTTGCTTACTCTGTCTCCTTTAGGCTTTGAGACTATTGAGTTTGATGGTTTTCTGGTACACTACATTGGTTGATGAAAATTAATTTTTCTGCCTGACAGTAGTCCTCTAAATTTTCTCATGAAAGTTTTAGAAGCCTTTACACATGTTCTTGTTTGCTATATTTTATGATCTTTTCACTAGATTATGTGTGTGATACTTGTACTTCAGCATTTAAGGTGGAGATGGCAGTGTTGTGCTTCTCTGCTGTCTATTTTGGAGACAAAAGCAAATTTCTTGCTGGGATGCTCAGGCTGTTCTGTTTGTGCTGAAATCATATATTCAAACAGAAGCCTAACCATGCAGGGGGTGTGCAATGTACAGTCTTTTCTATAGGAAGATAATTATGTCTTATGATAAAAAATACTGAAATTAAGAAGCTACTGGAAGTAGTTAAAAATGAGTCTGTAACTGTTGCAGGAAAGTATGGTATCAGTTGAAAAGTTTTAACAATTGATTAAAAAATATTTAAATTAAAAATAACTTTTTCACATATTGCCTGTGTTAGTTCTAGATTAAAATGGAAGAAAATTGGCTTTTGAGCCATTCATAGTCTGGAATTCATAGGCTTTCATAGTAATTATGAAAATATTACGAGCACTCGTAGAAACTATTACTTTCAAACATAGTCACGAATGTTGGAGGTGTCTGAGCACAAATTCTCTGGCTTCAAAAAAGCCCCAGTTCTGTGTTTGAAAGACCTACAGTGCAGATGTGTTCTTGATGGAGCCAGAACAGTGCCTCTGAACACCTGGAACTTTAGCCTTGTGTTTGGAAAGCAGCCAGGTGCTGACCTTGGTGGTCCTGCACCTGTAGACGCAGTGCCCACTCAATACCATCACCCTGCACAGAGTCTACTTGCACGCTGAACTTTGAAGCTTGGCTGCCACTGACTACTTGTGTCTTGGCTTTTGGTTCTGTATTATGATGTTAGCTATACAAGCAAATGCTTCTTAAATCTTTTACTAACAGAATCTTGCAGATGACATACCTGTGTTATTCGGACGTGCTTTTACTTTTAATCCTGTAGTTTTCGTCCTTAAGTTTTCCTCCCCTCTCCAGTAATACTTTTACACTTGGATGGTTTCCCTCTGCGCTTCCATGTGTGGAATGTGTGTCTGCTCCTAGTGGCTCACAGTTATTAGTAGAATTCAGTAGCAACTGTGTAACTTTAGCAACCAATTAAATCTTGAATAGATACAAGTATATTACTGCCAGAACTTACCTATTTTATGCTACAAGTCAAGTCCTTGATACTTAAGGTGTTTGAATAGCTGTCACAAAAATATGTGAAACAGAGTTTGAAGAGGCGCCAAGTATGATGGATTTGTGTTCTGTGTATACTATCTCCTTTTTTCTCTCATGGCTGAGATTGTATTTGAAACTCCAGAGCTATCTGGCATTTGTTCCTTAAATGGATATTTAAAAGAGGATACTCTCATTTTATAGTCCTAATTCTCAGTTGCCTGTTGAAATCCTATTTCACTGATTTATTTTCCCTTCCTCTGAAGCAGGGATTTCCTGAAAACTGGCTCCAGACGAGTACTGCAATATAAATATTACAGGATATAGTATGATGGTACTACTTTTGTGTGTTTGAAATCAGAGAATCATAGAAAGATTTGGGTTGGAAAGGACCTTAAAGATCAGCAGTTCCAAAGCCCCTGCCATGAGCAGGGACACCTTCCACTAAACTGGGTTGCTGGTACCTCCATTCAAACGGGCCTTGAACGCTTCCAGTGATGGGACAGCCACAGCTTCTCTGGACAACCTGATCCAGTACCTCACCACTCTCACAGTAAGGAATTTCTTCCTAGTATCTGACATAAACATTCTTTCTTTCACTTTGACACTTGCTGTATCAATGGTGATTTTCAGAGTTATCAAGATTATTATTCTTTTTCTTCGGTGTTTTACCATTTAACCTTTTTTTTAAATGAATGATGAAACTGTTGCATGGGGTAATCACCACCATTTTTTTCCTCAAATGCAAGTACTCTGCTACTAGGAACACATTACCTCTATTGTACCTTTTTGAAAATTCTGATACATAGATTCTTTTTCTCTGCAGTCTCTAAAGTAGTGATTGATATGCACTGATTACACCATTGGTTTTGTTTGGCTGGGTTTTTAAAGTATTAATCAACCTCTTAAAACATTTATATATGTAATTAAAAGTAATTTCCCATTAAAGGTAATGATTGGAACCATGCCTCATATAAAACAAAGAGATCAAAAATCAGTTGGGAAATCTCCAACTCTGTATCATCCTTCTCTAAAGCTAAGTTTCTGCTGCACATAAAATCATCAAAACTAAGAGCAGCAGCGGGAGTGTCTGCTTTCAGAAGATTGAAGTAGTATCTTGTGGGCATGAACTGTGTGTTTCATTGTGGGCGAATGTGCTAATGATGATGCTTATAAATGCCAACAATTTTGGTGCTCATCAAAGCATGTGAAAAAAGGAGAGGGATATTTATGGTATGAAGTTAGGACAACATTTTCTGAAGCTTCAATGTGTCCGTGATAGCCTGGTAGGACTGCAGCAGGTCGAAAGTAAGTATCTAAAGATATCTCTATATTTTAACAGTTCGTGTTTGGGTTTTGGAATTACTTGATCTTGTGTTTAAGGAGGGGTTGTCAGAGTCCAGAAATCTGAAGGACTGCATTTCAAAAAATGCAGGTTATGTTAATCCCCAATTTAAGACTTATTTCAACTTAAATATGAAATATTTAAAACTATTTATAATAATATTTGATTATTCATTTCCTTGTTAAGCCTTGTCCCATACAAAGTCCTTTGTTAGTATCAAGGGAAACAAAGAAGAGGATGTGAATAATGTGTCCTCCCATTGTACTTTGTCCATTTCTATTTACTAGTGATATGAGCTGACTATTTAGTGGCTAAATGGTGCAACCTGGCCATTCTGTGTTTGGTTTCTTTAATAGAAGGATCCAAGTTTTTAATGTTGGAGGCAGAAAAATTGCCATCCTGCAGCTGATGGGATTTTTCTCATGATACTGTATCATTCTTTTTCCATAGGCAAAAGTATGTACAGACTTAATTCTTGTGAATTTCTGTAAGCGGAGATGCAATGTTTCCATGTAACACAAGTACTAAATATTAGGAGATCAAGGGAAGGTGAGGATTAGTCAACAAAATGTGGATATGTGTAACCTTGATTGTTTAAAGTTCTTTTCTTTTCAAATACAGTGCCTGTTTAGATCACTAATGCATTTTAATTGTTTCCATCTTTCAAAATATGTCTAGCAAGTTCAGTTTCTAGTTGTTGTTATACAAATAAACTGGTATTAGATGCATTGCTTTCTTCCTTTCAAACATACTTTCAAATTAGTGCTTAATGTGGTTTGAAGATTTTGCCAACATATTCTTCCAGATCCTTCTCTTATAAGAGAGTCGTTGATTACATCTATCTTTCTTCTTTGGTTTACAAATGCCAATGTATTCCAAAGAATGCAAACCCTGGGACCATTTGTCATCACACTTTGATTGTAGTTCACGTCATTATTGTATGTAGGAGGAGAAGCAAACAATTAGATGCCTGAACAGTGGAGGGGGGGAAGCTGGAGTGTCAGGACATGCTAAACATTCTTACTGCATTGCACACTTTAAGCTCCTATTGTTTTCCCATTGCTTTTAACACTTACCTGCCTGGATGTGATAGTTGTAATTTATTTAAAAACAAACCTGAACTGTTTGGCTGACATACTAAATATAAACTGTCTTGAAACAAATGGAGTCTAAGGGCTACAGACCTTTAGGATTCAAACCCTACCTAACCCTGTGTGGGTTGCACAAATGAAAAAGAGAATTTTATGTAAATGTGATAGCATGCAGCATTTCTTAGCATGTTCTTTATACATTTAGTCTCAAAGCAGCAGTTTCACACCTTGAAAGTGTCATAGGTGATCTGAGGGGTAAAGGGATATTAAGACCAGGATAAATGCCCATTCCTCTGCTCATAGTGAAAAAAGGTCAAACAAAACAGTAACCTCAAACTAGTTCAAGTATAGCATACATTTCAGTGGTACTCCCTTCTCTTCTCAGATGCATGTCCTGAAACAAGCAAGTTACTGTAGAGTCACTGAAATAGGCAGTAAAGCAACATAAGGTAAAGTTTATTGCTTCTTTTCTTTTCTTTTGATGGGCATTTTCAAAATTACACTTTGACTAAAATGTAAACCGAAAGAACTGTGAATTGGATCTCTGCCCACTAAATTAGCCAGGGTGACAATTCCAGAAGAAAATATGTTAAGTCATGGTGATGAGGTGTACGCACTCCACAGAAGAGCAGAACTGAACACCCAGCTGTTCTCAGACACTTTGAGAGTTTTTAAGCTGATAATTACTTCCATTTCATAGTTAAGGCTTCAAGAATGTTGTTTTCTGCTTAATCTGCCTCAGGTCTTCATATTATTAGAACCTTAAGTAGTGAAGACAGCTTACTGGAGCCCGTGCACTTGTCCCTTTTTTCATGTCTATTTTTTAGTGCCAGTGGTCTCTAATTTTGCATTCCAAAAGTTTGGGAACTGTTTTCTTAATTGTACCATGTGGAAGTAAAAGATATCAGGGCTATTTAGTGGCTTTTTAAAAAAGCTTTAAGCCCCCTGCTTATATGGCAGGATTTAAATGAGAAGGATGTCTGAGACAAAATAAGATACTTTTACTTAGAGTCCCTCTACTGCTTTATTTGTCAGTCAACCTAATCTGAAAACACAAATTTCATTGTCTTCCTTTTGCTGATGCTTAGTGCCAAAAGTACCTAAAGTTCCTAGGTAACTATATGATTTTAACCAATATTATTCAATTAACCATTTTTTAAACCAGCATTCACTATCTAAACTGCTTCAATTACTCCATAAATCAACCACCACATGCATGCAAAAATCTGTTAATAGCCAGTTTACAGGCTTAGAAGCAAAATCTGTAGATTTACTCAGACTCTCCCTTTGGATACACGAAGCTGCAAGAGTCCATTGGTGCCAACACAGGATCTGAAATTTTAGGAACAGTCATTGAATCATTTGACAGTTTGGTTTGAGGCAGCACTTATGTGAAGTTGGCAGGAAGGCTCCCCTTTCCTTCCATTAGATATGCCCTTTAACACGTGAGCAGAAATTTCTTTTGTCCAAGGAACATCTATCAGCTGGGGTGGATTTGTAAACAGGCTTTGGCCTGAGCTCCTATTCCCTGCTCCCACTGAGCTGCAGGTTTTCTTTTTAAAATGCAAAACTAAGTGATTTTTAGTCTGGAAGCTGGCCTAAGGCCTTCTTCCCCATGCATGGCTTTTTCAAAATCTAGAGAAAAAAAAAAGACACTTTTTCAAGTTATATAGGTCCACCTGGGGAGGTTAAGTGCCCTGAGAATCTGGATTCTCATTGCCTGGAAGGCATTTGCACAAGCTGCCAGTTCCTGACTCCTGTTTTTAGCAGATCTGCAGTTCTTGACCAAAGAGCAGGAATGCTCTGGAAGCTTTTGGGATTTTCCTGATGCTTCTGTTAACTACAATACTTTCATCACTGTTGTCCTCAGAGCCTCATGCGACCTGAAAAACATAGATTTTCAGCTCTGGGTTGCCTCATTAGGCTTAAGAGGGAAAAAAATAATGTTTTTAAATTTGAATTTTTATCCTGAGTTAAGTATTAGGGGCTGTACTGAACCAGATCTAAGAGATGATGGGAAAATATCTTGGGTTATTTATTTTATGATCCCTTTGCAATTAACCTTCTTGGAAAAGATAGATGTTAAGGAAGCACAACAAACTTGTGCAAAACTGAATAAAATGAGTAGTCTCTCTTACCATACCTTTAGACTTATTGTCCCAAGGCTTGGCATTTTTTTGTCTTTCAGTATTTACCTATATCTTTGAAGCTTTGTTTTTAAATCAGTAGCAGTTGTCTTCTCAGTTTTCTTCCCTAGGCCGGTTCCAAGTCTTGTTTTCTTTTACTTTTTCATTTTTTAAAGCCATTAGAATGCAATTACTTTTTTATACATGCTTTGGAGATACAATTCTTGCCTTTGTGGACTCTTCTTATGATTAGGAGCAGCTCAAATCAACAAAATTGCATTTTGTTCACTCCATTTCTCACTTAAGAGCGTCATTGTGTAGCTTACTTGAAGTCGTTTAAGAATAAGAACTGAGATCAGAATCATATTCAAAACTATGACATAGCAGTAGTTGGCTTCTGCTCTTGTGACTCAAACTCAAATTTTGCTCAAATTTTTAGAGTGATAAATTATACTACCTTTTATTATCTGTTGTGATAATCCTCATCAAGCCTGTTTTAGGCATTGTTTGGTACTGAATAATAATTGATTGTGGAGTAAAAATAACACTTATGAGTAGGAAGAGGAACTGAAAATGAAACATGGTGTTTGAAGAATTATTTTTTGTATCAGTTTCAAGCAGTGAGATCAAAAAGTTGTGAGAGAAGGAAGCGGCAAAAAGCCTTTCTCACCTGGGTCATTTAACAGCTAATTAGAAAACAGAATAGAATAGAATAGAATAGAAGGAATGATCCTGTTTGACTAGAAAAATGATCTGTTATATCACTTCTAGTTCAGTTTCTAGGTACCACACAAAGTGAATTCCCACTCTTAACCATGCAGGCGTAGGTGTGCACCAATACAATGAAACACCAGCTAAACAGGAATAGTAAATTTCTTCAAAATATTTGACTATTGAGAAGATGTAGCATATGGGTGTGAGAAGATAGCAAATTGCCATTGGATTTTAACTCTGTTTTTTCTCTTCAGTCCCATTGTGAGAAAGGTGAGATAAGGTGAATTTCTCCATTGGGGCTATATAGGTCTTGCAAAGGCAAAAATGACTGCTTTGTTTGGGAGTGCCCCTGTATTGTCTGGCTCTGCCGTGTCGTGGGTCAACAGGTGAAAAAAAGCTTTAAAACTCCGTATATGACAGCAATATCAGAGAGAATGTTAAGAGCATCCAGTCCTTTTGTTACTAGATGTTCTTTTCATGTCAGAAGTTAACATGTATTTTAGGAATAGCAGGATAAGATATGTGTGATTTTGTGCATCTGTGAAATGTGTTTAATACAGAGAATGCTAAGCTTTTGTCCACTTAGTGTGAAAATAAAATGCACAATATGTTTCATGGGAATTAGACTTACTGGTAGCAGACCTTTAGAACATAGGTGATGTCCTGCTGCAGCACAGCTTGAGGTTCTGCTTTGAGAGAGCGTAGTTAACTTTGCTATTTTTGGTTGACCTGGTTTTTCTACTTTTGCAATATCAAATCTTTGTAAATGGGCAGTAAAATTCTAAGTAACTTGAAATCTGAATTTGTTGTGCTGTATTGTTTGTTAACTTTTTTGATATTCATGTCCAAAAAGTTTTATTTATTGGTAGAAAAATCAGAGTATGTAGTAGTCTGTCGTCATATCTAATGCCAGTCAAATATTTTTCTCACATGAAGGTAAATAACCACTCCTATAAGCTTAAAATTCTTGTAATAAAATGTGTCAGTTTTCTTTAAAACTAAAGGGAAGGACAAAAAAATCTTCATGTGTGTGTATTTTTTAAAGAACAAGAAGTATGCAATAATGAATGGCTTTAACCAGTCCCCAGCTGTACTGAATAATCTAATGATGGTATATACTGGGATGGTCTAGTGCAAGGTAAATGTCAAGGATTTTTTTTTTTTTAAGTTTTCTCAAGTTTAAAGATTTTCTGCTCTGTGCATAAGTGAGAGGAAAAGGGTGGATCTTGCTTTCTTCACAGAAACAGTCTACTGAAGTTATCTGGACTACTTGCATAAAAACCATCATCTGGACTCGTCCCAGAGCATTACAGGTGATATTCTAAGGAGCACAGAATATGTTTTGTTTGCATAAGCAAGAGACGGCAGGACTTGGCTACTTTATTGACCAAGGTTAATTTTGAGAAATGTCAATGAGAATCAGTTGCTGTGGGATTTTCAATATCTAATAATTTACTTTGTTATACTGCTCTGTATTTTGTAGTTATTTCATGCTCCACACTGTTTATTATAAAGCTAGCTTATATTTTTCCCATGAAGACTCTCCACTGCTCAGAGAAAATATCTTTGAAAACATATGTTGTTACATAAGAGCCTGTTTGTGGGAACTTCGGGGAATTTGTGCTGACTTGCTTAATCATCCTCTGGAGAGCAACAACCCCTACTTCCTGTCTGCTTCTATTACTTGATGCTGCGCCTTAAAAAGAGACTGCAACCAGGAAGAAAACATTTCTGAACCAACAGAAAACACTTGAAAATGAAAGAAAGAAAATGAAATAGCAGCCATGTGAGAGCAGTTCAGTGTTAATAATAAACTAGATCTTGAATGTTGCACATTTGATCTATATAACATAATGGTAAAAATGCAATGTGCAGCTTTCTCTGGCCTTCAGCATAGCTCAATGAAGGTCTGATGCCAGCTTGGAAGTAATTTTCACAGATGTGGATTAGTATTTATTTTATTTTTCTCTAAGGTAGTCATGTAGTACAGCTTCTTAAAAATTAGGAGAGATTTGTAGCTGTTGAGAGAACAGTTGAAACTGAGATTAAATCTGTGTATTCATGTGTGTTAAATGCTCTTTAGATGCATATATGGAAAATATCTTTTTTAATGGCTGAACCAAGAGGAAAAATAGGCCAACTGTAATATGCAGCTCCCTATTTAGGTAGCATACCCATATCCCCTGTGTTCTTTCAAAATTGTGGCAAGAAGATCTGGTGTTCTATACCCTTTGAGATCCTGTGCAAAAAAACCAAAAAACCAAAAAACCAGCCCACCTAAGGAAATCCTTTTTCACAACCCACGGAAAACTACTGGCTTTTGTAGGGACATTCTCCTTGCTGTGTCAGTAATGTACCTCCAGTTCCTGCTCTAATACCCAAGAAGTGTTCAGTGCTGCTCTGTCCCTTTCAATTGAATTTCATGACCCTGTTGTAGAACAGAGTCATTCATGTTTTCTTGAAGTGATTTTGCAAACAACACCAGAAAGGTGTAGGAACTGAGTACAATCCTAAAATACTATACTTCAGTGCTGTAAGTTAGAGGTCAGTTTTCATTAATATACATTTTCTTTGGGTCGATATGTTTGATGAGATTCAGGTACTTCTTTTGTTGGCTAGCAGAAGAATGAATAAGAATGACTCCCCTTAAGCCAGCCTCTGTCTTACTGTTCTTGTTCTTCTAGACCGAAGGGTTTTAATAACTTGTTCCTAATGAAGTTCCTGAAGCAGTACTCCATCTTTCTTGACTTGTCAGAATTTACCCTTGTCTTGAATCCGTAATTCCCCCTGGTTTGTGTGAGGTCACCTTTCAGATTTTTCTCTGGCATTTTTTGTCCTCTAGTATGAACAAATGCAGGTTTCTCCTTACATCTGAAGCTATCTTTCAGGCAGTCTAATCTACAGACGTGAGTTTAAGTATTGTTTCTATGCTGTGTGACTTGTATCTCTACTTCAGACCTCAAGTGTTTCTGTCTTGCTTAAAATCTTATTTTTTACTGCGAAGTATCAATTCATGTTCATGATGGCTGAAACAGGTTTTTGGTCTGTCCAGTGTAAAACCTCTCTTCATTCTCTCTTGATAAACATGAACTATGTCACCATTTCTCTGGGTCAGTAAGGCCCCTATCTGTGAGATCATTTCAGAGAAGATGGGCAAGAGCCACTGATTAGGTGCTCACTTTCAAGTCTCACTAATCTGTTTGCATAACACTTCTAGCATCAGAGTTTCTGATCTACACTAATATTTAAAATGCTTTTTGAGGTGGCTGTCATGTCATAATGCAAGATCCTTTTCTTCAGGAACAAGAAGACACACATGCTTGTGCTGTGTTCACTCATAGAGTGTATCTCTATTGCTGATAAGATGTGTATCACCACAGAGGTATTTGGGGACCTTCAGGCTCCCAACCATATTATATACTCCAGGCCTTGGGAGTTCTGTGCCCAAGGGGAAAAAGCAGCTATGTGTGCAACCAGCAGTGAGAGCCAAGTCAGGAAGCTAGATACTCTTCCTTCCTTCTCTCACCTAAGGATGAAACAAATATAAATTCGGAGTACACCTTTCTGTGCAAACAGACAAATTTAGAGCCAGAATCAAAGAGCAAAGCAGAGAAATGAGAGAAAATCAATGGAGACAGGATAGGAATGTCTTAGTCTTTAATTCATGAAATTCTAATTATGTATTTTGCTGCTTAAAGGGAACCAAGGCAATAAGTAGGAATTTTCTTATAGATTGATAAGAAAAACAGCTCAGGAACTAGTTCCTCAAGACTGATAATTTCTGATATTGGGAATTTCCAAATTATATTTTTTCTAAAAAACAGTGGAGGATATTCCCCAGTTTTGAAGCTCTTACTGGAAAAGGTATAATCTTATGTGTGCACAAAATCTCAAATGCCTGTGAGACAAGAAGGTCCAGGCCCGTGTTTACTTCTCCTTTTACCAGATAATGAGTATTTTAATGAAGTGATGAAAAAGTGATGATGCTTAGCTTTAGCACAAAAACCTCTTAATCAGGTATGGAGTTGGGGACAAATTTAGTTACTTTTGTGTTTTGGAGAAAGGAAAGGAAGTATGTTACATTAACATTTTGACTTTGAAAGTGGATTGCTGTGTTCAGGAAGTATTCAGCTCTGGAAACCTTCCTGTTTCCCTTTAGCTTAGAGCTGTCCTTTTATTTGTGGCGTCTGTGGAGGAGTTTGAGTTAAAACCCAGGAGTGACAGCACTGCTTCCCTCTACGGCCTTTTCAGAGCATCGCCTTTGCAGCAGGATTTAAACTATTGTCATAGCTGACACTGGTGTAGCTGCTGCCTTCTGCAAGTTCGCAGGAACTTGTAATTCTGAAAGAAACCCCAAATGAAATCTGAGATTCAAGTTGTACCTAAGCAATAATTTTAAGTAGCTCCACTTCTAGGTGTAGGGTGCTAATTGGGTGGTATTGATATTATACTAAATGAACATGCATCATTGATGTCTATTGTTGCATTGCTTTGTTTAAAATACGTTGTACTTTGCCAGCAGCAGCATGCTGATGGAAAACTGTCACAACAGCGATCAGTACAATCTGGGAGTTAAATTTGACTGAAACATATGTCTTCAATTTTAATAGCTCAACTTCCCAGATGCCCTAGAGGAGAATATTGCCTGAGAAGGAGCTTTTCATGTAAGAATAATTTGTGTTAAGTAGCTCAGTGATCTGTTTGTTAGGTTAGAGCTGACAGTTTGTTTATATTTCTAAAGGGGTATGATGAATGGGGGAGAAGTTGATGCTAATTAGCCTAAATTGTTCCTAAGAATGCAGAGCACTTTGCCAGTTTCATTGTTTCTGTTTCTTTGCACATTTTCAATAATTGAATAGAGCTCAAACCATTCATCATAATTTTAGGTAAGATGGAAATAAACGAATATAGCACGGGTTAGTCTGTGTGATGGAAGATGTCACTTTAGAGGTCAATTAGACAAGACATCAAACTAGGACTAATGAAGCATTTTCTAGTATGTTTCTATGAACATAGCAGTGTGAGTCATTTTAGATGAAAAAATAATTCTCTCTGACATGGTGCTAGTATTAAATATTTCTTTCAATGCTTCTTTGTCTTATTAGCATAATGTTTTTATCTTAACTCTCAGCTGTTACCTCTGACACTCCATGTGACAGAACATGCTACTTTTCTGTTATTGTATATCACATAAAATAAATTTAAAAATATGCTTTTGGGAGAGCAAAAATACAGGTCAGGTGTGATATGCAGAAGGTGTTAGCAAAAGGGGATGAAATGAATCAGAGATATGACAAATATAACAGCAGAGAAGCTTTTATTATTGTTTGACTTCAGCATGCTCTACAACTCATTGTTTTTAGGTTTGGGAAACCTAATTCTGCTCAAATTTGAAACATCCTATTCATGCACAAAACAATAATTCTATAAGAATGTGTATTTTGTATCGAACATTTCCTTGATAAATTGAAGTTAGATTTGGGGGATGGGGACTTGGAATGTTCGGTTTTCAGTCCTTATACAAGACCATTCTTTTTTAATTTATGCACATATAATACCACAGGAAGAGATGGTATAAATTTGTGGACTGTGGAGAATGAGTGAACATTTTTGAATCAGGATCTTTAAAAGGGGTGAAATTTGAGTATGATTAAGTTAGGAAAAAGGCTCGCTTACGGCGGAAGTCAGAGACTCTGTATACATTATAGGCATGTCATGGCTTTTAAAAAGCTATGTTAGACTTCTATACAAATTGCGAAGGAATTTGTATAACCCCAAACAAAATTCTGTGCGGCTCTGAATTCTTGCAAAAGTACAAAATAAAGTAAAAAGGAGTGAAATAATAATAGTAGTTAGTATTCCGGTCAGGAGTGAGTGTTGCTGTAGGGCAGGCTGCATGGGTGTTTTGTTGGTCACTAATTTTCTTGGAAGGAAATGATCCCATGGCTTATGCTATCCGCGTTTGTGCATATTTGCCCTATAATTGGCATTTATTAAGGGGACTTTTGGTTTGATGGATGACTGTCAGGGTATTGCCTGCTAGCTTTGATGCGGATTGCTTTTGCATGAGGTTTTTTTGCATTTACTCGTTAGAAACTCTGCTCTGCTTCAACATTCTCTTTATTTACCTTCTCAAAATGTGATACTTTTCAGCCCATGTTTCAAGGGACTTAGTGTCGTTTTATTTGTGTAGCAGTGTTTTAATATGGACAGATGAAAAAGATACATAGCAGAAAAATACTGAATTTTCAACCTGTGAATCTTGAAACTTGTAAGAGTTTCAGCCTAATTAGTTATCTTTGAAATGCTAAGCCACTAGCAAAATATCTTTGGTTTATAGCATTGACTTCTGTGTTCCTAAATTTTGTTTAAGGGGAAAAAGAGGCAAGCAAAATCCAGTCCCATAAAAGCAGCAGGTATAGTAATATTTTCACAGCAGGTTGATATTCAATGAATGTTCAACAAATCCAGGATTGGTGTCTGAGACATATTAGTGGTTTCTTCAAGGCTGGATTGATTTGGTGTGTTCCTGTAATGTATCTGGGACAAAGGACTGTTAATTAGATTAATTAGCTATAACATGATTTATAAGGCAGTTATAATAAAACTATGGTTACCAATGTATTTAATCACATTGCCATGTTTTGATTTGGCGTTTAGAAAAGCACACAAAAGGAATGGAAATTGTGCATATTGACCCTGTCGCTTTGAACGTTCCTTTAATAAAACATTTTCACTAGAAGTTGCTGTGCAAAGGAGAACTACAGCTTGCTGCACTAAGCAATGCTTCTCTTAGCATGAGAAAATAATTGGAATGTTCAGCAGGTTAAATTTTTCCTCTGGGTTCACACTGCAAGAAGAAAATTTGATAGAAAACTTCCTACCTTTTTACGTTTTCATTGTTTACTGCCTCGATGTTTTAATAAGGCATTGCAGACCTTGTGCTTACCACCCAAGAAAAAAGGAAAAGGCAATTTTTTTTGCAAACTCCTGACTTATTTTCCTGTTTTCAGTTGATGCTTATGTAACACATTTCTTACAAGGCATAGTAAATGTAGAATAAAAATAATATTGAGTGTTGTAATTCTATATAGTTTGGATCTGAAGATTTGAAGTAGACAATTGACAGAGTAACAGGACATGAATCTGTCTTTTCTGCAGTGCAAGGTATTTTTGAAGGATCTTGAATTTATTTCCATTGATCCCAAAATGAAATGATGGATTTACTTGTTCCCAGTCCTGTATATTACTTATGCATGTTTTTAACTTGCATGAATGGGCTCTCTGGATCATCTGACGTGCTGAAGTCCAAGCATTTATTCAGGGCTTTGCAGGCTCACAGCTCTTTGGCTTGTACATTCTACTTGCTGTAATTAGCTGTAGCTATCTGAAGTCTGGGACTTTTCTGTTAATTACAACTAATCTTGACCTTTTATGTCATGAGGAACTCATTTCTATTTCTGGCAGTAAGACTTCAATGAGTATAATAAAGAATCTATTAACCCAATATAATCCTATTCTTATGAATTTGTAAATTAAAAGGCCTGTTAACCTCACTGAACTGGAAAAAGGTTCATTGGCAGCGTTTGAAAAGTTCAGCTCTCTTATTTATTTTTCATGGCTTGATATAGTACCCACAAGATATCAATGCCAGACGAAACTGAAACTAACCGACCAAGTATTTTGTTTGTTTAATTTTAAAAATTAATTCTGTCTTTTACCCTTGCGTAGTGGGGGGTAGGGAATAGGGAGCAAAAATTTGGCAGAAGAATGTTTGCTCATGATTTAAGCTTTTGTGTTCAGCCTGAGAGAAGCCCCAAATACAGACCTGAGTGTGAATTATTAATGTTTCTGTGGTCCTGATGCCAGTATAAGAGAAGCAAGGTTTATAGAAACATCAAACGCAAGCATGGAAAACAATCAGTTGCATATTCCATGCTTGTTCTGAGTAGAAAGATGAGCTTTGATTTTTACCAACAAAGAATTTGAGTGACACAAAATCAAAAAGTTGTTGCTATGCAGGGACTTTTGTTTTCACTGAAAGGATGATCAAGTGATTCATTATTGAACTTTACCAGCCACAAGTAGTTGGTGACAGTAGTGATCAGGCATCCTCTTCCTTACACACAATGGACAAACAAATGGTGGAGACTACCTAGTTTGTTCACATACATTTGCATGGCTTATTTGACTGTGGAGGGTTGTCTAATATGAAATGCAGAGGACTGCAGGTTAGACTTTGTCTTCTCTTGCTAGTTAAGCTGCTCTTCTGCTCTGTGTCTCTTTTAGCATATGTACAGCCAGTTAGAATGGGACATTGGCTACAGGTGGGAGAGAAAGAAAGTTTTAGGAGGGCTATACCATAGAAAAACTGGTTTGTTTCTACCCTAAAGTATTTTTCAAGGTTGATCACAAAGATCATGGGTATATTCCACAAATTGTCTGGTAGAGAAGTTTCTTATGGTTGATCATTCCACCCTTTAATGAAGTAAAAGTTTTTCGAAGATGAGATATCCTGTGCTCTACATCTTTCTCTCTACCCACCATGTCTTAGCTTCTACTTCTGTCTACACTGTTCTGCTGGATGCAAAATTTTTTTCAGCTCCCACCTTCCTCACTGTTCTCTGTGTGAACCAATGCAGAGAATGATTTATGTGGGTAGGTGATGAAGAATGGAGCTGGGCTTTTGGCAGTGGGCCACTGAAGTTGTGATCCAGGAATCTTTAGTGGCAGCTCCAGGTGCCATGCCCCCCCCCGAAATGTATGGCACAAGGAGGCCTCATCATACATTGAAGCATTAGCAGTTTTGAGCTGTACCCTTTAGTCTCACCTAAGCTTAGAACTTGAAGATTTATGTTCATGAAACCCCAAATTATCTCCATTCCTTAAGTTTTGAGTTATATTCCTGCCTGTGTAAGTCCACACCTGCAGTTTATTTGAGGAACAAGAAGGCTGATTAATACAATCAAAGAGGGGTGAGTTTTTAGAGGTCAGTAGTAGCTAAGTAGTACTGGCTAAATACGACTAAATACTACTAAGTACGACTAAGTACTACTACTAAGTACTGGCTAAGTATTATGCTATGTGTTGTGAGTTAGACCTGGAGAATCACTGCTTTTTCTGGCAACACCTATGGTATAGGAAGTGGAAGATGCCTAAAATGCCTGTTCAATTAATGAGCTGTTTTCTCTGCTTTAAGCAGTTTTGTTGAGTGTTTTGACACCCTGAAAAAGATAGCAAAGGACATTTTTTTAGTTACATGAAGATAACAAATCCCCTCTGGCATCACAGCTTAGAGAAACAAAGTCTGTGGATAGGTGGACAATAGAAGATCTTAAAACATCACGTATAGAGGATGCAAAGAAACAGACTTCATCTTCTTGTGTAGCCTGTAACAGACCAAACTCTAGATTCTAGTGTGTGTTGGCAGATGTCTTGGACAGAATGTATGAAACATTTCTGAGAATCGAAATTTTTAATTTCCTTGCCTATATCTTCCTTTACAGAGGTCAGAGATTCCCCTGACAGTCACTGAAGGTGACAGTACTCAAACGGGGGCAGCCCTTGAAAATGCTTCTTGAGAATCTGACTGTAAATTGCCATGGGAGTCTAGGCCTCAAATCATTGTGATCCTGTGTCAGGGACTTTCCCCTTAAAATTTTTTGTGTTCAGGTAAATTACCATGGTAATCTGGTAAACCAAAAATATTAAAGATTAAACCTACCCATTGGTACATACATGTGTGAAAATTCTGCCTAGAACTTTGCATGAATGTTGCTTAATCAACTCCTGTTTGCTTAACTAGCAAATACTTGTGAAATAAAACTGGAAAAAAATTTTTGCCAAAAATGGTTTTAAATATGGTCCAAATATGTAATAGATTTGGTTAAGATTAGAGAAATCAAGTGTGTAAGCAAACCTTTGAATACTGTGTGAAAATGGCAGTTTGGGGTGCAGATTTGAGTTTGACATAAAATCACTTAGTAAACTTTAATTCAGCTTGAGATGGCCAGATCTGAGATGACTAGTTCCATCTCCACTGCAAGGAAATATGTGATAAAGCCTACATTTCTGCATCTACCATGCAAGCCCCATGGCTGTTTCAGACATAGGTATGAAAAATAATGGTTTTAAGAGGAAAATCATGATTAAAACGGAACCTCTATCGTTATGGAATGAGAAAAGAAGCATCAGTGCTGCGTAGCTATTTACACTACAGAGCAAACATGCTCTAGTTGGGTTTTTTTTTCGAGGACTGTACAGGAAATCTTTCTATCTTCACAGGCTTTGCCTGTCAGGCACACAGAATCTGTGTTTAAGCTAGTAGACCTGGAAGCGTTTCCAACCTCGAGGGTCTGGGCATGTCCAAGACTGACCTCATCTCACTTTGCAGCAAAACTCAAGCAACAAACTAAGCCTTCTGCCTCACCCTGCACCCACGTATCCTGACAGTGGGCTGAGACTCAGCTTTCCACCAGCTCCTTTCTCCTGTCCTCCGAGGTGCTATTGATTGATGGGAGGGAAACCTGAGTATGGGGCCAGATGGAAGCCAGACCATACAATAGTTGATCGGCCTAATCCCGATGATCAGGAGGTCAAGGTACACAGTCACATAAAATGCTTCATTAGGCACCCAGCTTATTAACCTAGGTGCATCCAAAAGGTAACTCATGAGCAGGAGTATCTTGTGTACCTCTCAGCAGGTAGAGGAAGTTATTTATGATGGTGCTGTGTATCAATCAAATAGTGTATGTTAGCATGCTTGAAGGCTTCGGATATCACTTCTCACTAATTCCTCAACAGCTTTAATTTTACACAGTGAAGGACAATAAATAAAGCTATATATAATGCTGCATCTTCAAACGGGTCATGATAGACCATTAAAAGTGATAAAGATGCATTTGTTACATCTCATTGGCTAGATTAACACTTTTCCTATCTACAAGAAGGGATTCACAGGGGAGAAGCCCTTTGCTTGTTGAAGGTTCTAGTCAGTCCCACAAGCCAAGCCATTGAAAAGAACTGCATGTATTGAAAATAGTGCTTTCTGCATTTTATATCTGACTGGGAGACAGTAGTATAAATAAACAGCATGATATATGGTTGAAAAGAGTTAGTTACTTATGTATATTGGGAAATTATAAAAATGTAGGAATTCTAGTCTTCTGAGGAAGGGTAATTTCTAGCAGGTTTCTAATGTGCTTATTCAAAATGTGAAGTTATTCTAACTATTATTTGCCACCGTTCGAAGGCTGCAGAGATGTTCATATGACTGAATTTTCTTATGTGAAAAATAGAAAATTGTGTGGGGTAAAAAAAATAATGTGAACACTTTCAAATTTGAGACCAGACAAAAGAAAAGCTACCCATTTGAAATCTGGAGAACTTTACAATGCTGCAAGTAAGTAAAAGCAGATGTTGTAAAGTTTAGAAAATCAAGACATTATTTTCCTGTTTCCACTGAATATTTCTAAACACATTATAAATAAGCTTTGAAGTAGTACAAAATACTGTGTTTGTTTTGCTGATAGCATCTTTTCATAAAAAAAAAATTATCAGTGCTTGTTTAAGTTATGGACTAAATGATATCTGTGTGTCTAAACAACTGGCTGTATCTCTTGCAAATACAATGCTAAACTGCTTGCTGTGTCTGAGCCCTTCAAAAGCCTATCTGCTTGATCTTCAGAGTTTAATTTTAAACAGATTAAATATTGTCTGTTTACAGAATGCAAAAATTAGACTAATCTTTTGCAAGTTCTTGAAAAGAATATGATTTTCTTTTGTTGCTGTAAAAAGTAGTTTTAAATCAAGAAATTGTTCTAAACCACTTAACTAAGTCAGTGAAACAGTTGTTTTGTGTGTCTGGCTCATTTTTTACTCACAGTAAATGTTCATAGGCTTTAATAAGCAAATAAATCAACCTATATTTGTGATTGAAAAGGCCCCTATTGAAGATACTGTGCATGAAATCTTTTATGAGATTCTATTAAGAGGTGACTATTGAACAACAGACTTGCTGAAGATTTGCCAGGTAGATAAAACAAAGTGTTTCCAAGTAGCAATCCTATGTTTGGGGATATGTGTATCAAAACAACTCAGGAATTCAAGGGAGACGGAAATTGCAAACTAATTGAATTACATATAATTAATGAATTACATGTAGCCAGTCTTAATTTTAAAAATAGTCCTACATGACAGTCTTGTCATTCCTCAATTAATGAGTCCTGAGAAAACTGGCTGTTGAGAATGACAAAAGAATTAAGCAGTTGTGATATTTGTCACCCTCTATTATCCACTATATTGGTATACCTCCGCATGAAGTGAATTCCCTTTCTGTGAGCCTGAGAGGGGAATAAAAAGAAATTTTGATCATTTTCACGTTTTCAGTGCAAGCTTTGTGGTGAGCAGGCAGATACACAAATTGCAGGAAGTACTGGTTTTGAGTGGTTGATTATGTGAGAAGTGCATTGGCTTCAGCATCTTTAATTATCTGCTTGATTAGACTACAGTGTCAGAAACTGTAATCATATTCCCTTACAGATTTTTGGATCTGAGATTTGAATGTACTGAATGAAATGAAACAGTTTTAGCCTTTGCGAAATTTTCATGCATGTAGATTCCTTTGCATTCCTAGATGACAGAGGAGGAAGCATCCATGTGGTGTTCCAAGATCCTATAAACAGGTGCAAATAGCATATGCGACACTCAAGCAAATACTTCTCCGGTTATTTTAGATGGCCATATTTGTGTTATTTGTTCTGGACTCTCTCAATAGCACTTAGGATGTCCTTAGGTGTAATCATGCCTCTGAGATACTTGTCATCTGACCTGCTTTAGCAGCCTTTTTTAGGGTAGGTCAAACCATGCAAAACAGTGCTTGTTTCTCTGACTGCAGTGTGAGTCTGCTCAGTTGGCTCACAGACATCTGTGTCAGTTCCGAGGAACTTCCTTACATGAACCCGCAGTTTGAATAACTAGTTTCCTCTATGTATTGCATGCTTTTTAAAATTCCTCTGTTTTTTGAGGAATTTTTATCACAGGAAACAGGTAAATTAAGCCATAAGAATGTACACTGATGGCTCAATGGAGTAATGGAAGAAAATTTTGGTGACCATGACAGTGGAAGTAAAGCCACTTGGCCTAAAGATGAGACAGCGGTCTGCAGTGGTGCATCTTGTCTGGATTAAGGCTCTGTCTGGATCAAAGCTTTCTCAGGCCTAAATCAGTTTGGAGTTTATGCAGTGCTGGTTCTATTAAACAGCTCACAGATGAGTGACTGTTGACTGCTATCAGTATTGCTTCACACATGAGGCTGTGTATATTGCAGCATCAGTGAGAATGCAGTGTAGGGAACACCAAGAAAGGGAAAATTTATATTTTCTTTTCTTTCCATTCATGTAATTGTCCCATCAGTATTCTTAAAACTCATATATATCTGAAATCTGCATCTCAGGGCAATTGTGTTCTGTCTGCAAACTGCGTTTTACTTCCTTTTATTTTTGCTAATTTAATTATGTACTCTTCTGAAGCCAGCTATTCACCAACCTGCATGCAGCAGAAGGACCTTTCAATCAAAGTATCTCCTGCACTCCATTACTGACCTATTTCTATTTCTGTTGATGTCTGTGGTAAAACAGCCTTACAGGTTGGGTAAACCATGGTAATTCACTTTCTTTTAGTAGAATTTTAAATTCCTTTGTTCCCTCTCTTCCTTATGTCTGTAGACTATTTGGCTCTAGGAACCTTGAATTTGTTTTGTTGGGGTTTTGTTTGGTTGTTGGTGGTAGGGGGTTGATTGGGGGTTTTTTTTGGGCAGCGGACTAGGTGAGGTTGTGGCTTTTTGTTTGTTTGTTTGTATTTTTTACTGTAGTCTGTAGATGAATAATGAAAATAGTACAAGTACCCAAGCCGGCTGAGGATTTGAATGAAGCACAGCTCGTGTCACATATGACAACTTTCAGCCATCAAAAGGTTTTAATTTGGCCTTCTGAGAAAGTAAATTTTGGCTTTACAGCCATAATGATTTACGAAGTTTGAGAGGAAAAGAAGAGTGTTCAAAATATTTATGAAAACCGCATACTACTAGGAAAATCTCCATCACTGTATTTAAAATTATTTTTTGAAAGTGGAAAAGTTGTAAAAGCATTTTGTTGTAATTTTTTAATGAATAAATTCTATTAGCATTCTTTGTGTCTTCTGGCATGGATTAGTTCATTGCATTATTTACTCTTGTTTTCAGAAAAGAAGCTCAGAATTCACTTACATGTGAACTACCTATTTTTCTCATTTATTAAAGAGTCCATTTCTCACCTTTAATCTTCTCAAAGAGATGTGGATCCATGGTTATGAGTGGTTTTACAGGATGTAGTATAGATATGGTTATTGCACAATAGCTCATTTTAATAAAGTTGCTAAAGTATTTGGGGCTAAGTTGCTGAATTCAGGAGGTAGGCTTATTAAATTGCAGGGGTAACTGTAATCAGCCCAAATTCTGTGATCTTTGCTTGCAGAAGCAGGGCACAGTAGCAAATTTTACTTTTTTTAGTACTTTACGGTAGATATCTACAGTGTCATGTATGTATCACATACATTAATGTTTGCAGAGAAGATGTAATAAGCAAAGATATCACATATAGTTCATACAGGACACACAGAATTTCTTTTTTGACACAATATTTCTTCACATTGCACCACGTCCTTCAGCAGGCCACAACATAAAACAATGCGATGCATTCGTTTTTCTCTGCAACTAGACCTGCTTCTCACCACTTTCCCGGAAAGCACTTACCTGTCATCCTGGACTGTTCTGGCATTACCCTTCTGTGTATCATATTACTTTTAGCTCTTGCCTTGAAGCACGTCTCTGAAAAGCTTCCATTTACAGAAAACTCTGCTATGGCTTTAGAAATGCAAAGGGTTCTGCTAGAAGTATGAACTGCATGTAGACACTGTGATGTGTTTTTCATTACCGAAAATCTGGTCTTCACTAAATGGCAGGGTAAGTTCATTAAGAACATACAGTAACTATCCATGCTCTTTTTTTGACTCTTAACAGTGCAAAGATGAATTGCTGCTCCTGGCTTAGAACATCACTGCTTTCTATATTTTTTCATCTAATGTTTCCTATATTTCTTCAGGATGTATTTTTTGGTTTTGAAGCTTGAATATTATATTGGTGTGTCCTGTCTTGTCATAAGTTTATAAACTCTTTTTTCATGTGATAGAAAAGGGTTTTGTTTGTTGTAGTGACAGTGTGCTGATTTGGCACACACTGTTTACGCTGCTAGAAAAGTATTATTTAAGAAAGATGGAAAGTGGAAATTTTTGAGACATGCGAGTCTTAATGGACAACAGGACAAGCGAAGTAATGGATGCGTGAGGAGGAAGATGTGTCAAAAATAAAAAATAAGAAGTTTTTTTGAAGTCTGGGGGTTACTTTTTTTTCTCGAAAAGGCAAAGATAATTAAATTTGGTTGCATTCCACTGATTAGTGAAGGAAGTGGACATAATTCATAGCTTGACTGTTGACAGAGATTTTTGTTTATTGAAGAGAACACATTTTTTGAACACTTCCATGGGTGATGACAAGCGCTTTCCTGGGCAACCTGCTCCATCCTTGACCATGCTTTCAGTGAAAGAAAAATTCCTAATATTTAGCCTAAACCTCCCTTGGTGCAACTTGGGGCTATTTCTTCTTGTCCTAATGCTTGTTACTTGGGAGAAGAGAACATCTTCTCCCCACAGCTACAGCCTCCTTTCAGGTAGCTGGTAGAGAGTGGTAAGGTCACCCCTGAGCCTTCTTTTCTTCGGGTTAAGCAACACCTGCTCTCTCAGACTTATGCTCCAGACCCGTCACCAGCTTCATTGCCCTGCTCTGTACATGCTCCAGATGTCCTTGTAGTGAGGAGCCCAAAACTGAACACAGGATTTGATGTGGGATCTCACCAGTGGTGAGTAGAAGGGTAAATTCATAATCTTAAGCTGTGAATGAAAAATTACAGAGAACCCAGGAGTGCATACTGTTGTCTGGGTAGGTCATCTGTGTTAAAAAGAAAAACCTCAAACCAGCACACAATAGAATGGTCCCTGGTTTTGCCCCAGTCTGCTTGGCAGTTTTAGGGGAAGGTTGTTTAGGTTACGCTGAGCGTGCACAGAGGAAACAACAAAATTCGTAAGAGGTTCAATAACAAACTTTTACTTGCAAACTTTAGAACATTAAGGTATAATAAGGTACTTGGCAAATTTTAAAACAGCATCTAGACAAAATAAGGCACTTCACAAGCTTTGACTTAGCAAGCTTTAACTCATCCAGACAAAGTAAGGCATTTAAACTTAGCCAACTTTGACCTATCCAGACACAACAAGGCACTTACTAAAGCATTGACTGGAATTTTTCAGTCTGGTTTGCAATATATTTCAAGAAGTTAGGAGAAGAAAGGGAGAGAGAAAGAAAATTGAAAGAGTAGAAAGATATTTCCACTAGTGGATTCAGCAACAAGACTTGATTGTTGCAATTTTGATGTCCATTGGGTGACAGTCACAGTCTTGATCCATTGGGGTGGGGGAAGCCCATAAAACACAAAGTTCAGTGGATTATAATACATGCTTTGGCTAGGAGCAAATGCCCCAGTAGTTCCCCTGGGGGTGAGTTTTGCCCTGTCTGAAGCAACACACTGTGGATCTGTTGTGACACTGTGGGTCACGTGCAGGCCTCTGGTGGAAGGCCCCAGAAATGAGTCTCAGGGTACTTTGGGGGTCTTTGGTGGTTTATGACGCCTTCTAAGACATGACAGCTGCTTTGAGTAGTTGAGCCAGGTACGCCTCTTCAGAAAGTATGAACACCTTCAGGCCTATTTGTGAATGTCCTGGTACTTCTCTGGAGGGAATTCTCACACCTGAGCCACTTGTGTAAGGGAGGACATTGGTATAATAAAAAAGCACTGTCCTACCTCACAAGATCCACTTCTTATTGGCCTCTTCCCTTACCTGGCTCAAACCCCAGCTTTCTGCTAAGCAAAGGTGGGTTTTTTGTTACCATCCTCTGGTGCTCACCCCCTCTGCACCGGGGCTGTTAACCCTGCACATCATCCCCCCACTGCTTTTGCAGATGGCCAATTGTTTGAGCCATTCACCAGTGGCATTTCAGTCTCTCACAGTCCCCAAGAAAGGAAGCTCTTCAGTCTAATAACAGTTTCAGCGCTTTCATATATATATACATTTTTCTTTCCACCTGCGTCTTGGTAGTTTTGCATACTGAACTCACAGTTTGATTTCCTCCCAATAGTTAAATTTATCACTATTCTTGAAGTTAGTTTTTTCAAATTGATGAATGTACAGCTGCATCATAAAATGGAGCCAGGAACACCCTGTCAGTTAATGGTGTCTACTTTAAATCCTGTCCCTGGTGGCGATAGCTGCTACCACCACTGCTGGTGGTGTGAAAAAAACTCTTGCCTTTAATATTTTTGTCTACTTATTTATCTTATTTATCTGCTTGTTTACTAAACCTATTGGACAGTATATGCAGTCTAGGAAGACTATTATGAACATCCTGCAATTAACATAATCAGTTTATAATGCTACTTAAGAAAACCTAGTTTTGCTATAGTAGAAAACTTTAAGTTCCAGCTTTCCTCTCTTAAAATTTGAAGTGACAGAAAATAATCTCTACAAACTGGTGAAGTCAGTCATTAAATGTGAGACACTTCCAACAGCTGGGGGTAACTGATTCCAAACCCAAAGAATACTTGGTTGAGGATGCACTTCTGGTACTTCCCAGCTGTTCATATTAGCTGGACTTCACCCAGAGTCTTCTGCTGAATTGGGAAGAGGGAGGGAGGGAGTTTCATCAGGCCCACCTCCTTACCAGGGCTCCTGGTAAATGTACATGTGTGCTGCTTGGTGCTGACAGTCCCTTCATCCATGGAAGGGAAGCTTCCAGTCCTGACTACATTGGCATATAGATGCTGTACCATTTCATCACAAGTGAAAGAGCACCCTGTTGGTTATTTCTGTGTGGCCATCAAATGGTGTTAGGGCTGTAATGTTGTAGACTAATCAGGGTTTTTGAGGAAGAGACAGGCTTCAGCACTTCTTAGACAGTTCTAATAAATTTAATTTCATTTGTTCAGTTTCCAGAAAGCCATTTTATATGGGGGCTCATATTTCTGGCTATCAGTTGTGTGAGGGAACTGATACTGTAAACCATGTATATATATATATATATATGTTTTGCTAACTATTTATGATATAGAAAAGATATCCAAAGCTCTATACCTGTCATATTGAAGATAGCAATGTTATGTATGTTCACAGTTTTGTTGCTGCAGTGAAATGGCACTGATGCACAAATGAACTCAGTGTTCTCAGGTAGCTAATTTAGTGACCAATCATCTAGTCCTCTGATTTTATTTAGCTTTCCAGCTTTTTGTCTGGGGACATTGAGCAAATTAAAGATAAAGGCAATTCCATTGAAGTTGTTCTGGTAATCTTGTGAGGCCAAAAAAGAGGATAAATTTCTGCGTGCTTGCTGAGTAGATGATGCAGTATTTTGTACTAAAGATACGAGACAACTTTTTGCATGAATATGTTTCTTTGCTGTGGTGTTGGGGATCACGAAGGAGAATATAACTGCGATAACGACAAATTATTCAGCAGAGTAGGGTGTTTTTTCCAGTCAGAAGTGGTAGAAAACTTCACCTAGAAATACTGTGATGTAGGAACTGAGCGCCTGGGAAGAGTCATAGAATCACATCTGAACTGTTTGACCAGACAAATGGGTCATATTATGACTCATGCTTAGTCTGAGAGCTGACATTTGCCTAGCTTAGTTTGCCAGTTATGGAGGAACTTTTTTTGGTGAGGGGAAGAGGGATAGGGGGGAGTATGAGGGGTAAGGGGTGGATGTGTCAGTGTTCATTTGGGGGGTTTTTTGTGGTTTTGTGGATTTTATTTAGTAGAACCCCTGCACATATCCTTTCTACACATGCTGTAGAATTTTTGTAAAATCTAGGATTTTTGGAACCATTTATTTGTACCACATCCCTGTGTTGCTATGCGTTTTCTCTTTAGCTACACTGGCTAGAGGAATGATGTTCATTCTCAGTTGCCAAAGCTTTTATATATGCCTCATGTGCAATGGTGATACCAATGTGACAAACTGCAGATTCATCTGATAAATTGTATTTGCATCCACCTTTGACCACCTCACCTGCTTTCTGCCACTAATCTATCTCCACTGGGGTTTCTTCCACATTCCAAACTTTGGAGCAGCTTCAAACATCTGCTAATTTAAAACTTAAGAAGAAGAAAGAAAACAAAACAAAAAATAAAAAGAAATCAACCTGCCAAAGAAAAATTTCCTGCCTTCCTCCTAGCCAATGAAGTACTCTCTGTCTTTAAAAAATACAATGGTCTATGTTAAAAAAACCCAGGACAACAGTCAGCTGTACACCCCTGGCAAAATTTAGTACTCTACAAACCTTTGTATTTTAGATACTTTTGCCTTCAGTAAGATACACTGTCTGGGGCTGTCCTAAGACATTCAACTTTAGACCTGGAAGGTTTTATTTAGAAAATTCTGTTGGGAGACAGTGAATTTCAGTTCACATGTACAAATTTAGCCTGAGTGCCCACTGACATTAGTAGGAATAGTGTTGGGCTGCTGTGAACTTGAAAAGTCTTCAGTTGTGTTGCATATACCTCTGATGGATGGTCTGGCCTGTGGTTACTTTGTGTTGAAACTATATTGGTCTCCATTATTAATTTTTCCTGAAGAGTTTGTGCCTATTCAGACTTTGAAAGACTAAAATTTAATTTTAGCTGCTCACTGTATTGGCAGTGGTTGTGTTTAAGCTCTGATGGCTCCACATAGTTAATTATAGGCCTGTATTTAAACTTGACATTAGACATTTGTTTCAAAAGTACCCTCTGAAACAAGAAGTTAGTTGGCTTTTGAACAACTTTCTCTGCCTAAGTCACAGGCCGTTTAGTCTCTGTTAATGGCAGATTGTGGTCTTAAGGGGAACATGAAACAAGTGGCTTCACAAAGCAGTTTGATATTTGCAGCTGCATTTAAAAACAGGTTTTATGAACTGCTTGGTTAATGCTAC
The DNA here is from genome assembly GCA_013398015.1 of Oreocharis arfaki. Classification (NCBI taxonomy): domain Eukaryota; kingdom Metazoa; phylum Chordata; class Aves; order Passeriformes; family Paramythiidae; genus Oreocharis; species Oreocharis arfaki. The sequence goes on along the minus strand of VZRR01005022.1, from coordinate 215,041 downwards.
TGAGGAGAACATCTAAACACAGGACTTCTAATATGAAAAAATTAGAGCCCCAGTAAATATGTGGAATGGTTTGGGATAGCTGCCCGACATCTGTGGTATGAAGAGTTGGCCAGGAAATAAGCTGCAACAGGCTGTGCTTTACAGTCTACAGTATTCTTGGCTCCATTATCCTATTCAACAATAAAAATTAATGTGCAATATAATGTTTGATAGTCACCATTATTGTGAAAATATGATCGCATGTGGAAGTATTTCATAACCATTTGCAAACATCTCTTTGCTTTTAAAAATGTGCTTATGCACTGGTTTAAAGTATTTCTTATTGTCTAACAGGGAGTGTATTTCTAAATAATTACCTTCTCAAAACTGTTGAACCTACCTCTTCAAAGAGACACTTTGAAGAGGTCACCATTTTTGTGATGCACCCAAGATGTGCAAAATACTTTAGTGTCCCATTAAGCTGTTAAACAGACCCCTTGCCAGCTGAGTACATTCTTTTTAAAATTGTTGGAGATACTGGGACATAGAGAAGTAAACAAAAACTAGCCACTCTAATTAATGGTAGAAACGCTCAACACATACTTGCCAAATAGTCACTAGAGGGAAAGCACATTTTTTTCCACAATAAAATGTAGTTATTGTGAAAAAATGCCAGACCGAAAAAATTAAAAGCTGATGTGTTCTAATTGATTTGTGAGAGTACGGTGAGAAACTATAGAAATTACTCATCATTGCTGCTAAATACACCTAAAATTCATAATGGAGCCTGCTGAGAAATACCAGCAGAGTTTTTTAAAGGGGTATTGAAATTATGCTTTTAGAATTGGTTTCCATATATGAAAATATAAACACTGTTGTGGGAAGAACAGAACGCAGCCGTAAGAATTTTGTAAATCAAATTTTTTCATTCTGTTTATGATTTAGTTTTACAAACCTTCTCTGTTATTTAAAACTTGTTTCAATGTAACAAATGGTGCTTAAGATGAATCGTCTTGCACAGGTGAATGTGGCAAACACTCTGATTAATACATCATTTAATATGTCTTCCCTTAGAAAGATGAGGAGGGAAGTATAGAGGGAGGGATTGGAGAACAGAGAGAAAAAAAATGATATGAACTTATATGCAGAGGAAGCAAAAAATGAGGATCTTTTTTTGTTTTCCTTTCTTTCACGTCTGCTGATATAAGGTCCCATGGGATTTAAATATATTTTAAATCTATTTTTCTCAAGGATCAAGTTTTCCTAATGGTAACATGAGGGAGTAATTGGCGTATGTAAGGTATCTTATATTTCATTCTGTGAGTATGAAAACATGTATTTATCTTTTCAGTATTTGTCAATGTGTTCTGTGTTTCTCTGAAATGGTTCTCTAACCCTTGTTCTGTTTCTTTCATTAAGTAAAAAAACATCTGGAAAGGCAGCAAGGAAAATGTATTCTGAATAATTTTAAATTGTTATGTATGGATGTTAGCATAGTATATATATATGCATATATGTGTACATACAGACATCTATGCACATATATGCTGTCATCTCAAAGTTAAACGTAAATATAGCACACTACATCATATAGAGTTGTGGCACTTTATAGCGGTGCAAGAATGGAATTTTTATGTGTTTTGTTTCCCTGTTTAGTGTAGCTTTTGGAAACAGAGCAGAAACTTCTGAAGCAACTTTCTAAAGATCAGTTGCTGGGATGTATTTTTTTCCTTTAGACTTAATGTGTTTCTGCTGTTCCTGGAAATCAGGGGAAACACTTAGCTGTTTACTTAATTGTACTTTTAACCAGCAGAAGCAGGGAAATTTCACATTCTGCACTCTTCTGTCAGCTTTAAAACCACTACTATAGGGGATCAAATTCATGTCTGTGTTTCCCTGGCAAATAAGGGTTACCAGTAGGGTAATATTAAAAGAAAAACAATGCCATCAAAATTATTTTGAAAAGAAGCAACGTTTAGTATTGATGTTGCTGCAAATAGATTTCCTATTTTCTTTTTCTTTAGTCATTGTGTGTTGAAGTAATTTCAGTCATCTGATAGAAGAATCCCTAAAATCTTCTGAGCTATCTTCTCCCAACTAATTTAATGGAATTCATCTGTAGGTTATTGACCAGTTCATCCATCTTGATTCAGTATAACGTATTTGAGAATGTTACTCAGTGCATCATCATCATAAGCATTGCACGTCTGGGACGTGCATGTGTTTATCACAGTGTGATCTGTCTAATTTGGATCATTTGCCTGTCAGCAGTCTTCCCTGCAGGGTTTGCCCTGCACTTGCTGTGAAAGGGTTGGCACAGTTGTAGTTTAACCTGTGTGACAAGTGTGTGCACACTCTTAGCAACCTTCCTAGCTAGAGTAAAGAAGCTACAGCTCCGTTCGGCTGCACCTTGATGTTAAATGATACCAAAAAATTTAGATTGTGGGAAACTGTTCTATTCTGGAGTTAGCTGTAGACTTTTGGTGTATTTCTCTTGAGTTTTCTGTTTCTTCTGTGAGAAATGGCTTTCTTAACTGAGAGCTACCATTCCCCCAAACTCCTAAGCCTTTTTCCTCCCCAAAAAGTGGAAAAAACCGGAGTGAAAGTGCCAACAGGACTAGCATCAAGTAGGAAAAAAGGGAATGAGAATGAAAGGGGAAGAAAACCTGATTTCTTGGAATTACTTAATCATTTTGACTGCAAATTGATCCAGCCTCCATTAAAAGTAACATTAATACAATTAGAATTACATTTTCTGAAATTGTATTCATTCGTCGCTTCCTAAATTACCCTTCTTTTCAAGTTCTTTCAGTGTCTTTTGGAACAGAAAGTTGTGAAATATTTTGTTGGTAAATGTTGATTTAAACTGTTGGAAATACAGTCAGTTTTAGAATAGTATTGCCAAAAAATGTTGACCCCTTCGTTTTAATTTTTATAATGTCTTGTAAAAATAATATGCTTTTTGCTGCTTGTTTACTAAATTGTTGCTATATTTCTCAAGCAGCAAATGCTGGAGGATCTAACTTTTTTTTTCTGCTTTGATCTCAAAGTTTAAATGCCATACTGCTAGGGTTAGAAATACTATGCAAGAGCCTTTACCCAAATCCCATGTTTCATTACATGGAAACACAATATTCTGATTGTAGATTTTGGAAAAGCTGGGGTTTGCACATATATATTCAGGGCCATAACTGCAAAGTTCTCCTTTATTAAGTCTGTTAATAAATATTTATGTATTTTAGTTTCATTCCACAGCACAATGATTACTTTGCCTTGACTTTCAGTAGGGGGTCAGGTAAAAAAAAAAAAAAATTCTTTTGTGTAACATCTTGTGGCTTTGGAAGAAGAGAATGGGGACGTTTTGACAATAAAATGTGTGGCATTTCCTGTTGGTTGAAATTTTGGGTTGCTCACTAAGGTAATATTTAATGTTATCATTGGCAAGGCAAACTTCTGTAGGAAAATATCAGTGCGAATTTTACTAGTGAGATGGGAGTACAGGCCATAAAAATTCTCAGTTTCCCTTTTAAAAACTTAATCCATTTGTCCAACAGGAATGAATACAGAAGGACTAGAGGTTTTGAACTTCCCTCACATCTGGGTATAGCAGTGTATTTTGACTCCAAGCACAATAAAACAATCGTACTTGCTGGTGGTATATGACATAATGACCCAAATATGTTTTTAAAAAATCATTTATTGCTGTACATAAACAGCTAAGTTAGCACAAGGGATGATAAAATAACATTGGTAATTCTTCCTTTAGCTGGGAACCATTGGTGGCCCATTAGGATTCCAGATGTAGCCATGTGTGCTTTTCCATTTGTTTTCTAATGTCTAGTGCTTGGGCCCTTGGTACCTTGGCTGTGGTTGTCAAACGTGTTGGCTTTTCAGCTTGAGGTCTTCCTGGAGAAACACACTGGCCTACCTAATAGCTATAAAGCAGCTTATTGTCTTGGGCCTAGTTTGTTGGGACTAGCTGGAGTGAGGGCAGCTTCCTGTCAAAGGTCAAACACCAGCTTGACCGAGTTTTCCATGGTAAACATTTGTAACTGGACCTCAAAATGTAGATGTTAAAATATAAAGAGTAAGATGTTTTAAAACATTATTTAGGAGATAGCAATCTGTGACAATTCGTGTCTATTAAGACTACAGTGGATTACTTTCAGGTATTCTGGTATTATTATGTGGAAAATATTTTCTGATTTCTTTAGCAGTCAATTACTTAAAGTACTTTAAATGGAATAATGAAAGAGGAAAAAAATTACTAGAGAAAGTAACAATAATAAGCTCTTTTTGCCTGAAATGTAAAATAAAACATTATTTTTTCTTCTTCTTTTTTTTTTTATAAGTTGGGATTCACAGCCATCTTCAGCTATAGATAATCTTGTGACTTTGATTTAAGAAAAAACAATTACCACATCAAACTTACAATAGACAAAGGCATGGTAAGAGCAGAGCTGCTCTTAAATTAAAGCTAGTGTGTTGGTAGTTGTTTATATTGATCCAGACTGTCAAAATTGTTGACTTGGTCAGTCCAGTTTTCTGGGACTATTTATGAGAGTAGCTCTCATCTAGAAGTAATTGTTTGTCAGTCTACCCCTACCTGATTTCAGTGAAACTATTTGAATGAGCATTATTCAGTGTCATTACAATCTACAGTGATATGAATTACTCTGTGGGAGTAGAAGTTCAGTGGTCGTGTAAAAACTTATATTGTGAAAAAACTTACGTTGCAAAAAATGTTGATTTAAAAAAAAAATTCTAGGTTCTTTATATATGTGTCTTTGAATAGAACTGAGTCCAAGACAAGGCAGCAGGAACATTCCTGAACTATTTGTGAATATGTTTGTGTGCTGTATCCTTGTTTTCATGGGTGTATGTATTTTATATAGTCATTTACCAGTATAAAACAAATTGATCTGTTTGGGTTTTTTTTGAGGTCATGGAACATCATAGAATTCTAAGGTACTTTGTGTCATCTGTACTAACTGTGCTTACCTGGCATTAAGAATATTTTGATTTTCTGAGCTTTAAATCCAAGGATTTTAAATGCCCATGGGGGAATTTCTGAAATGTGAACAGTTTTATATGTAGACTAGTCTTAAGTTTTCCACTGCAATTAAATCGAACCACCTATATCCATAATAAATGTAGGTGTCTAGCTCCACTAGTAAATAGAGGAAGACAAAACCAGGGTACCATTATGCAAGATGCAAAACACAAACTCATCACCAGAGATCAGATGGATCCATGTTTCTGAGGAAATGCTGGTGGCAGCCCATTTATTTTCTGCTTATGTTATTTTTAAAGCTGAACAGAGGAAATTTTTTGCTGCTGGTATTAAGTAGTCTAGATGAAGTCACTAGGACTAGTTGTATGCCTGATATTTTTTGGACATCAGTTTGAGAGGGTTCAGGCCCAAATTAGCCACAGCCTATTCTCTAATCATGAGGCTGTGGGCTGGATGGGATGAGAACCTATCTCTCACCTGGTAAAGCTTCTTACGCATTAATGACTTTAGAATTTCTGAGGTCACAGCAAGAAGGTGGTTGCTGCTGAGTTTTTAGGACCATCATATGCAACAGGAAATGTAATTTTTTGGTGTTTTTTTCCTCTCTTGCTACCCGTTATTTTCAGAACAGAAACAGCCTTGCTGACTTTTCAGAAAATACCTGAATTAGTACTTGAAAATGAAAATTGAACTGAAAGTGGATGGCCTGGAGGGGACATGGGTGGAGGGGACATGAGTGCAGAGAAAGAGCAATGAAGTGGAAAGCCCAAGCAGATGAGACCTCATTGTGTGGCACAGCCATGCTAGTAATCAAGAGCAGTAACCAAGTGTTAAGTTTTTTTGAGCAGAAGTGACTGAAGTTCCTGCTTTTATAGCTCACCTGTACCTCTATTTTCTTCCCTGAACTCTGTATATTTTCTTTAATTAAAATTTTAATGGTTGTTTAATTATGTACCAATATACCATGTTTATATTCCAAGTACTATGTCGAAAGAGGGTTAGCTTCCAGATGGCAAAACTATCAGAAGTTTATGAAGTCACTTAGGCAAGTAGAGAATTCAAAGTATGGTGAGAAGTACCTGCTTTGACATATAATGGTAATAAGGGTTGTGGGCATGTCTGACTCTTCGTTTGTACCATTAGATTCCTATAGTAGAGTGTGCTTTTGTACAGTGCATGTTTTAAGTTTTATCTGCTTGGAGAATACAAAGAATAAAATTCTAATCAATACAGAAATCTTCCTAAAGAAATTCTTCTGTCTTACATGATACTGTGAGCTGTGGTGCACTCTAACTCATTCCACAGCTGAATCACTATAACAGTTGCTTTGGTCATTTCTGCTCTAGCATTATGTTGCTAGACACCTTTAGAACAGAACAATTTCTTTTGCATGTAAAAGACTGGAAATTGGTTAAATCCCAACCTTTGGCTTTGTAAATTAGATTTGTAAATGTTATTTGAGAAGCCATTGAGACTGGTAGGTCAGCAGATGTCTTTGTGGATAATTCCAAGCAAGTCCTTGTCAAGGCAGGCTACTAACATCTGCCTGGTTAATGGCTTCTGCTCTCTCTATTACATGCATTGTAACATCCAGTGGCCAGTCTACAGATACAAGTGTCACATTTTGAACCTCTTCTTATAGGATACCTAGACATTAAATCATTTAGGAAATCCAAGGTTAAGGAAAGCATTTGTTTTCTTTTTTTGGCATTTGCACTCTTCAGCCATCAAAGATAAACACAACAAGCTGGCAGTACTTTGAGGATTCACGTCACCCTTGACCTGTTCTGGGCTTAGTTGGAGCCAGCTGCTGTACAGCTGCGCAGTGACTTGCAGTATGTGTAAGGATACTTGCATACTGTCACTGCCAATAGCCACATACTGAGATACTGACAGCAGTGTTAAGATTTTTAGTAAATCAGCTTAAGATTTTACCCCTTTTTGAATTGTTTTATGTAAATGTCAGGGATTCAGAACGGGTCTTTCTAACTCTGACTGGTGAGGAGTTTTAAAGAGCTGATGTCTACTCTGGATTGTATCACAAAATAATATTTGGAAACAATGTGGTGCTGGACACTGTTCCAGATGTGTTGTGAAGAGGGGAGAACTCCATAGTGTGAATAGCAAAACGGCAGAGGAATCAAAACCTTTGATTCTGTTCATTTTTATAGGTTGTCCTCTATTTTTATTATGTCTGTCTTTAGTATAGTACAAGAAAAAAGCTGGTTTGCAGTGCATACAAAATATTAACCAATAGAAGTCATATATTGCTGGATCTTGTAGTCACTGTTTAAGAATTTGTCATTTGAAATTTCAAAGTACATATTGTAAGACTAATTGCATTCTGACTGCAGGGGCATTTTGTTGGTGGATGAGCTCATCTTTGTGTGTTAGTATGTGGAAGCATAATTTAATTAAGAGGAAAATATCATTGATCTTGAAATGAAAAACACCATGCAAACAGAATAAAACAAAATGTTGACTGAATGTTGTTGAGGATTAAAATAACTCTTCCTGTATCTCTGACTTGTTTGCTCTCTTCAGCATTTGAGTATTTTAGAGACAGAGGAAACAGAAGCATTCTGTGGAACTAAGTAATGACTCCTACATGAAATAGGGAAATAGGAATTAGTTTTCTCGAGGAAAAATATATAATGCAGGTTTTAAAGAACTTAAACTTTACTTTTTTTCATGTTTTGAGGAGAAACAATAGCTTAAACATTTTTAAATGTTTTGGGGTTTGGTTAGAAGGTTCTTGTTACATAAATGATGGAAGCCAGAGTTAAAAGATGAAGGACCTAGCCATTGTCTGTCAATGAGAAGTCTGCACTGGATTCTCTGCCCTGTGATAGCCATTGCAGAGAAATGGTCAATTTTGTCATGTTTCAGAAGTGGTAGTTAATTTGATATTACACCAGTCCTTATAGTTATGTTATAGAACTGTCTCAGTGAATATTCAAGTGTGTATTGCCTTGGAAGATACTGAATTAGTATGGTGGAATTTTGTATACATATTACTTATAATGTAGAATGATCATGCTGAAGACTTTTCTGTATTCCTGTGTGGAGATCAGATCCAAAACTGGCTAGATTGCTTCTCAGGAAGTGAAACACCGTGGTTTGATGCCCTCCACACCAGAACATAGCGCACTGTGCTTTTAGGTCAGTCAAATTTTAAACAATAAAGTCATGCTTTCTCTTTTATAGACTATTTCTGATGCTGTGCATTTTGCTTTCTGCACAATGATGCTGTTCAGCACTACTGCTGAAAGACGACCTCAGACTGAAGCTAGCCTGTACCTGTTTCTGTCAGGTAGAAGATTTTGAACCAGTTCTGGATTGAGGAAAGATTTAAATTCTAAAATTTGAACCAGATTTCTAAGGTGTCCCCTTAAAAAGAAAAAGTGACTGAGGCTGAGCACTACAAATACCTACTTTTTTGCTGTTTAGTAAGCACCCATAGATAAGTTTTCACAAGATCTTTGTCTTGTGTATCACAAGATACTTGTCTGTATGCACTGAGTGTATTGTAGGTTTGCATGTTGGATTGAACCACTCATGCGGCTTCTGTGTTGCTCTACTTAAGTTTTGAAACCTGGAAAGACTTAAACAGGAATTAATTTAGCTGTGAAAGGCAGATGCTAATGGGCACAGAAGATTTTGGAACATTAAGCTTAAAGATTTGCCTTCAGGGTTAGGCATCTCCTGAACAGAGCTCCTTGTAAATGTGTGCATCAAGTTGTCCCATGTCTTATTTTATAGGCTTGTAATCCTCTGCTAGTTATTTTATATTTTTCATGGAAATCAATATGTTAAATTAAATCAAATCAACCTTATTGAATTTAAATGCCAGCGAAAGACTTCTATTCAGACTAAGCCCAACTCAGTATGCTTAATGACAAGGTGACCTATTTTTATCCTCTTCCATCTGCATAATTTCAATTGAATATTTGTGATACATTTCTGTGAAGTGAAATGCCAGAGGGAAATAGCCTGTTAATACATAATTGATAATTGTCTTTAGTTATGACAGCACTTGGTGTCATGCAAGGATCCAGAATGCGTTTATGCATAAGATGATACATAAAATAGTAGGTAATGTGAAAGTTTACATTAGATGCTTGTGCCGAAGAATGACTTGTAGGTGCCCAAAGATTTCTTTGGGCCTACCCTGTATTTTCTAGTAAAGCCAAACTGCTAAATTTGGATGGGTTTGGGCTGCATTCAGACTGAGAGGCAGCTAGAAAAATTCTTCTAAGGGGTGCCTGAAAGTGTGCAGGGAAAACCTCTGAAGCTGCGTAAGTCAGTCAACCTTGGTTTTAGGTGATTTGCTTCCCATCCTTCTATAAGGGGCAGGGCTGGAGCTCTCTGTACTTCAGCTGGTAGTTAGCGTGTGAAGTTACTTCTGATGTTACCATAAGTATAAAGGATCTTCACATCACCAGATAAATTGGAATTATTGTGTCCTTCTATTTCTTTCTCTTTCATTCTTCTCTTATGGGATCCTTAATTTGAAACAATGGGGACTTTGCTTGCTTCCAGTTGGTTTCTTCAGCAATGCTGTGGGGGGTCTTTGACTGGGTGTAAGGCTTGATCCTTCTCATAGCCAAAGTGCCTTTATTGGCTTCTATTGTATGATTATTTAAACAATGTCAGTATGGAAATTGCTCTTTGGCAGAGAATCTGCAGAAGGGATTTCAGATTGAAGTCTGCCTGTTTTGTGTTATGTATGCAGAAAGAGTTGCATAGAGCCCACTCTTTTTTAAAATAAATGAACACTCACTTTATTACTATTCCTACTTGAGTTTGTCCAATCTTTTTGAAAAAAAGAATTAGCACAGTGGTATTTTCAAAAGGTTATTTCTGTGGCATATGCTCAGTAATTTTCACAATTTTAGAGTGTATATATGCACAAATGTGCGTATAAAAACTTTCGACAAAGGTTTAATTTGTATGTATCTCAACTGAGAAAATGGGAAACCAAAAGAAGAGTGTAGTGTTCTGGGTAGAGTAAGGTTGCTCCTGAAGTGTCTGTTTGCAATTAATCTATGATAACTCACTCTCTAAATGAAATTATTTCTGTAATGATATACTGAACTGAGTTCAGTGTTTACTTGGACCTGACCTCAAATTACCTGAATCATTTTATTTTAAGACTCCTAGTTGTCTTGAAAGAAAGATTCAGAAGGAATAAGCACTTGGATTTATAATAATTTTCAAGGATTGTGTTATTGTTTATTAAAATATTTTTGTGTTAGAAATGAAGATTCATCTAGCAATGTCCAGTAATTGCTACTGACTGAAAAACTGCAGTCTGTGTCTGAGGGAGAGCCCATTTTGTTGTTGTTGTTGAATTTCCAGGTCAGAAATCCTACTGGGATGTTCACAAGGGTTTTATTAATTTTTTAGGCATTTTAGTTGGCTGGAGACTCACTTTTATACTTCCATGGACTTCTACACTGTTTGATGTCCAACAGGCAGATCAATAATACCATGGTAATTATGTTATTAACATAGATAATTGATTCATGTTTTTTAGGTAATAAAGGCATCTAATAATCTCAGTAAAAGCAACTAATAAAACCAAAATGTAGTTTGGATTTAAGAGGGTATCAAGCATTAATTGAGTGAACTCAGTTTTCATTAATCGAATGTCTACCATGCTTTCTGAAACAAGTTTCTAAACTTTGAAAAATTAAATTTAGTGGCTTTGTACCTTGTGCTGCTATTGGTATGAGGAGACCTTAAAAGAAAGTTTCTTCTTGTAAGAATGTAAACAATTTTTCTGCATGCTAGTATAGGCCGTAGTAGTCCAGGCAGTGGGCTATTAAGCCAAGGTGCTTTATCACTGACTCCAAGTATATAAAGTTGTTTTTCAGTGTATTTATGTGAAAACATAGTTGGAGTGACTAAAGGTGGTGTATCATTTGTTTGGCATTAGATATTCTAGCTTATTGTAATTAACTTTTGTGCAATTGTGCATGAGAAGAATGAATAAATGGGCATTTAGAAGGTTTATAGGTAAGTTTTTAGAAGGTTACATTTCCGGCTTAGTTTTATACAGTGGAATTTTTGATGCTACAGTAAATTAAGAAGTTGGATGCTTTTCCTATGATATCCTATTTCACTAATACAGAATAACCTTGAGCCACAGAAGGGCAATAATTACCAAACTTAAATCACAGACACGCATAGCCAAACAGCTGTTTTCAGTTTGTTGGGAGATCCATTTGATTTACTCTCTTGGTCAACATTCATTACTTTATAAGACAAAATTTCACTGGAGATTTTAACCCTGAATTCCCAATCTTGTTTGTTTCCTGCTGTAAAATTGCGTGGTTGAAATGTCACAGCCACTCAACATGTGGGGGAGCTACTGTTGTGTTTTACATTGGTCCCAGTTTTCTTGACGAGTGGTTTCAAATACTAAAGGGTGCAGGTAGAATTCAGCCCTAGACATACTTCCAGATGACCTTTCTGTTCTGTGGCAAAAAAGGGGGAAATGTATTGTGTCAGGCTGCTGTCCTGCACTTTGGTGGTTTGTCAGCTAACATGGTGGATCACATAAGTGTGAATATTTGGCAGACAGATTGTTTGATACACAAATTGTCCCTGGTTTAATGTATTTTACAAGGTCAGCACATCTCTTCTATCTCACCCTGAAGTTTCGTATATTTCCCAGGTTTTGTTGGTATGAAGTTTGAAATTTAATGCTGGCCCCTATCTAGCAGTGAACTCAACTGGTCTTAACCATGTCTGTCTTTCAGCAGCTGACTTTGTGTTTTACAGGGCTACTATAAAAGCAACATTAGCGATAATATGGTGATTGTCACAAGCTATCTTAGTGGCATTAGGGGTCACTTAAAGGAGAAATCAGACGTAAAATGTTGGGGTTTTTTTCTATATTGCAGAAGTTTTCTTATAGTCATTCTAGTATTGCTGGCTCTGGATTTTTTTTTCTGTTACACTTGATGAGTATCTTATTAAATTTTGAAAAATGACTGAATTTACACTTGAAAGTGAAACAGCCAGTAAAATAAAGAAATTTCTGATATATTTATTGGCAGCATCAGTTGTGTTATTGCAGTCTGTTTTCTTTCATAGTAGTCTAAAAAACAGGCATGGGAAAAGGAAATTGTTACATGTATCTCACATCTTTGGAAGTAGTTTAAAACTTGTCTTTGTATTAAATCATTGATTTTTTTTTTTAAAGCATCTCTAACAGCATTCCCTGCCCTTTCTGTTTGTGTTTTTCCATTTAGAGAAGATAGTGCTATACCTCATTACTCAGGTTGCTCGTTGAGCACACTCAGCAATTTTGTATTTATCCCTTATTGTCCTACAAGTCAACACCTCTGAAGAATGGGGACTACAAAAGCTCTTCTTTATGTGGTGGATGCTTATCAGTTGTGACACAAAAAAATTATACTGCAGTTTTTTGCATGGTCTTTTTTGTCTTCAGATCACTTTGCAATAAATAATTACATATTATCCTGCTCTTAGAAAGCAGAATTTTAGTCTCACCTCCTATATATCACATGAAAATATTAGTTTGGGAGCTCAAGGTTTTCAAGGTAGCTGCATCATGACTTCAGTCATGATGTTACTTGTATAGGAAACATGAATGTGTTCTGATTGTACAACAGCCAGTTCATTTCATTTTCCGTGTTAGCGAGTGTCTCTGGGTTTTTACTTGATAGAGAAAGCACTGCCCTGTTGTACCAACAAGAGGAGAAGCAGTTTGGAGCAGAGCTAAGAAGTCCAGAATGGGTAAAGGCAGGCGGGTAGCTGATCTCAGTGAAGAGAGATCTACTGTGTAAATGTCCTGAAACCAGGGTTTCACCGAGCACGTGCTCACTTCCATTACACTGACAGGCTATCAGGCTCTGGGTGATTCTGTTCTGTTTCTCAAAACCCTTGCATATATTTTGCCATGCTTTTGCTGTGTAGTTATGGAAAGGCAGAAAGCAAAAGGCTGAAAGGCTTGCTCTAAAAATATTATAAATTGATTTGCCAGGATACCTCTTTTGCTTCTGAGGAAGGTAAATGATCTGCAAAGCCTGGAAATTATTCTTTCTGAAGCTTTAAGTTTCTAGAAAAGGAATCTCTGTCGAGTGCTCATTCTTTAGAAAGGCCTTTGTGGAAGGTCTTCATGCTATGTTATACTGTTGTATGTCATTGATGCTGTTGCTCCTAAGTTAAAAATGGATACTCAAAAGAGAGATTAAGTGTAGTTAAAACTTTGTGGCACTCAATATCACCGTTGTGATAAATCCGTGTACATATCAAATGATAGAAACAACATATATTGACTGAAGTTGTGCTGTATATTTATGGATATCCTGACAATGCTGTCCAAGACATCTTCCTGTTAATTTGTTTTTGTGAAGACCAGTTCTTTCAAACATAACTAAAGCAAAAATTATATATTGATGTTCAAGCAAAAGAGGAATAATGATAAGCTACTGTAAATGGCTATTTCTTGTCTTTATTTATGTATTTAACCTGGATAAAATTGGCATTTTCACTTGAGTCAGAGGAAAAAGGCTGTTGATCCATTGGCCTCGAAAACGTGTCATCCTTTTGAATGTAAAATAGCCTTCAATAGAAAAAGTAATGAGCTGGTTAGTGAAAAGAGCAGCTGCTTTTTTATGACTCTCTGGAACTTTTTTTGCACACAAACAGAATGGTATGATATAGGGACTGCTTTCTTTCTACTACTTTTCTCCAGTTGTGTATCAGGCAAGGTTGGGAGATTTTTTGAGTGCTTTTACTTTTTCAATTACATGATGAACTGCAGGAAATAGCTCTGATTTTGGTCCAAGCCCCTAACTCTAATTCCTCACATCTGTAAAAGGACCTTAGGTGAAAAGACAGTGTGGTCTTCCCCTGGTGGTTATTCTTAGGCTCCCCTGAAACCCTAGGCTATTTCACATCCCTGAGCTACCTTCTGCATGCCAAGAGGAAGCCTTAACTTGGTGGGCTTTTTAATCTTGTGCTCTGAAGTCCTTTTCCATTCTTTCTGCCTGCGGTTTATCACTCTGCAGTTGTCTCAGCTGGGATCCAACAGTTCTTTCTTAGTTTCCCATATGGGGTATTTCATAGAGCAAACAACCCCCAAAACAAACAACGAGCAAATCTTGACCTGTTTTTACTTAGCTTAGAGACCTGTTTTTTAGAGTATCTGTCTTTGCCTAGAGCCATAAAGGAAAAAAGGCAGTACACTTTGGAACCTAGTGGGTTAAAGAGGAAATTTTCAAGAAAATGGACTGTGCTTTTGGTAATTTTTTTTCATGAAAGGTTCTAAGACATTTGGTCAGATACTTAGAAGACTCACAGAAATCTCCTTTTCAGAGAGATGTGAACACACTCTGCTGATGCTGGAGAATGAAAAAATTATTATTCAGAGTTTCACTGACATTACCTACAAGAAGAAAGAGTAGCACATTATTTTTGTACTTTTTCAATCATAGAGAATTGGTATTCTTGCATACTTTCATCCCTGACAGAAAAACCTACACATATTTATCCAACACACTGCATAATCTCACTTTATGAGATGTGAGGCAGGTGCAGACTTTGCCAGTTGTTCACCTTACTTAAGGTGATAGATCAAACAAATGCTGTCTGGAGCAGACAAAATAAAAACAAACCCAAAAATTCAAAGTGGAGAAGTGAGAGAGTGAGCTTCTTTGTGGGACCATCCACAGTGGTGACTGAGCATTCTTTTGGCTCTCAGTCCTAGAGCAGAAAAAGAGAAGACAAACATTTCTGTTGTCACAGCTGAGCCCACTGATAGGAAGTTATTTGGTTAGTGGAAATGTAATTTGTCTTTGTTTCTTAGTGACAACTCCATGCTAGACCTACTTTATGATCCTCAGGAGCTATGTAATGGTGTGTTCAAGTGATTTATTTGCTAAGTTAAGCATGGTTAAATTTGTCTCTGCAGCAATGATACTCATATTTTGTGAAAATTACAGGCTAAGGCCATACTCTAGACTAAGCTTAGGAAGCTTTTGAGGGAGAATGCAGAGGAAGAATAGAAAACACCAGATTATCCTTATTTAAACTTCTTAATGATGCCCGTGTGAGGATGGTAATTCCTTGGTACATTGTTAAGTAGTTAGAGAATATACAGGAAAATTACAAAATTAGTCCATGTATTAATTTGCAGGTCCCCTGAAAAGGTACTGGACTAAGATGATTACTCCATTTCAGTGAAGGAGCTCTGTTCTTGTGAATAGTACATGCTGAGAAATACTCCCTGGGCTTCTGCTTGACTGATACGAATTATCAGTCACTGATATTGGTGAAGTTTGGTTTATTGGCTGTTATGAATATGAGGAGAGAAGAAGGGAAAGACTGGGTGCTTTTTTTTTTAATTTTCCAATTCATGCTGTTTATTCCACCTTTACTGTCTGATATTAATTTATTTGTATAATTTTACTGTTACTGTTTCATAATACAAAGATGGCAAATCAAGTAATAATCAGAGGTAGGTGCTCTCCTGCATGTTACTTACAGCAGAATACAAAAAAGCACACTTCACTGGAGAGACTGTGACCCCCTCAATCCCCTGTGCATTTGACAGGAGCCGTGGAGCCTCTTCAATGCAAAAAGTCAGGAGAAGGCTTTAACAGGAGAATGAATACAGATGGCTGATAGGGAGGGAAGAATTAAACTTCACATGAAGGATGTTCTAATGATGATTGCTGATCCCTTTACTTCAGCAAAGGCCTCATGCCTTATGAACCAAATGATGGTATTCAGAGAAGTATCAGGCTTAAGAGTCAATTATATCAAATCCAGAGTAATAGCACTTGGAATGAACGAAAGATACTCAAAAGGCAGTACAAGAAATATTTAGATTCCACTGGCTAGAAACCACAATAAACTTCTTAGGGATCCCCATTAATTCCCATCTGGAAAAAGTCTTCAATGAAAATGCAAAACCATTGAATAAAATAAAACAATTTACCATTATTATAATTTGAATAGCACAAATTAAAAAAAAAAAAAAGGCAACAAAACTCTTTTCTAAACTGTAAGAGTTTCATTAACTAATTGAAATATAATAATTGCCTAATTAAAAGATACGACCATATTTTGGAAAATTCTGATACCTGCTACAGAATTACAGGCTATTGGGAAAAAAACAACCCCAAACTCCCAAAATTGTAATTTACATGTCAGTGGAACTTTATGTACTCAGGTACTTTTAAGTGCTTTATGGGAAGTGTAAAATTCAATTGCCCCTATTCAGAAGCAATCTCCAGAACCACTTACCTGTTTATGAAAGCTTTAAGAATTTCAGAATTATGTTAAAGTAAAATTAGTGATGTTGATTTTTCTTCACTTCAAACAGTTCTGTCTTCTCAAGAATGCAAAATTCTATACTTTCTCCTCCAGTATGGTAAAAATGTGTATGAATGTTGAATGTTTTAAGAATAAACCTGCTACTGAGAGCTGGAGCATAAGTAAGGGTGAAGCTTTTCTTGTATGGGAAAGTTTTGCACAATAACTACACCAGAAGAAAAGTAATAGCTTTTTATCGATTTAGCACACATTTTTAGAAGTTTTAACAGAGGAACAGAGTAAGTTTTATGGTTGGTGGGACAATTCCAGTAATGGAACATAAGAAGGTAAACACTTCTAGTCAGCAGGTAGCTTTGTTTTTAAAATCTTGTCACAGAGCTGCCTCTAAGAATGGGAAATTTCTGTGAATTCATTTTGCAAGCTTGTCTCTACTAAACTTGGAATGGTTATATTCATGGCTGTAACTTTATCATTGTCATGAGAGCTTTTATGTAGGGAAGGTTTCCTAGGTAACTACCTGTCATGGAATCCAATGAATATATGATAGTATGTCACAGTTTTTACTTAACTGTAATGAATGTTGGGAAAACTTAGGATCACTGGGTTTTTTCCATCTTCATGTTAAACACAGTGCAGCTATAATTGATTTAAGATAAAAGAAGATAGTTTTGGAGGAGCATAATTTGTTCCTCAAACCCCCATATCTATATATACCATGATTTCAATAATATCTACTAGGCAAGTATTGCTATGAGTTGCTTTTAGTATTTCAAAATTCTTTGCTTCTGAGACTCCTCTTGGTGTAAGAAACACTTTTTTTTCTCTGTAGTACTCAACTAGAATTTATTTTTGTAGATCAGCAGTTTTCTTACATTTTCTTCACAAATAATCCACAAATGTAATAGGTTATCAACTTTAATTTAATAAAATGTCAGTGGCATTTCCACTTGGTAAGTCTTGTACAAAGTACATGAATCATTGGTTCCAAGTTGAAATTATATATTTATACACATTTGTAAAAGTCTGTGTGTATATATAGCACACAATGCGGATAGAACAGTGAATAAAGACATCGATGACCTCAAGAAATCTCTGATTTAACAAATGTATGTCTTTAAATTGGAAATCTAATTATTTGCCTTAGATTTGCACTGCTCAGGAACTTAATGCAAGACTATGTTAAATAAACTTATTATTTCCGTTTTTCATTTAACCTGTGGGTTATGGTATGACCAATCTGTTTTATATCCTCAATCAACAGATGATTGTATTTGGTAATAATTTATCAAGAATAAAAATCTGTTTTTGAAACTAATCACCTCATGTTAGGTCTGCCCTTTTTCAGAACCACCATCTGATATTCATTTTGTCTGCAAGACAAACATACTGATGAAAATGCATCTACCACAGGATATAGCTAGTGGAATGAAGCAGTTCTACTCTTTGTATATATTTAGAATATTTTGTTTTCTCAACAGATGGACCAAATTTTAGTATTAAAGGGGAAAAAAAATCAATTTTACATAGAACATAAACAATTTTTAAGAAGTACGTTTTGCATTTCTGATTAGTTTGTAGCAAAACATCCCATGGAATTTGAGGGTCAACTTGAGCCATATCAGAGAGAAAAGATTTGAAAAGTTACTTTAACTGCTTTCTGTGTTTGCCATGAGAAGGCTGTATCTGGAGGTCAGAGAGTTCTGAGCAAGTCTTTGAATTTGGCCTACTGAATTTAAATGCTGGGGTTTTCTTTTGGATGTTCTCCACAGTCTCTGAAATGGCTGTTTTTTGAAGACATTGAAAGCACAGATGAATTCATGCACTGTCCTGCGACTTCTGCCTGTCTCTGCTTAGACTTCTGGCCATTGCCTAACATGATGTATTCTTTTTTTAGGCTGTCTGCTGAGTCTTATAATTATTTTTGGGATCTTTCCTAATCAAAGCTCCCCATAACACTAAAATATAGGCTTGATCAAGACAGCGTGAAAGCCCAATGCATGGAGTACTTGGAATATGGAGCACAGATTTATACTCTGTGTACAGTAGTTCTGTGACGTTAACTTCTGTCCCAGGAGGTCTGAACTGAGAATACCAAGCTCATTTTGATTTGCAGTGCCAGCTAGATTTAGACTTTTTGACCCTACTGAAATTCTACTCAGGTTTTTATAGCACAAAAAACTTATTAAATTTTAAAGTAAATCTCAAAAGAGGCAATAAACTGCTACAAAGTCATGAAATTGTTTTATTATTTTTAATTTTTAAGAACTGCACGTACTGCAGCTGGAATTCTTCCAGTGCTCATTCTTCCCCAACTTCTTTATTAAAATAAATCCAAACAGTTTCCCAAGGAAGTTATAAGTTGCTAGCAAAATTAGGAAGTTAAGAATTTTATGATGTCAAGTTTGCATGATAGAGTATTTTGGATACTGCTTGTTAGCAGGCAGTTATCAAGGTGATATGAGATCACTACAATAACCAGTACTTACAATTCCAAGTAATGTATTCTGGAGTCAGTATTTTATCTACAGATGAACTGTTCTTATTCTACCCATTCATTTTATTTTTGGGAGGTGGGTTGTTTTTTTTTTACAGACTTCAACCAGGGGGCTTTCCATTCCCCTTTAACTCTCACCCTTCCTCCACCCTAATTTTGCTGGTGTCTTGGCCACCATGACAACAGGGATTTTATCTGACAAAAAGTTAAAAAGCTTTGGAAAACAAAGAGGCTAAAAAATGAAGTACAGCTGTTTGCACACAAATATAAACCAGAAGGCTTCAAATCCTTTCTACTGATTGGCTGGATTACTTGAAATGTGGCTCATTGTTTCATAATAATCAGCAGTTATTTTTCCCTATTAAAATGTAGACCGGCAAAGTATTGGAAACAGCTTTCCCAATCCATTTCTATGAGGAACTGGGAATATAAAACATCCCTATAACTTTTACTGCTTATGTGTTAGGGCACCCACCAAAACAAAACTGCCTAGGTCCAAAATCCATTTTATACATACATGCATATTAAAAATGGTTTTATATACTATTTTTCAATACTGAGGAGTCTTTTAGAAAGTAGCAATCATCACTATTCGTGGTGCAGTGAGTAGACAAATGTGGCATCTGCCATAAGTTCAGTTGTAGCTCTCGCACATCTTTAGGTGTGCTGATCCTATTTTATTAAGAAAGGAAGTGTTGGCCAGGATTCTGGAGTTACACCCAAGTTTTAAAGAAAGATGGTGGGAGATCAATTTCCAGTTGGATGCCAACCAAAGACAGGCAGAGATTTACAGCTCATTCATTTATCCCATCACAGCAGGCTCAAGTCTAGCCCAGTTCTCATGCCCAGTATGGTTTTAATTTTAACCGTGTAACAGTAATTCACCTATACTTACACATAATGAAATAAAATACTTAAGGTGTTGTTTTCATGTTGATTTCAAATAATATTACTGTATTATCAGGGTATCCAGAGAAATGGAGTAAGGCTACAGGATAAAACAAAGCACAAATTCTGACCCACCCTGTAGCCAGCAATGTGTGAGTCTACATCCAGCTGCTCCCTAGCTAGAAGAAAGATTCTTACTTTTTAGTAGATACTCAACTACAAATACAGCAGAATTACACAAATTATTGAGAAAAGGCAGATGATTTTGTCTTCTCTGCTGAGGTCCCTTGGGTGTGAGTGTAAGCAAGGAAGCAATGAACTCCTGCAATTCTCATTTTTTTAATATTCTCCATACTGGAAAACAGTGGAAGGCTGGCAGCTTGAGTAATAGTGTCTTTATCAGTATAAGTGAATTGAATTGTTTCTCTTAGTTTTTGCAATATCTTTTTTTAGAATGCACTTCGATCTTGACTTGGAAAGTGAGTTAATATTAACTTTCTAAAAATACAATTTTCTTCTGTTGTTTTTTCTTTGTCCCCTTTTCTTGTATAACAGGAGTCTTAATTTCTGCAAGTGTGTTCCTACTCACACCTAAAGCACTGAGGTGATAACGCTGAGAAAGAAGTTATTACTTACATCTCTTTTGAAATGTGGGTACTTGATAGTGTGGAGAAGTCCAGCTCTTCGGTATGTCAGGAGCTTGACAAAGCTGACTGGGCTGTGAAACTAGATTGTTGTCTGATGCTGTTAACTTATGAACATGAGAGTCACTTAGTACTAAAGGACTAGAAAAACTCTCTTCTTTCTAATGATCTCCCTCTTTCTGGAAGGATTAAGTTAAAATTGTAGTAATACCTTTCTAATGATACTTCTGTTGTACCTTGATGCAGTGAGTTTTGTGTAATATGCCACTTGTTTTGGTATATTTTATCATCTAAATGGTCTTAAAGCATCATGAGCAAATAAATATTTCATTTACTTATGCACTTTTCTGTTCACATACGATAATAAATGGAGAGGTGTGCATGTGAGGTGTACTGGAGAAAGTCCCATCTGCTACGCTGTCGTTGGAATTTGCTAGGGAATTTTTTAATAGAAATGAGAAGAGTAAGGTACATATAGACCTTTTAAAATATGTCCCCACCACCACCTTTTTGGTTTCAGTATAATAATTTGTGTGGGGATACCTTGTGTTTCTCTCTTGCTTCTTTCCTTCAGAACTGGTATAAAATTGGACATTACGAAAAGGTAAGGAGAAAAATAAAAACTCGTTATTCTCAAAATTTTTCTGCCAAATCTGAAAGAAAATATTCAGATTCAGAAGAAGTTCTGCATAAAAGTCAGTTTTCTTGCTGTTGTATATTGGTTCTTCAATATGCTCTTATTCCTAAGAAGTTTCTCAAAAAAATGTTTACTTCAAAAACATCAGATCAAGATAGTTCTCCTCTTTTCTAGATTTTTATTTTGGAGGACATATTTGTAGTTAATCCATAGTATTTGACTAGTTACTAAAGAAGTAACAGTTCAGTTTTGATGAACGAGAAAAAAAAATAGGTGGAAAACCAGCCATTGTTTCTCCTTGCCTTCCAAGTTTCTCACAGGGAAAGCAGAGTCCTGAGAAATTTTATAGGTAAAATTATTTTGCTTTGGTCAGACTTCTTTGGAGATGAATGTTCTTACAGCAGGAGAACTGTATTCATTTTTAGTTATCACAAGAACAAAAAGTATTAAAAAAGGAATTTTTAATACTAAAAGTATTTTAAAAAGGATATACGTGTGGTGGATTTGTATATATGTATGTATGATTCTTGTTAATGAAGTACTGATTTCAGATGCACTGAGTTTTAAAAAATAGGAAATAAAACCAAAACATCAACAATGAATGGTTTTGGTGGTTCTGTTTGCTTTAATTCTATTGCTCTTTATCTGGCTCTCTTGATGAGGTTAATATAATTTTACATTCGGTGGCCAATTCTACATTTTGAAGTTTTTACACATGGTTTGAGTTTCTAGAGGTTTCCTTAATTTTATCCAAGCATAAATTCAGTGTCTAGTCTAACCTAGTTATCTAAGCTTCCTGTATTAAAGTGCACAGTGAGAGGCATCTTGTCCAAAACTGTCCTAAGATTTGTATCTAAAGTGGGGGCAAATGTTCTCCCATGAAACTTTTATCTGACCTGGTTTAGTGGGAAATTGTTTCCTTAGACTAGTTGCCTGACATTCGCCTAAGGTGGTAGATGAGATAAATGCCACCCCATGTGATAAATAACATGACTTTAAGGCTTCCTCAGTGCAAGGAAACTAGTCTAGTGATTTTGGAGTGTCTTATACGCTTAAGTAGCCCCATTAGCCCTGGTAAGCTTCTAATTCTTTTAAAGATAAACACAGGACTAAATCCATGGAAGACAGACCCAAACCAGTAAGTCGACTTCTGTTTACTACAGAGTAATTTTGGAGCAGTTTACTGTGTACCATTCAGTTCTTGATCTATCATATCAGACTCTTGGGAGAAGCAAATATAAGTGTGGTGTATTCCTTGGTACGGCTCCATGGGTTTCTTAAAACCAATGTGCAGAATGAGGAGCTTAGTGATCCTCAATTTTAATTCTAGCTTAGATTCCAAAAGCTCAACGTTAAGAACATTTTATTACTGCTTTACAGTTTAGCCTTCTGTCAATAGTTTGGCCTGCAAATCAAACAAGCATATCTTCCTAGGGCTAAGCGTGGGTACAAAGGCAGTTACCATGGTTCAGCTGATGCATGTTAACTAGTTGAACTGAGATAACTGGGTTCTGTGTCTGTGCCCTTTTTATTTCTCTAGGAAAGTCACATAGCATCTCTGGTTCTGCCTTGCTTAGAGCCAAAAGAAATAGAGGTAGAGACTGAGGCAGACTAGAAATCATAATCTTGGCAGTGCACTGAAACTCATCTATTTAAGCACAAGCATACTATGTCACAGTTGCTCCCAGCATAATTTGAGGCAGATGCCCTCAGTCTGTCCTTCTCCAAACCGAGTTTACAGTTCCTATCACTGTTTCCAGCTGTAGGAGAGGCAAAAAGTCTGAAAGCTTCAGTATTCCCCCTTTCAATAGAAATGTAGGTGAAAACCTCATTTGTCTCTGGGAAACAGTGTATTTAGCCTGTATTTGCTATGTATTAATGGCAGCTTGTGAGAAAATATACCTTCTGTTTCTTTACTTTTAATATTAGATTTCTAATTCATATTGGTATGAATTCAAATCTGCCTTTCTCTGTAATCCTGCTGGGAGGGTGAGAAAATTATTTCATTTCAGATAAATTGAGTCAGTAGGAAATACTCCTTCCTTATCCTCTAAAAACCTGCAACTGTGTAGTACCAGCATATTCTCAAAACTTAGACCACAGTTCACAGTATTGTGCAGAGAGAGAGTCAGGCATCTGAAATAATGTGATGCTTGAATGGCATAGGAAGACATTTCAGTTTTTTAGCATGATTTTGTGCATCTGTTTTTTTCCTTGGTCACTGCAGTAGAATAAAACAGAGAGGGAAAACAGGTAGAAAAGGATCAGACTTATGGAGAGAGTGGGAAAGTGGACGTTTTTAACGTGAAATTGAATATAGGGTGAACCTATCTGCTTTAATTTGGTGCTGTGTATGCTGTCTTTTTGCATAATTTTACTAGGATTCAGAAATTCCAGTGTGACTGCTAGGTCATTACTTAACTAGCAACTGGGATGGACATTCAGGATACTTTCAGCTCTCATTAAAATTAATTGGAATTGAGAGTTCTCTACATCTGGCATCACTAGGTCCATCCTTAGCACCTTTATGAAAGGCCATTATAAATAAAATTTATTTAGTAGATTTAGGTGAAGTTATATTAGAGTGTCTAGAATCTAGGATATGCTGTATTTAGTGGCTGAAAAAGGAATTAATTATTAGGCTTCTTCACATCATTCGTTACTTCATATGTATATTTACTTTCTCACTTGTCTCTTTTTGATATGTTTTGGCAATTATTGCATTAGCAGACAAATATTTTTGCTGAGACTGAATCTAAAGGAAATATGACTTTATACTGAACCCCAGTAATGATTCCTCATGTGAGAGAAGAAGGTGTTATAAGACTGAGTCTTAAGCAAGTTGGAAAGTGTGACATGTTGGCTGCACGTCTCTTAACTACATGAATTAGCTGGCAGTTGAGAAAAGGATATGCTTTTAGCTGAGAAACAATTGGACAGGAAAGATGGCTGCTATGCCAAATTGAATGAAAAGCCACTAGAGAAAATGCTCTGTGGAAGTTTCTTTTGAAGTGAGTTTCTAGATCTTTGGAAGGAGCTTGCCAGGGCTAGATTGGAAGTTCTCTGTAATTATTTGACTGCCAGAAGTTGAGCTACAACACACACTTGCCTCAGGAACAGAGTGAGATTCAGGAATAGACAGAATAAAGTAGCCATGTGCTGCTTATGGTTATTTTGTATGGCACTGTTACCACAAAATACTGTTTCTCTCCTGCTGACTTCGAGGCACAGCTGCTAGCGAATCATGCCATTAGGCTCACGGTGTTCCCATGCACTATGGCTGGAACCAGGGATTGGCAGCTCTGGGTGTCTGCAATATCAAATTAGGGGGTGATAGAAAAAGAGCCTAACAGGAGAATGTCCAGGACATCTACCTTCTGCCCTCAATTTAAGAATGACAGTAGCTAAAAATTAGTTGTACAAGTATAACAGCACAGAATTGGGAGTTAAGCAACTGGAACAGCCAATGGAGAAAATTAGTGTATTTGAAGGGAAAGTTGGTACATGGGGACAGTGAGGGGGGGGTTCTTGATCCATTTTTCAGTTGAGATGCGTGTTTTAGAGTTGAAGAGTGAGTACTTCATCCAGCTGGGATCCAAATTGAGTATGTGTCTTCTGAGAGTGGGATACAGCTGCTCCCTTTGTTGTGTAATTGCTATTGACAAGCACAAAAAGTAGATGTGGTTTGAATTCCCTCCAGCCTGAAGAGATTTATCCTCTGCCTTCCAGGATGCTAGATGAGTCCTAGAGAATAACTGTACCAGTAGAGGCTCATCCTTCACCTGTGCTGCTTGGAGTGGGGTGTTATGCTGCCAGGAATTGAAGGAGGCAAACAAACATGAGCAAGCTGGAGTTGTTAAACTAATGGAAGAGGGGGAGCCGACTAATTTCTCTGTTTAATGATCATTTAATGGAAAATTCCAAAGGGAGATAAAAGGGAAAAAAAAAGACGAAAGGAAAACTACCCTGGCTGAATATTTGTTAGTGAAAACATGGGGAAGATTTCCACATGAATAAGGCAGCTAGACTTTGACTGTTTCCAGCTTCATCTTAGCATTTAGGCTGTGGTGCTTGCTGCAAAATGGATTAGAACTGTTTTTAAACACAGATTCTCGCTTGTGGAAAATCAGCTACTGGCAGCAGTGTCTCTCTCTACAGTGGAGTCCAAAGGCGATTGTCCCAGTGGCTTCTAACTTCCTCTGGGCTCTGTAATGAGATTACATTGCTGTGGGGCTGGCTAGACTGCTCTTCCTCTGGGAGCAGTTTAACCTTTAATTTGGAGGAATTTGCACTGTTACGTATCTGTGTATAAAGGTAATATCATGTGGTTTGTGCTCTGGATGTGCATTGTCTGTTTCCACATATACTTTAAATTGAGCCTGTGTTATGTGAAATCAACATATTCTCTTCAAAGACCACCTACCATGAGAATCCTGACATCATGTTTTTCTTGAGAATCAGTGAGGTAAAGGGTACAGTTCATGCTTTCCAGGCTTCACTGTCCTTATATCAGTTTGCTAATCAGACAGAGCAATAATAGTTGAAACACTGTTCTTTTTAATATAAAAATGTTCACATTTTACATATGTTTTATCCATTCTTTTATTTTACGCATACAATGGGGACTTTTGTAATGTTGTCAATCCCCATTGGCCTTAATGACTTTGCAATGATTTAAAGATTTTAAGTATTTTAATTCTCCTAGTCCTTTCCCTCTCTGTTCCTAATGTTTCTACATTTCAATTTTATTGGCCTCAGGAAAAGTTAGTAAGCAGTAGCTATTTTTAATAAATCTTTCATTTATTTCCATTGCATCTATGCTCAGCAGTATGAAGAACTTTCTTAGGTTAATTACTATGGTTTGTACTTTGTTCTCCTACTGCTATTGGTATTAACTGTCAAAATTCTCTATTATTAACATATGTCATGAAAATAGAAATATTAATCAATTATTTTATTAATTATTTAGCAATTACGTGTTTTTAGTCCTAATAGAATACAGAGCTGTAATTTCCTTTTATTTGCATTTTCTTTCTGGATTTCTATTGCTTGTGTGAACCTTAAGTTTTTTTAAAACCTAGTCCATAGAATTTTAAAATCCTTCATACTTTTCAAAGCATTATCTTTGTAAAAGGAGTTAAGTTTTGTTTTTTTATATCCAAGTAATCACTGCAGTTGAATTAAACTTTTTAAATTAAAAATTAATCCTCTTTCAAGTGTATCATTTAAACTGTTTGATGTGTTGGAATGAATTTCCATCTGAATAGCATCTGTCTCAGTCATGGCAGATCTCTATTTATAAGATCAAGGAAATCTACACAGAGGTGTAATTGAAAAATTCAACATTTTACTTGGTGTACATATTCACAGGAAATTCATAGGAAATTTTGAGATGCTTGCTTTGTTTAGTGTACATATCATGTGGAGCTTTTTGTCTTGCATATTCAGTTTGTTGTTAATATTATTGCTACTACAATTAGCACTTGCATGACTATATTATTCTAGTAATAAGGAGGCAATCTTAAAGCAGGTCAGTCAGACCTTAAAGCAGGTCAAAGTCAGATAAGCCTGCTCAGGCCCTATCCAGTTGAGTTGCCCTATCTCTAAAAGTTCGAGATTCCACAGCCCATCTGGGCAGCCTATTCCAGTGTTTGACAGCCCTAGCAGTGAAAAAAGTATTCTTAGCATTGTGGCAACTGTATTGGGCTCAAATCAAGAGTCAAGGGTATTTGGGTTAGTTTATACTTCAAGAATGTATAACATGTTTTAAATCATCCAGATAGTTTATTGACAGAAAAATGAACAATTCAGAAAATAATCTTCCATACCTGAATTCTTGGCTGACGACTTCTCTGCTGGAGCATCTACCTTCTTTACAGTTAAAACTTGAATTCAGCACCACTCTTCTTGTCATTGAGTTACATCTATGAGCTGTTTACAGGACTTGGTATTACTGGATAGACACGAGATAGTGAGCACCACTGTAAAAATTTCTTATTGATAACATCTAATATATGGACCACAACTGATTAAAGCTGAGGTGTATCTTCTCTACAGTCTTTTTTATTTAAACAGGGAACTACAGTAATGCCATAGAGTGTTTTATGAGATTAAACATTTTTATGTATCATTATTTGAAATCCTCTAGGAAATTTTCTGTATCTTACCATGCTCTGTGCCATCTGGATTATTATTGGTGGCAACGAGAAGTTTCCTATCATTGACAAGCCCTAATAAAGATACAGATCAAGAAAGTCATTCACTTGTAATATAAAGAATTATATGGATAGTATTTTTGCTGTAATTACAGAAGTTTTGCCCTGAAAGTTATATTGCAATATCACAGTAGGGTTGGGGGGTTTTAAATTGGAATTAAAGTCTCTGTGCAGCTTGACTATTTCTTTGTGCTTATTCTTGAGGGTAGAGCAGTCATTGCATTGGGATGTTGGGAATTCTGACCCTTTCAATGCTTTTTAAAATTGGAACTGTTCATCATAGCTGCAGTTATTAGAATAAATCTTTTTAGTCAATACCATTCTAATGTTAAACTCTGTCAGGAAAAGGGTTGGATTTTGGTCTTGTATCACTTCCACAGGTAGAAGTTCAAAATTCAGTTAAAACTGGCTTTGTTTATCTTGTTCAGATGGAGGTGGCTCATGGTTTAATTTAGGGAAATGTTTTTTAGAGATGTAAGAGAAAATGAAAAGGAGAAGCATTTCACTGTCGTGTTTGGTGGTTTAGGGCTGTTTTCCTTATTTTGCTTTCCTTTTTATTAGTTTTCCTTTCAGTGGCAACTGTTGGAGGCTGCTCAGGAGTTTGGAATGTTAGAGTAACTCCCAGGGAGCTGGATTAGTGGGCAGGTGATGCAGTCATGAGTATTACATGCCTCTCCAATTTTTCACATGGATATTACCTTCCTGTATATGGAGTGCGAGTGTGTCCTCTACATATATCTTCCAGAAACTCCGGGCAGCTGTATTTTTGTTGATAATGTATATGAAACAACAACACAGTCAGGTGGTGAGTAAAACAGTGCATTTCGTGAATTTATGACATACTGTGTAAGTATCCATTTACATTTTAGGTATGACAACATAAGCCTGAAATTCCTTCTTTTTTTTTTCTGTAAAATTATCCTTTCTCTTAAGAATGAACATTTTCACTTTAAAAGCTGGACAACAGGATATGTTCAAAACTCGATGACAAAAAAGTATTATAGTCTGCAAGTTAATAGAGGGCAGCCATGTGATGAACACAATTTAGTTCTACTTTTGTCCCAGATGTCTTGGGTCTAGAAATTAAAGATGTTTCCTACACACTAGTGCAGGCTGTTGCTGCTAAGTGTTTCCAGACTCACTGTGTGTCTGTGCTTTAAAACCATGTACATGTAGCATGTCTCATGCACAGGGTGTAATGCAATTGTAATTCTAGAATCATGTTCTGCAACATTAATTCTTATACCCTGACTGATAAGTAGTTTTGTTTTCATTAAATGTTTAATATTTGTACTTTTTGCTTCTTCCTATTTAAAATGGTTAAATACTCCCATGACTATTTGAAGCAGTCTCTATTGATAAAGTAACTTGAAACTTAAAAGAAGCACCAAGTTGTCGTTGATGGGTACAGTCTGTCTGTGGCCTGGGAAGGAGGAGAGGATGAATGGGCTTGAACTGGCTTATGTTGTGTAGCCCAAGACAGAATCCCTGCAGGAAGGCTGAGGTTTCCCTGCCACAGAGAACACTGCTGTGCTCTTACGCATGAGCACAGTGTACAGTACTGACATGAAGGTGAGAGTATGAGTGGGTCTTGTGCTCTTCTAGGCACTGTTTGGGGGAAGCAGCAGATATTTAACTGGTATGTCCTGTTTTTTTATTCTTACACTGGTAAGTATTTTAAAAAGACTTAGCCTTTTGTTTATGGACCACATGAAATCAAAGGGAATTTTTCAGTCATCTTTGTCATGCATTGCAGGAAGCCTTTTGTGAAGAGTCAAAGCTCTGGTATTTCAGCAACATAGGTCAGAAGTTTTCTGTGGCTGTGTTTCTGCTATAATGTCTCACAGAACAGAGGTTTCTGTATAAAAATCAACCAGCATGGGGGTACTGAAGGAGTACTGTGTTTTATAGCTAAAACTGTGTTGGAAGGACCACTCTGAGAAGGCTCAGTTAGAAAGCAAGATTACTTTGGACCTGAGAAGGACTTTCTAGGCTTCGAATCGAGCTTTAAGTGCTCTTGGTCCACACTAAGCAATTCAAGTGCCCATGAAAAAGGGACATAGATTTTGAGTTATTAAGCTGGGGTAAGGAAAAAGGTCTAGGTTTCAGTGGATGGTTGCTCAGCACCATTTTGAAAATGTAGCTATTACTATATGGTCTGTTAGGTTATGAGCCTAGAAACTCTGGTGTCCGAAGTCACAAGTCAGTTTTGAAAAGATAATCAGTAAAATTAATTCCAATCATTAAGTATTGCATGGTCTAAAGATTGTGTGAAGATATTTTTGTACAATTCTTCTCATGCCTTTAAGAGCAAGAAGGTCTTGAGGCATTCTAAAACAAAGTATCATGCATTAAAAACTGCCACGGTTTAAAAAAAAAATTATCAATAACAAGAGGTTTTTTTAGAGAAATAAGAAAATTATAGCAGTCTACATATAGAGCAAGAACTTGGTAGCCAACCAAGACTGGTGTGGTATACATGTACATAGTATAATTTCTGTTGTACTTTCATAAAAAAACCTAGTCATTGATGACCTCATGGTTCTTTATGGCAATAAGTTAATTGCATATCTTCTTATAAGAATATAGACCACCTGCAGCATTGATACTCTTGATTTCAAGGATCCTTCTGAAGAAAATATCTAGGTATAGAAGATGTGGGGTTTCTTGGAGGCCTTGTAAAATCCATTTTCGTTTGAGTTTTGTCATACACGTGGTGCATTTTAGAAGACCTAGAAGTTCCTTTGGATCATTTCTTCTTTACAAACTTATTTATGCAGAGGCCATTGGTATGAAAAGGGTTTGTAACTTGATTCTGAAATTACCATCTACCTACTGTGGAATTGGTAGGAGGCATAGAAGCGGTTTTCTGACCTGCTGTAGTAGAAAATTGTAGCAAACAGACTTAGGGGCAGTACAAAAGTACTGTAAAAATGTTTGATTGCTTCTTAAACCTAAACAGGGACATATAAAAACAATAATAAATATGTATGCAGCCCTCTAATATGCTTGGTTGTACAATTTCTGACTGGAAAAGCATAAGTGAGTAATTAGATAATTGCTGCCTTGATTGAGCTTAATAGGAAACATTTCAATTAGGCTAAAACTACACAGAGAGGAAGTAGGCTTTTATAAAGGGAAACATTCCTTGTCATGCAACTGTCAGCTTTTGCCCACACGAAGAGATGGAATTAAGTGGATCTGTGCAGAGGAAAAAAAAAGAGGGAAAGAAAAAGGGGGAAAAAAAGAAAAAACTGGCATAATTATACTTGTGCATAAACAATGTCTTCTGATACAATTTCTTGATGATTCCAGTTTTGATAACGTGTCTCTTATAAAGCTCTTGGCTGCAACAAATTATGGCATTAAATACATAGGAGAGGTTAAGTTTCTGCTTTAAAAAAAAGAAATAGAGAGACAGAAAACTTTTCTCATTCTGCATAATTTAACATTTTTTCAGATTATCCTCACCTGCCAACAGTGTAAGAAGTAGCATGAGATTTACATTTTTTCCTTCTGTAAAGTGGCCATGCACTATTCAGGAATTTCACTGCAGAGCTACTTGTACGTCAGGAGCCAGTTTCCTTTTGATGGTGGATGGGTGAATACCTGAGCTGGGACTGCAAGACAGCTGAGGCCAGTTTTGTTGTGGGTACTTCCAAAGGCTCCAGCCGTACCTGCTGTCATGGGTGGCAGTGTAGCTCATGGGCATTTTGTCCCGGTTAATGCCATCCTGGCATTCATACCAACAATTAGGAAAAATGTTTTTTCCATGAGAGGCTGGTATGTTAAATTAAAACCGAACAGATGCTCCGTTGTTGTCTAATATTACCTCCCCGCGGCCCGAGGCTGCGCGGCCGCTGCTGATGAAATCACCCACAGCAATTACATAGCTTGTAAGTCCATTACAGCTCCTATGGGCCCAGAAATGCAGCTAGGGCCAGAGAGGAGTGGGAGGACTGAGAGACATGAGCTGAGCAGTTTGCAGGAGGGTAAGAAGGGTGTGCATGGAACACAAGAACTGCTTTTTCGTTATGGAAAGGGCCTTTCTTTGTTTTGCCTTTTGGGACATGCGGCTGCTCAACAGCCGTTTACCACTTAAGAAGGAACATCTATTTCCATCCAGCTAGAAAACATTATGTTACATATATCTTTTTGTTCATAAATTCATTGTAAGCCACTGAGTCTCTACAGGACATTACTATAGTTTCAGTAGTTTATATTTAACTGTTATGAATGCTGTCTCAGCTAAGGACTGTGCTAGTTTTAATTCTCTGATCAGTGACTTGGGGAAGGACACATCGTAGTTGCCAACAAAGCTGCTGTTGAGGTTGAACTGTCAGTCAAGAATGGGTGGCTTTTGTTTTGGGAGTTTTGGGAGGTTAGAATTTAACCACTGGGAGAGGTTAAATTATCTGTTAAATGTTGCATCAGTGTCCTAGTGTAGCATTAGCAGATACAGAGATACTGTTGATTTGTCTTTTGGAAGCAAAGCCTAATAGTGCCACTAAATATTTGTATTTATTAAAGATACCACAGGAGTCTATGGCTGTGTAGGGTGTTCCCCATTGTGGTATTTTTTGATAAAGGTTGGAGCATTTCAATGCCTAATTAAGGAATTTTACCTGTCTGAAGAGGGACTAGACTTCATCAGTCAGTGTTTTGCAACTTAGTGTTTAACTCTGGGTGTGAAAATGTGAAGTTTTGATATTTCTTTAGTAGGAAGAGATTTATGTTTGGCAGTTTTCAAAACAGAAAACTTTTGTGTATGTCTAAAGGAAAAAAAAGGTTAGTTTCCGGTAGGTTTACTTGTATTTGGGCACTGGGATAGGAACAAGGGGATGCTGAGTTCCATTAGGAATGGACTGCTGATTTCAGAGGAGGGTTTCCTTCATAAGCCAAAATTGAGAATGAAGCTAGTGTGAGTACGAGCTCATCAAGGAAGATAAGATGGTGATAGTTTCTGTTTACATGCGCCAAAGCTTACTGTGTTGTATGAAAAATTCATGCAAAGTCACTAGCTTTGTTTTTTAACGTGTTTTTCTGCATGCAAAAATTTAGTAAAAATAAAGTTTCTTTTTCATAGACTAAAAATTAGATAGAATTTGCATATTTTCGTGTGGTACAGCCAGTAATTCCCTGGAGTTCCTCATGGAATTGTTACAATTGCTGCTGAAGCCCGGTGTCAAGTTTGTTTAGCCTAGAAATAGTTGGCCTGAGGTAAAGGACTATTGGAGGTTTTCACATTTGCAGTTATAATTTAGTAATTTATGTTTGCATGAAGTATGACAAATTGACTAATGACTGCCCTAAAGAGAGATGCCAGCCTGGCATTTCATATGCAGAAATCTTTTGGCAATATCAAGTGGACTGTCTATTCTACTGGGCAGAAATAACTCTGTTGCTTCATTCTTAAATTTTATATTTTAGTTAGGTAGAATTCCTCATGTAGTCTTTTTTTCCAGGAGCTGCTTTTAACTGTAGTTCTGCATTATGACAGAAGCTTGACATTCTGCCAGAAAAGTTGGAAATGAAGGCAACTTAAAATAAATACTGGTGATATTTCTCTTTCTCTCTCCCATTCTCCTTCTCTTTTTCTCTTGCTCTCTTTTTAAGGAAAGGCATATGTTCTTATCCTAACTTGTCCCAATAGAGGGTCAATTACAACCAGTTGGCTGCAAGTCCAATCCAAGAAAAATACTGAATACAGAAACTTCAGCAACAGGTACCAAGGGCCTCTAGTACAGTCAGTCATTCCCAGTGCATATGAAATGCGAACATAAAGCCTATGGGTAAGATATTTTTAGGCCCTAAGTTTCCCATGATGGTCCAAAATGAATCAATAAATTAAAGCAGACATTTTTGTGTAGTTAGGTATTTTCCTGGATAACTCCTAAATGTCCACAATAATATGAGATCTTTTATATGAATCGTGAGAGTAGAACAATGTCTTATTTAGAAAAATATGCCTTGCCAAATGTTCACGTATAGGCAAATATTCTGTAACTTGCTCTTGTAGGGTCAAGTAAACATGAAACTATTGAGCTAGATAAAAAAACAAGCGTGTATGCATAATAATAATCACACAAAGGAGAAAAATACACAAGTGGTCTGCTTTGCTGATGTCAGTCCTCACATCCTCTCACACACTGCATCTTAGGACCAACCTACACTTACGGAATTCACCTCTGGTGGAATTAGTTAGTTCCAAATCAACTGAAGTGTAAAGGCAACAGCTTATTAATGCCTGAGCTCTACCAGATTGACACAGGAGCTTTGGCTGCTGCACAGATGAAAGGTGTTGAGACCAAGGCCAATGATAGTATTTAGCAGTATTTTTGGGCAAGTATGTTTGAAGACCAGGCAAACTTCAGACTTAAAGTTATTTAATTTATTCCACAGACAAGCTGCAGAAGGAGTGGTAAATGTTACTCGGTTTTGATGGAAGCATTTAATTAAGCTGGCTTCTCGTCTGTGCCTCAGTATTTACAGAATGAAGAGGGAATATATGACTGCTAACATTACTACTTCTGCTGCATTTTGATTAGATTTAGAAATCTAATATTTGTCTTTTGGAGAAAGCAACCACACAGGTTTGAAATGGCCCTGTTCCACCTTAATCTCTATGCAGGAGACCTTTTGGAGCAGCCTTTGCATGGTTTACGCCTGTGTGCTTTCAGTATTTAGCTCAGTCATTCTTGGGTTCTTGAATGCATGTGATGGATCAACATCCTGATCGTTCTGTTGGTATTCAAGGAGTGGAAACAAAACTCCCCAACTCTTAGGCACTAATTGAGGAGCCAAGGCTTCCCAGCCACAGAAACTAATTGTTCAAACTCTCTGTAGGCTCTGTAAAACATTCCAGCAGATTACATGAACTCATCTGTTTCCAGACTCGTTAAAATATCTTTAGTGGAACAGATTTCTCTATAAAAGATAAAAATTCAGTTTTGGTACAATAAAAAAGTTTTGTGGGAGCAGCTCATTTTGATAACTTCTCAATAATAAGAATAGAAATTAATCCAACAATTTTCTGAATTGATTTCAAAAATGTGTGCATTTGATATGATAAAATGTTTTATTTCAATGATTTTGTCTGGACTTGTGTGTGTGTGTTTTCAATATTTATGTATAAGATATTTATTTCAGCTTGTAATATTGTGTTTGACATCACAACATGTTTTAAGTTTTAAAAAATAATATAATTGGCATGGTAGAAAATTAATTTTTTTAATCTTGGAAAACTGAATATCTCAATACTGCCAGAAGGAAAATTTGACATTACAGAAACAAAGATTAGTTTAATAGTCCTGGCATTTTTTCTCTTGAATTTTTATTCTGTGGAAGTAGTTAAAATGTTCCTTCTCTTATTTTGACTTTTCCTCCTCTCACAAGTATCAAGCTTGCAACATAATGAAAATTCTAGTTAGACTATCCCTGCTGTCAAACACTGCAGGAAATTTGCCCAGTCTTTAAACTTGCTATCAAGTTGTTTCTGGTGATACTTACTGTATCCATTAGAGTTTGTGACTGTGACTAACTGGTTTTCTCTTTTTTATATGGTTCATTATAACAGGTTTTCATATAAAAATTGCCAGTATACGTTCTCTTGTCATACAGATAGGTGTTACTTACTTTTAAAAAGAAATTTAGATGAATCAACAACTACTGAAGCTTATCGTCAGTCATGCTGACACTTTGTAGTCAGTACCTATGCAAGAAGATTTGCAGTTAAAGTCCTAAGACAGATTCAGGAAATCTGTCTTTAGTTTCTAATACTTTCAAAGTCCTTCTGTGTAACCTTGAGCAAAATATTTTTCATAAGCAAAAGGAATAATTTTTCGTTCTCTCAGGATCATTTCTAATAATCCCTTCATTTATTGTTTATAAGGCATTCTGACAAAGCTGTCCCACTTGTTGAAAAGCTGTGAGTGTCTCAGGACATATCCTTTTCCTTGTTGGTTAAATGATGAATGAAAGGTCTTACATGTTAACGAAATTACTATTAGGCAAAAATTAAATCTTGAAAATTATCATAGTAGGTACTCTATTAAAATTAAAGATATGCAGATATTCCGGTAAACAGAATGCTGCTTTCTTCCAGGATTCTTTTTGTTTAGGCATTGTTTGGGAATATAGTGCTCAGTGAAAAAGAGAAGCCTCTGGTGAATAAAGCAAAGAGATAAGTGATCTATCCACTGACAAAAGAGTGATATTGCAATTAACTTGATTTAATACATTTTGGTGTTTGTCCCAGATCTTTGTGAAACAATTTTGACTGTCAAAATGATTGAAAGGCAACCTGTGAATGATTTGAAAACCATAAATAATTATTGATATTTACATCTCAATAAACTGCTTACAGTGAACCTGAGACTCAGTGTGCCTTACGTTTTATGTCTGTATTGTACAAATCTGACAAAAACATACGAATCTGCAAACAAGACAGCTGTAAAAGCACACTGTTGGGTTTGAGTTTGGCTGTGAAAAACTAGCATTTATCAAGGGAGCCACACTCCTAACCAACTCACTTTTGCAGAACAGCAAGCTGCTGATTTCCAAAATGTTAAAGACATCAGACAGGGACAGCTATCACTTTTTTTGAAGAATGCTGTTGTGGGGATACTGTAGAACAGTAACATTGAAGTTTAGTATTCCAAAGAAGGTTAGAATTGCAGTGGGAGTCTAGCCTTAGATGAAAAAGTTTGGATACGGTAGGTATGAATTTGGTTGGTTCAAATCACCTCTCTTGGCTGCATCCATTTCATAAGCTTTGGTGTTTTGCAGAGGGCAGCAAGATCCTAAAATCATGGAATGGTTTGGGTTGAAAAGGATCTTAAGAATCATCTTGTACTAAACCCCCTGCCATGGACAAGATCAGTGTAAGACTCCTAATACACAATGTTTTTGTGACTCAGGAAGCCATTCATGAACCAACCAAATGAGATGGAGAAAAATGCCAAAAGGCCAAACTACATATGCTGCAAGGACATGCAGAGTGCATTGTGACAGATGATATGCGTCCAGTATTCCCTGTGAATACAGGGGATGAATAGATGAGGAATTCTCAATAGCTTTTGATCAGACTATGCTGATCCAATATATCTCAAAAAGTACCTAGAAATGTACATACATAGAGATTTCCTCCTCACCAACTACACTTTGTTATTTATTTGCCTGTTTAACTGGTCTTACTGTCAAAGATTCATCATAGTTTGTAAGCCTCATTTCGGAGTTCGTCTTCAGCACTGGCTTTTATGCACTTGTGCAGAGCTGTACAATGGCACTGGAGAAAATCAACTTTGTGAACATTCATAAAGGAGGACAAAATTATTTTACGGACCAGACTTGTTCACAGCAATCTTGAGTTTGGTGGTTCTGGCTGCTGGCTCATATTCTGAACATGTTCAGCAGGCACAGTGTTGTTCACATGGAAAGACTGTCCAAGTAAATTCCCTACATAAAATCTGTTTTGAAAGCATGCATCTGTAAAAGCTTTTTCAAAGTGAAACAATCAACATTATGAATGTTATCCCCACTTTTAGTTATGACTGTTAGAAAAGACTTGAATTGAAAGCTAAACTCTGATAGCATTCCAAATATTTTGTTAATGGCATTTTTTGATGCATAGACATAAAGCTAATGTTCAGAGTTTTGGACAAGTGAATACATTTTTTCTGCTCTGAGAAAATATTAGTTACTTTGTTTCGGCAGGAATTTGCTATGCAGATGTTTTTGCTTCAAACTTTGGCATATAAATTGCATTTTAGACAGAAGTTGTTGTCACCTTTTCTGAGAGCTAGAAGGGAAATGCTGTATTTCATGAAAATGCATTACATTTCAAAATTTCTGTTCTTTTTTTCTTCATCTCCTTTGACTGACACTTTAAAGTAGGACCAAAACTTATAAAACAGGTATGGAGAGAATAAGGGGAAGAATACAGCCATTGTTCCAAGGCAAGATTACCTTTCCTGTTCTGAGGTGATTAGAAGACTATCTTTTCCTGTCTTCTGCAAATAAGACAGCCTTCAGTGTCTTCTGATACTGATCACTTCATATATAATGGTAAAAGTATATCTGTGGGTGAGTCGCTCATTTCAGAAAACCCAAAAGCTGTTTTCTGAAAACACCAGTACCTCTTAGATTTGAGTCCTCTCTATCCCTAAATTAACAAAATTAATCATTACATCATTGTCTTGTAAAATTAGGAAATAATGCCTCTCTGAATCTGTAGCTGATCGACTTGCAGATAATAATTTGAAGATATTTGGCTTTGCTACATCAGTAAAGAGTTATTTTCAAACTGTTCTCTTTTCAGATTCTTAACTTCTATGTCAATATTAGCTAGTGGCATGTGATTCCTTCTTTTAAATCCTCATTTCTATCCTTGTTTTGCTAAGCTTCTTGCTACCAGCAGCAACTACAAAACGTCTTAAGAAGTAGACAGCTAGAGGAAAATAGGAGAAAGCTAATAACACCTTAGTTATTTCCAGGACAGTCTTTGTCTTTGGAGGTGTGAAGATAAGGTTATATCTTGCTTACCAAACTTCATCATACTTATCATTAAATCTCTGACTCAGCTCCTAAACTAGCAACTCCTGTATGAAGCATGTTTTCAAAAGGTTTGTGTGTCAAACCTTTTTTTTTTTTTGCAATCGAAGCTCTTAAGAAGGCTATATGTTATTTGGTTACCAAACTTGGAGAGGCAAAGAGTTATAATACCAGATGTGACTCTTTACAAAGCTAGACACATTCATCAACTGCTCACAGTGTGTTGGCTTCTAATTCTGCTTCCTTGTCTATCTCTTGCTTATAGGCCCAAGGAGCATGCTGTTTCACAAACATAAATTCTCATGAATTTAAAGTTCTGGGTATGGTCCAGTATTCTCTACCTCCTTTGGCAGCCTCCAAGGATAAGGAACAAAATAGGCAATATGTGGCCAATTTAATTGGAAGTGAATTTATGATACTGCATTTCAGTGCCCAATGTATGATGAATTTCCTGTTAAAGCATTGCATAGAAACGTGTGGCCTGGGTCTGAGATCATAAGAGCAGTCAACACCCTCACATATCTTCTTATTGTACATGCAAGTTGTACTACTGTAAAGATAAAAAGCACAGCTTCAAAACCGCTACTTTTCTTTCTTTTGATTTATAAGTTAGTGAAAATAAAAAGCAATACAGAAAAATAAGAATTCTCCTTAAAAACAATTAGAGAACGTTTTTTGATTTGTTACTGATTTTTCTCTGTATTTTCAGAGAAGTTAAAGAAATCCCTTTTCTGATTGAGATAGCAAAGTAGTACGAAAAAGAAAAGAATTAGCATTATTTTTTTTCTTTTGAATTTCTACAATTCGGGACATTTTCATTTGAAAGAAGTCTTTAAACTGAAAATATTGAATATTTACAAGTAGAAAAGTCTCTAAATCTTGCAGCTGTTTAAATCACTTTAGGGGGCTCTAAATGTGCGTTTCTGATGTTGTAGATCTAATGAGTGTTGTTGCATGATAGCAGCAACAAGCCAGCAAGAGCTCTAGTGTTCATTCTGGCTGCTCACATTTCCTTCTAAGCATTGACAGCTGCTTCACAGTTTGAGATTCCCAGCTGAGGCCTCTAAGATTAATGACTCAGGGGAAGAACTGAGCCTATATAACAGTATTTCTTACAGAAAATAGGGGTGTGGAGACAGAATATTTTACAAAAAATGTGCATATCAACTAAATTTGTCTGAATCAGAATCAACTTGTGTTCCGTTTCCAGTGATGCTTCCAGCTTGTAAAACATGTAAGTTATCATTATGCCTTGGTAGATCTCCAGGTGAACGGAAGGAAAAGATGGTCCTTCCTGGAAAATGGTCATTCCCGGACCTACTTGAAGTTTTGAATCAAAAGTGGACAGTATAAAGTTGAAGCAATAAAAACATTAGGTGCATGCCAAATGATGTTTTTCATATGAATATCTCACTTCATAAATCAGTACTATTGAAATTTGCCCCATAGCATTGATTTATTGCTTGCTTTCTCTGCAGTTTGAAAAAGCAACGTTTTTGCTTGTGCTTAGGGAGTGTCACAGACAACAAACATTTGAAAATCAGTTATTCTGCTCCTCTTGATAACACATATATGTGTCATTTCTAGAATCCTTTGCAGAGAGAGTTTTCATCCCTACAGGATAGAGGCAATCCTAAGGTAATGGCAGGAGTTTTATGCAGCTCTAATCTCCTGAAAAAAAAAATTATCTTTTTGCGATATTTTTTCGATAAGAATATCTTCTGGAACAAAGTGTCAATTTTTTCATCTCTTGTACCCACCTGATGCAAACCTAATATATTCTGCAGGTACAACTTTAACCTCACAAGTGAAAGTAGTATGTAAATCTAGAAGAGTCATGATATGTTTAATTACAGTAAGAGACACAGCTGTATGAATGTGTCAGAACAACTTGTTGTAATCTTAATACGGTTTTGTTTAGAGATTGTATAATGCACAGGTATACATAACCAATTGGTAATAAAAGACGAAATACTGTTCAGCTGTGGTTGTTCACAGAAATAATGCTGCACTTTTCTATTGTCTGAAAAGCTAAATAAAATTACAGAAAACAAAAAATTATTGTGTGCATTAGTTAGGTTCTGTCTTACCCATAATTTTCTAATGAAATAAAACATTTAAGCATTAAATTTGCAGATAACGTGAAGATTTGTTTTTGCCCATGTCAAATCCGCAGTTTCAGAAAACACAGATTGGCAAAATTTGACAGAATACTTTTTAGTCACTGAAATGCATTCATTTAGGTGGCATATACAATACCTTTGTGTGTGTTTTGTGTCTCAGAGGATATTAGTAGAAGCTGTTGTTGAGTTTCCTTACCTTCTAAGTATACTGCTGGGTCTTGCTGCCTATAATCAATCCACTGATTTCTGATCTATGAGTGATGACACAACCTTCAAATAAAATTAAGAAAGGAGCTTGTATTTTGAGTCGTCAGAGGACCAGGCTCTGAACATATAAATAGGAAATTCTTACTTTCTCACAGATGTTTACCATGGCCTACTGTAATTCTGATTCATTTTTCTTTTGAGTCACTGGAAGGGGGGAGAAATCCAAAGAAAAGAGAGAAAGAGCAAGTTGGAAAAGTGAAAAAGATACCAAAAGGCATTGGCAGAAAGAAGAAATGTTTGCGTGATCATGCCCTATATATACACACCTTTATTTTCTCGTGTTGGTTAGATACATGTGTGCACACACTGCTCTGCCTTCTATTGTGATTTGAAGGACTGGCTCACATATGTGTCTGGTCTTAGAGAAACTCACAGACAGCAGCCATCTTAAACATAGGTAAACATGTAGTAAAGTGCCAGCATCTCTCATATTGGTGGTTTTTTTCTCAGTTTACTCTGTTGGAAATGGAAGCATTCAGCATGCAGATCCTTCAGTCTTTTTAGGATCTATCTCTTTTTGCTGGAATGATGTGTGATACCTTCCATATTTGGTATTTTATCCAGTGTGGTGGTGAAAGGGAAGAATTTTGCTAATTTGCACTAGAAGGCTCTCAGAATATGTTAGAAAGAGTTGAATCTGGAGGGCGTTGGAGGGGGGGAGTGTGGGGGGGTGGGGCATGGAGGGAAAGAGAGAGCCAACCCAATCCTCTTTGTGGCATTTCCTCACATCCAGTGTTTGGCTTTGCTGTAGGGACATAATAGTGCATTCTTGGAATCTTAATGACCATGCCTTGAAATAGGCTCATAGGTCAGATCATGGAATGGACCAGGGCTTCCCACCCCTCTTCAAGCAGAAGAATGGTCAAATCAAGCAATCCTGGTGGCTGCAATTTCAATATAAAATATGAAGGATGTCTTGTTTACTTGTTTTTACTGAGTATATGTCTACGCTCTGATTGCAATAACTTAAGGGATCCATCAGTGATGCACAGTAAGAAGTGGACCAGCAGAAAGAGTTCTTATCTCTGAAAATCTTCAGTAAACTTCTGCAGATTCTTCCTGGAAGTGTCTCTGTGCAAGCTGCATTTCCACCCAAGCCCTAACATTTACCCACTCCAAAAGTTGAAATTTACCAGTTCATCAGTCTTAGAAAGTCTTCAATCTTAGGTTAGTCAGGAACAAATTATTATAGTGTACAGATCATGACTCAGCAGTCTGCTAATAACAAGGAACAAATTGTTATCCCTTCCCTAAAGTTACAGTGGACAGGTGGTCGGTCAAAAAATGTTAATGTCCACTCTGGTCTTCCACAGTTCCAGGAAAGAGATAGGTTTATTCATACATACACTGGCAAGCACATTATGAGATGGGACCAAGAAGAAGTTTGAAGAACGTGCTGTTCTAACAAAACCCACTTCCCTTTACAGGCTTCTGTCTCTAAAGAAATTAGCACAATTTCAAGGGCAACTTGAGATGCCAAGTTATATGCCTGTACATGGAATATCTATGTAGTGCTATTTCAGTTAATTTTCTTAGTAAGCTTCTAAAATGTGAGATCATAAGGTCAAGAGAAATAAACAATTTCCTTGGTGTCTCCACTGAAATAAAAAATTCACTTTTTTCTGTAGTTTCTTTCTTCAGACTTTTAAAAATGATGCTTGTCCTCTACTCTCTTGCTTTTTGCAGGAATTTGTCATAGTGTATAATTTCTTCACTAAAGTCTCATGCTGTACAAATCAATCAGTCCTTTGTAAATGTTCTGACGTGAACGTTTTTTAAAATTCAGGCAAACTAAGTGTCCAGTTTCTCAACTATCTGTGTCTTTTGACGTAGATAAGAATGTCTTTTGCTGTTATATATATTTTTAAGCTAGTCTCATTGCTGGTAATATATTTTGCATTCATCTCTAACAGCGATATAGGGCTGGTAAATGTGCTCCTTTTAAGACTTGTAGGATACACGTAAGACATTCAGTGCACTTTGTATCTTCTTTCTGTTTGTCTCCTCTAGCATTTAGATGGTACCATAACATCTCGGTGACCGTGATTGTACAGTACTTGTTGAAAGATTTGTCAGAATACATAGAAGATTTAGTATAAATTGATGAAGATTTCACAGTTTTGAAATAAAAGCAGTCTTGGAAATGTGGAAAGCACATAATTTCTCTACCCATAATGAGAAATACACTACTGTGTTTTTATTGTGCTGGGTGGGATATAAGCCCGTGGAAAGGGAGAGGAAGGAGTAAGTCATTCTTTCGCCTCGACGTACAGGTTCTTTAGCACATTCTTTGTGGTGTTTGGCTTAACTATACACACAAAGTGTCTTGCCTGACATAGGTCCAATGGGTGAGAAATCTGGCTTCCTCCTGCTGAGTAACGAAAGGAAAAGACAACCAGTGAGTGGTTATACATATGTATACATATGGAGGTTATGCCACACAACGGGGTGCCTGTCTCTGACCTAGTCTTAGACGTGCTTGAATTGCTCCAGCCCCTTCTCTCCTCCTCTCTTAGCTTTCCTGTGCTTCACTACTGGTGGTCTTCTGTATTCCATGCAGATGTTTTCCCCATGTTATTTCATGGTTATTTTTCAAGTGGTTTCTTAGCAGAAGGGATGGAGGGTCCACACATGGGAACATCTGCTCTAACGATTTTTCAAAGCAAACAGCAGATGGCATTGCTGCTTCCTTTTGATCTTTCAAGAAAAATCCTGTACCAGTTGGGTTGCTTTAAGTTTCAGGCTGCATGGTAATGGCATACATGAGCATTTGCTTCTCCCTTTTCTCTCAACAGTAGCACTACTTGCAGATGTTTACTCTGCAGCTTTCTATTTTAGCTTTTTTCTTTTTGTGACCCTAACTCCTACTAGGTGTCATGTTTGTTGTTTTTTCTCTCCTCTCCTCATAGAACTTTACAATTAGTGCCATTTCATTGTTATTAATTCTCTTTTATTCATATGCAAATGGTGGGGAAATAAAAGATTCGTCCTATTCTTCAACTTTGATTTTTCTATGGTTCAGCCTCTGCACATAGTGAGTTGGGAACTCTATACATCTTTGTGCTTTTTTTGTAAGAAAGCTTTATTTCTTAAGGCAATTTCTTGGTTTCTAAATAGAGTTCTTCCCTTTTATGTAAATTCTGACAGTCTGAAAATTCAATGCACTCAAGTATGTATGAAATTTGAAATGTTTAAGGAAATTCTTGGGTACTTTTTTTGTCATTTGATTAATTAAGTTTTTATCTGAACCCCCTTTCCAACACATACTTTCATGTTTGATCATCCTGAGACATTTATATGGCTTCTTTTGGTACTTTGTGGTCAAATCTTGCTGTACAGAGTGACTAGGTTGCTCTTTTTAATAGGTAGTAATATGAGAAATTAAATTTGCATGCAGTGAAAATATGACATAAAAATAAGCTCAGTTTATAGTCAAGGGGAGCTGCAGTAAACTTCATGTGATAGGGCTAAGATTGTAACACAAGGGCATAGGAGGAGTATAGATATAGGAGGAGTCTCTGGGGACAATTCAGGAGTTTACTGTCAGCCTGATGTGGAATTTAGGAATGTCACTTCCCTTAATAACCCTGGAAGATTGAGGTGGAGCCTTTGAGCACTCTCTCATTTCATAGTTATAAGGCTATTAATGGAAAATAGAATATGCGTAATTTTATCTTGTTTCTAAATTATGCTGAATTGCATTTGGTCGTTTTAGGTGGAGGCCAGCGAGACTCCTGTATTGAAAACTGTGGGGCATTTGCACTGGTTCCCTCCTGTTTTCAGTTCTCCTACATTGACTGTTTCATTATATCTGATCCTTCAACCTCCATTTATTTATTATATACTGCCATAATTTTTATTTTATTTCTGTTTAAACATGAGTTTTCTGAAGCAGTGCATGCAAATAATTATCTTACAAAGATTATGTACAAGTTTTAAAATCTTCTTTATTATGGAGTTTTATAAATTGTCATATGTCAGTAATGTTAATTTCTGTTCCATATGTTTAATTGATTGTTGATTGCTGTGTATTCTTTAGAACATTGAGGCTAATTCGTTGGGGGGGGTGAGGGAGAGGTTGTTTGTTTTCAAATATTAATTTTAAACCTTTTGTAGAAGAAACAATCTATGTAAGTGATAAAATGCACAAACCATTGGCCTTGAATGTTCTGTCTTCTTTACTGGAACTTGATGTTCTGTATTAAACAACTTGATGTTCTGTATCAAACATCTCATATAGTTTGAAATTATAATGGAAACAGAAAATAAGGAAAGAAAAACATGTTTCCTGCACGCAGTCTTTGCAATGGCTTTGGTATCTTTCTATTCTCCAGAAACCAGCAACTTGATTATTTTATACTTGGTTGATTTCCCTAATTGAAAAACAATTTA
This sequence comes from Oreocharis arfaki, assembly GCA_013398015.1. Taxonomy (NCBI): domain Eukaryota; kingdom Metazoa; phylum Chordata; class Aves; order Passeriformes; family Paramythiidae; genus Oreocharis; species Oreocharis arfaki. Next base: position 170,521 of record VZRR01005022.1, on the reverse strand, counting down.
CAGACGGGCATGAAATAAATAACCTTTTACCTTACTTAACTGAATAATAAACAAAATTTTAAAATAAGTCCGGGTATCAAAAAAAGGTCCGTACTAGCAAAATTAACTGTCTCCTTCAGTTAAAAACCTGATTTCAAATCTGTTTACAGCCTTCACTATATAGTTTTTATATCTCAGGGCATTTCATTTTTGTTAGACAAAGACGTCTTGCAACTTGTTGTGGAATATTTGTCTACTATCTGGCAGCACTGAAACGGCCTTTGCAGAGAGCCTTTCTATGGCTTTTTCCTATTGGTGCCATAGAAAAAAAGTTGTGGTAACTGTCTCCACTGGAGGGCATGGCTTATGTGAGAGGAGGAATTGGCAGTGCACTTGAGTTGGAGTTTTGTGCGTTTACTTTTAAACATTGATCTAGCATTTGCTGCTGAAGAAATTATTTTACTCACAGCTTTGCATTCCTCCGTTGTTGGCACCGTTGTGTCTGGAGCATGAAGGAGGATTTGTGTGATTTCACTCCAGTCTTGCATCAGAGGAGTCAATTAAAATTACCCTGGCCAGAAAACCAGAAGGACTAAAGTACTGCATGGAACTAAAGATATCACACTGGCCCAAAGATTTATAACAACATAATTTATTCTTTATATTATGATAGTTTTTAGAGCTGCTGGGACAAAATGGTGTTAGCCAAGCATTGTAGGCTCTTATGCTATTCTTTGATCCTCACCAAAAGGGAATTAACATATTTCTGCCAGCTAAAAGCAAGACCTGATTCTCAGACCAGTCCTCAAAATGCCATTTGCAGCTTGATTAGAAGCAACTGTAATTCCTGTGGTTCCCATATTGCACTAAATTTTGGTAATACTGGAGGGCTTGGATTTGTTCTGTCCCTAGAATCTCCATATGTCAGATTCACCTCATTTCATTCTGAATGCTAGACTTATTTAAAAAGATAAAGAAAAAAGAATGACAAAGAGGATTTCAACAGAAGATGGGTGGTAATATTTTCAGCTTTAAAATTGGAATCCAAGTTACAAAACAGAGAATAATATAAAATGTGTTCTTACTTGCCAGTGTCTGTCTAGTTTCTGTTTATAATTTCTCTGAAGTGTCTTAACTGGAGGAGCCAGAGATTTGATTGAGTGGTGTTCAGTCTCTTAGTATTGTCATTTAAAACTGAACTTGCTTTTTTTACTCAATTTGCTCTTGCAAGCAATGGCATGAGCTACTCAATAGCACTTCACCCCTTGAATGTGATTTCGAAATTGATTTCCAAAGGTAATCTTTCTTTTCCAAATTAGGATTGTTTTATTCTGGGAAGCCGTCTAATATGAGTTCATACATTCTCTCTTTTCCCAGATGGAGATGTTCTTCAATTATTTTCCTAGAGAATTCTCTTTATGATTCTTTGATGAGAAAGGAAATTTAAGGATCCGTATCTCAAAGCCTTACTGTGACTATGTCTTTTTTGGTCAGGTTTGTGTCTACTCTATACTGGTAGCAATTTAATCTAATTTTATATTCGTTTTCTGACCACCCAGGCAAATTTCCAAGAAAGGCAAATATTCTTGTACTACCCCACCAACTTGTGATTTGAGGGCAAGTGATCTCAGAATGAATATTCTTTCTACCATTATGTGATCCCTACCATGTTTTATTCATATGAGGAACCAAGAGGACATTTACATTCCATTTAATATGTGCAAGTGTAAAGGACAAGTGATTATCTTGCCATAGTATTTCATGTTTCTATTTTTGGTGTTTAACACAACCTAACCTTGAACATTAACAGTGTAGCTGTAGCTCCAACACTAACATAAGCATGCCAAGGGTTTATATCAGGCTAGATTACTCACCACTGTTGAAGCTAAATGAAACTTTTATTCTCTAACTAGTCCATTTGAAAAGCTAATGAGAAATCAGAGGTTCAAGAAAATAGGAAAAGTGACTAATACCCTGATTTGCAAAATATATAGAAAAGAAGTGGACCTTCTTAAAAATCTTTTATCTCTCATTTTGTTGTGGTTTATTTATTCTAGAAGGATGAACTGTGGCACTGTGAAAGGTATGTGCTTAAATATGGGAGTTTTATGGCATGCAAGGAACCCATAGGAGCTGAGTTTTGGGAGGGGAATACAGGAAGGGGACATATGAGCAGCACTGGGAAAAATGAGAGGAAGAGGGCTCCAAAGAAAACAGATAAGGAGAGGCAAGAAGAAAGGTGACACCTGATGTCAACAAGGACAGGAGGGGACAATGATAAGATTTGTTTGAAGGAGAGTGGTATAATGTCTTCAGTTTCACAAACTCTGGTGAGAAGGAATGATTGAAACAGGAAGTGAAGCAGAACAAGTAATTTGCTGGCACTGAGTTCACAGGCATTGGAACAAAAACTGCAGGAGTGAATTTGATTAGCAGGTCTTGAGTAAATAACTAATATAAGGCTTAACTAATTGATGTGTTAGTGTCTTCTATCCTGCCATTCTCTATAATTGCATGTTAATATTTATTTTCACCACTTAGGTGCAAAGAACAGATTTAGACTATTACATATTTAAGATGTAATGAATAAGATGTAGTGTGTGGTATCATGACAGAGTGCTAATTACGGTGCCAGGAATCTAACATTTTATTTATCTTACGTTCTGTAATAGAGCACATGCATGTTGTGTGATGCCATCTTCTAAAATAGCCTGTTTCAGAGGGAAAAAAGTTTCTCTGTTAGTAAATGTAATGGCATCAGGTCTCTCTGCTGGTGTTGTATGGAAAAGACAACATCCCTGAAAGCTTTACATTCTCACATTGTTGGAGCTTCTAAGTTTTGTCAGGTGCTGGTGACTTGGACCTAACACTGAGTTGTAACTCAGGAGACAAAACAGTTGGAAAACTTGGAGAAAGGCTCTAAGGGTCAGCGAAATTTACTGTGGGCAGCTGCTGCTTCAAAGCAACTTACTATGCAGAAGCCTATTAAGTAGTAGTAGGTTACTTTCCTGCCGTTTCCCCAGCATGATGGATGACGTTCTGAAAAGTGAAAGGACTTCCTGTGCCACAGAGGTTTTCCCTGTGACTTCTTACCCAGACCCAGTTGCTTTCAAGACACTGACTGTACTTCCATCTAAATGTTGTTACGGATCTCTCTAAATGGAGTGTGTCCTGCACATGATGCTAGAAGGAATTTGTTTGCATCTGTAATAGGTACTTAAATGCCATTATTTACAGATGGTCCTATTTATCTTCTAAACCATCCTTTACAACTCAAAACAACAATACATTTTTACTAGGAAATATGTTCAAGCTGCAGAGTTCAGTACTGGAAATTTTTTTTCCAATTTTTTTTGTGTGATTTGACTTTGAAACTTAGCTTCTTAATGTAATGAGGCAACACTTATGAATTTCATAGTAATCATATGTAAAAGTTTATGTTTGCATATGTCCTAGTATGTAACTCTGCCCTATTAAATCAGAATGCACTTGAATGTAAAGTAGGGTCGATTCCTTGCTTTGCAATAACAATGGATTTTAGTAAGATAAACACTTCTAAAAAGCATGTGAAACTAGCAAAAATCTGTATGATATCAGCTAAGATAATACGTCTTATGAGCCAAACTACTTGATGACCCTAATTAAGATTCTTATCTTCCCTTCCATATTTAAAATAGGGAAATGTAAATATTGATGTATCAGTGAGGACATTGTAATTGTGTAGGTTTGGGATCTTTAATTTTCACTGTATTGTGGGAAATAGAACATATAGCTAAAAGACAAAAATGCTTTCAGTGGGATTTCTATCATTAAATCCAAATACGTTTGAAGACAATGAAAAATGCCCTTTTACATTCTAAATGGTTCAAGATACAAACTGTGGCCAAGTCTTTAACAGAAGCTTTTGCTGGAATCATTTAGGAATGTGAAGAAAGAAGGCTCGTGTATTCCTGCTGCGTCTCCCTTGTTGCCTTTTGTTCACTCCCCTTCATAACTTTTTCGCTCTTTTGCCAATCATTACCAGATCTAGCAGAGGGTTGGAAGCCTCAGAACTTTTCAGCTTCCGTAAATTATGTGAGAAAAGGATGAGATAGGAATGCATCCACTGGCTCAGAGCAAATGTCCAGTGAGCTCCCTCTCACAACAACCATGAGTAAATGGTTAGGAATGTTTCTTCTAGTATCTTTTCCCTGCTTCTGGTAATCACAAAATGGGCTTCCTGCACCCCATCTCTGTCAATCAATTTACTCTTACTTGCTTGCTGACTAGTGTTGTTTGAGGTAATAGTCTTGTGAAATATAACTTCCCTCTATGAAATCCACATTGACTCTTTCTTTTATAGAATTAGTGGCATATGGACAAATATGGTATGTTTTGCTATTAATTTCTAGGGTTGTGCCAGGTACAGAAGTTGGACATTTTGGGGTTTTTTGCCTGCAGGGTTCCATGGTGATCTATTCAGGGAGCAAAATCAGAGCAAGAATATTCTGCTAGTTTGTAAGATGATTTTTTCATGATGTGTTTGAAAAATTATTTCAGGAAATATCCAGGGGACGAATGAAGGCATTTGTGCTATTCGTATTAGCAGGAAGTAGAATCAAGTCTAGAACTAGGAAACAGATGGGCAGAATCAAAGCAGCCAATGCAAAGGGAATCCAAATTATGGGATTTCAGAGGGAGTCAAAAGAAGTGTGTACAAATAATGTAATATAGTTGAATTTTTTTTTTTACTTTTGAGGAGGGTCCTCATCAAACGTTGTTTAAGAAACTGAAAGAAAGATATAGGTAGAAAATAAGGAAAAATATTTATATTGGATAGGTAACTGAAGAAAAGGAAACAAATTAAGAGTAAATGGTCAATTTTCATAGTAAATGGAGATCCTCAGATAGTCTTCTCAAAAAAAGGGAGGAATATTGAGGTGACCATCTGTCAGCAATACTATTATAGAAAGAAATTAAAACAAGGGCCAAATATAGAGAACTGCAATTGGAGTTTGCAAAATCCGTTTCATGGCTTTGTGGAAGAATGTTCAATAAAATCAGTGTACATTACTGTCAGTTATTAGGCGTAGGAGGTGGGGAAATCCTTACGTATGAAAGGCCAGCTTTTGAGACATCTCATCACTCAGTGGTAAGATCTTTGGCTTATAATACTTCTACATAGAAGTAGAAATATTTGTACTATATTCCTTTAGCCAAAGACACAAATAGAAATAGCAGTCCTGTAAAAATGTTAGCTTAGTATCAATCAAAAGAAAACGAATTCAATGGTAGAAATTATTTGCAAAGGAACATAGAACTAAACAACTAAGTTTATGTTTCTTTGTACAGCTGTTGCGTTACTGTGTTCTGAAGACCATATGCTGTCCCCTTCTGCCTCTATAAAGATATGTTTGAATATGGCAAGATTCTGGGCATGTTGGCAAGGCTCACCATGAAGCAATATTCATACAGGGGACATATAAAAAAGTCAGACTTTTAATTTTGTAAAGAAATCCTGAAGAATGTGAAATGCAGAAGGAATCAGCTCTGGTTTGCGGAATCCCTCATCTGTAAATTAGTGAAGTCTATTGTGGGGGGGAAGGGTAGTGCTCTGCTCACTCTGTTTTTAACCTGTGAAACATCTGCTGTCATGTACTGGGCTAGATGGAATTTTAATCTGGCCCATTTCAGCCATTCTTGTGATCATATGGGTTAACAACCTGAATTAGCCTGCACTGTGGTCAGGCTATGCTGTTAAGAAGAGTGGCAAATGCTGTCCTCAAGCTTATTTCATGCACAGATGCTCAGAAAGTTCTCTGCTTTTATTGTAGCGTGTGCAGTTGGAGACTAAGCGTGTATACAACTGAATGTGAAGTACAGTGTGTCAGTGGCTTGAAGTTTTTAACATGCACTAAAGCTCAAGAGGGTCAAACAGTGCTTAAATTGGATGGAAATCCACATAATTTATGACATGGGAAGCTCAGGTGGGGGCCCAAACAATGTTTCTTTTTCGGATGACATCGTAATACAGCCATCTACATATCATTATTATAAAATCATAGATGGATTTGCTATATAAAAGTGCTTTTAAGAGAAATAGTCTCTTTTTCACCCACTACCTTAATTTATTTTCCTGCTATTATACAAGGGAAGAAATAGCAACTGTTCATGACTTTTTGTATTCATCTTCCATGCTGAGGAGACAAGAGAAGCAGAATTCTGGCCAAATTTATAGATTTGCAACACTGGTATATGTAATTGATAAAATGTAATCTTTAAAGAATACTGGTTGTGTGGCCACATGTGCTGAATCATTTTTAGATCTAACACCTCAACTCCATCCTAATGCTGGCTTCATGCCAGCATTCATGGTTCATGGAAGCATCCACAGGACTACTCATGCATTCCCAGATGTGGTTTGTGTGCTTTCCTATTCATAGAGGCTTGCTGCCTTCCAAATTAGTAGAAAATCTGCAACACATATGCTTCCAGAAACTGTCTCAAAATATGATGATTTAATACAGCATTCCTTTCTGATTAGGAAAACTACTTCCAATGAACTATCTGCTTAAAGATTTTTATCAGACATTCAAACTACTGATTCTGCTTTTAAATTATGCTTTCCTTGGCTGTATATTACCTCATTCTGACATCTCATACAAGGAGATTAGTTTTCAGCTTGTAGAACACTGGTTTAAAAGCATTCCCCCTTTTATATTAAGCAGAGAGAACAGCTCATAAATTAACACTTACTTTGTACTGTTATCAGTGTTCTCAGTGCCTTGAAGCATTTGAACTGCCTTGATGCACATTAGCCATAATAATTGCCAGTCAGGCACATAGACAAAGGATATCTGATGATCAGTATTTTATACAGAGTGAGTACACAGAAGATATTGGGGTTCCAACACATGAAGCAGAAGTGTGAGAATGAAGAAAAATAGAAACGTAAGACAAAATAATTTATTCAATGAGCTTCAATTTGACCATGCAGACGGTGAATTTTTTTAGTAGTGATCCTAGGCTTCTGGGCCTTCAGTGGTAAGGTTTTTCTCCTTATTCTCTTCACATTAGAAGATATCCTCTTTTCTACCCTTTTCTATCCAGAGAAGCTGATCTCCAGCAGTATAAAACCTGGACCATGTTCTCCTTGGATTCACAGCAAATATTAGGTGCAAAATGAATTTTACAGGCAAAGGTCTTGATTTGTTTATATTACTGTGTTGTACAAAACATTCAGAGTACAAGTAGTTTTCAAAAGCAGGCTCCCAGAGATCACATTATAATAATTTGATTTGAAAATTACTGGTTGAAGGAGCTACTGAAGTGGAAAATGAAAAGAAAATGATTTTTTGAAATTTAATATGAGATCAATCCATCAAATTAAAACCTTTGATAGAATTAAAAAATCTTTTGTTTTGGAACCCTTATTTCTTCTTCCCTAGTAAAGGAGAGGGGGGGAGAATCTTCCCACAGACATTTTGGGGTTTTAATAGTTAGATTCTTCTTCAACTTTCTTATTCATTGCTGTTCACAACTTTCTTCCCAAACTCATCAAGATTTTCACATGTAGAAGAAATCTCAGAAATTCCTTCTGCAGTATCATGCCTGATCACCTACAAACATACAGGCTTTTCAGCCACATGAGGGAGACGACTTAAGATGATTCACCCTTGGATTAACACCAGCCCCTTCAATGCAAGATGATGATTTTCAGTCACTTACATTAATTTCTCAGCCAGTTTTGTAGAAATTCTAGAAGCTAGCACAGCATGTGAGTAATATGATACACAACTCTACTAATATAAATGATAGCTTAGCTGTAGAGTTGGTGAACAAATGATTTGCTAGTGTAACCTAATACTCCAGTCTAATTTGGTGTTGCTAGAGGCTGAAAAGCGACACAAATTCAAGATGTAAATTTCTGTTTAATGCGGTGTTTGATAGCCACAGATGGCTACACTTGTAGGCCAAGACAAGTAAAAAAAGATAACTTTATGGACTGGAGATATTTTGCAAGGTTTTTACTGCCTGGAAAAGAAAAATCCAGATGTAGGTCAGAGCAAAAAAGTGAAGTGGGAAGCATAGAAGAGATGCACAAATGATTTGTATCAATTACAAAATTCAGCTTATTTCAGATCTGATGCTTTAAAGAATCTGAGTCTGTGCTTGTGAAGGTTGTGACCATACACTGTAACTTTCTTGCAATATTCTTTTTATAGCCAAACATCTCCATTCATCCTGAAATGACATAACATTTATTTTTTTCTTTAAAGAGTAGCTCTGTGAATCTACAGGACTTCACTTAAGTTGTTAATTCCTGGCATCCTCAGAACGTAATTCAGAGTCTTGCCCATTGAGTGGAATTATCCAAGTTGCCAGTTGATGATTTCCCTGTTACTGGTCTTTTTTGAATGGCTGGATTTAGAGTCTGTTTAGCATTTGCCGTCTTACTTTCTAGATCTGAAAGCTCTTTGGGTTTTTTGAGTTCCCTGGAGTAAAATGAGAGCAGGAAAATTCTACTATCCCTCCTGCTTATAGTCAGATCCTCAGGAGACTCAGACTGGAGCTCTGTGAATTACATCCTTGTACACATATGGAAGGAGTCCTTGGGCTGCTGTCATTCATTCATTAGTGATTAAAGGGATAAATGTTTTAACGGAAAGGTGCTAAGAATTCAAGAGATGACCAAATGCTTGAATCTGAAAGTGAACAAAGAAATATTGGTTCCTTTCCAAACCTTCTGAATCAAACTGCAGGGGTTCATTTTGTGAACTGAACCCTGCAGGATTCACACAGCTGTAGAGAGAAATTCTACACCTAGTCCAAGTGAAACAATTCCAGGATCCAGCACAGAATTCCTAAACCACACAAGACATAAAATTTTCTTTTTGAAAATCTTGTTTTCTCTTTTTAACCTTTATGCAACTTAACCATTTATTGTCTATGTCTTTATTATGTAACTATTCTTTACTTCGGAACAAATTATAAAACCTACAGTGAGGTTTTCTTCAAGCAAACTGTTGTTGAAGTCTCTAGAAGGTAGAACTTTGCTCCAGTAGAATCTGAATGAGGTTCTCGTGTTATGACCTTGAATGACTTTCATTGACTTTTTAATAAAGAACTTAAATAAAATCAATAGACCTCTGAGCTGAGTCACCATTAATTTGTTCAGAATTCTGCTTTCTTCATTATGAAGGCTTTTTCGTTTGCAAAGTAAGGACTAAAGAAATTGTAGATGGCTAAAGTGTGCCAGAGTAGATTATTGAATTAGTGATGTAGGGGAAAACATAAACAGAAAATCTAGCTAGATTACAGGAAATCAGGCATACTTAATTGATGCACTTGCAATTTTTTTATGTTGTATATGCAAAGAGGAAGTTGAGAAGTACGTTTTTGCCTCTGGAAGACAGATGAATATAACAAAATATGGTTTCACAAGAATACTGTAAAATCTTTAATGATGAAGTCTTGTGCCTCCCTTTATTTATGTAGTAGACAGACTGAAGTCAAGAGGATAGTTCTGAAAATGTTCATATGCATATATATGCTGTTTGGAGGTGTAAATGGAAAATAGCCTTTTTCCTTTGAAACACCATTGCCTGTTTCACCTTGAAATTTGTTAGACTTATTAGTATCTAAATAAGCGATAGCGTGTTGCTGCTGTAGTATGTTATAGCTCTCTCTTGAACATTTAAGTTCAAAAACGTTAAACTGAGTGTAAATTAAAGGAGTGCAAATTAGGAAAGCTCTATTTTGAGGTAGAGTTCTCTGAAACAACTGCATGTCTTCCCTTTCTTAGCTCTGTTTCTTTTTTTAAAACACATATCCTAGTGACGGGGAATCCATGAGCACTTAACAAATTGTTCTAAGGGCTAACAAACATTGTGTTAAGAAGTATTTTATTTCCAGCCTTAATTTACCTGGGTTTTGTTTCCAGCATTTTGATCTTCTTACAGCTTTATCTGCCAAGAAAAAGAGTCTTTTATCATCAAACACATCATCCTATGCGTACACTTGAAACACAGCAAAGTTCCGGCATCGCATTAGAAACTATGTGTAGTGCGATAGGTATTTAAACTCACTTTGTCATACTATTAGTAAAAACCTTTTTGCTTACTTTACTTTAATTTAGAGCATCTTATAGGTGGACATTGCTGCTAACAATTTTTCAACAAATTTCATGCAACTAAATCTCTGTATGTGTCACTGTGTTCTAACAAAATAAATGAGACACATACTGTGCAGTTTCACCAGACCTGGAGCAGACGTGGAAAAGATATAAATGTGTCAGTATTACGGGAGGGAAAATACATAAATGCACATGGTGACTCTCTTAGGTCTTGGGCTCAGTGTGATACTAATTCATTTTGGTGACATTTGGAAAACTTCTCCCAACATTAATAATAAGTTTATAGTGGGGGGTAATTCTGACAGACACAGTGTTGAAATAAAAACTTGAAAGAATGTCCATCAGATTTTACAGGTGCATAGAACATGCATTTGCAGTTGATTGATGATCTTTTTGTTAAAGGTTGACATAATGCTGAATGGAATGTTTTGTTTATATATGGTGGTCTAGTTTATTGACCAGTACCAAAATGTATGACCAATTTGGGACTTTATACAGTGTCTCTTTTACTTCTTCTTCTTCCCCCCCAACCCCCCCCCCCCGCCCCGGAAGAAATTCCTGTATTTGTCTTCTCTTATGATTATCAGGACATAGATGCTCTTTGATTATTTTATAAATATTGTTTTCTTGAAATAATTTTTCCTTTAAATATATTCACTTAAACTTAAAATTTTAGATGAACATACCAGAATTTTAAGCAATATTTAGGAAAAGGATTCTGGGATCAACCTTCTGAGCAAATGTTATAGAAATTAGTTTTTTACTGAAAATGACAATAACAGTTGTCATGTAATTTGAATAGATCTGTCTTCTATTTGACTATTTCTTTTGAATTTCACTTAAAGAAAGACATCTGAAAACAAAAAACAGGATCTGAAGATGTATGTCCCCAGTGGCTGGAAATGGAAGAACTGAAAAGATGGTGCCAGTATTTAATAAAAAAGTTACCTTGTTTTTTTTCTGTAAGATCTAATCAGTGGAAGAAGGGTTGTCTTTAACCTCAGTTCCCATTTAAAATCTTGAGACTAAAACAAACTCAACTGCAGCAGCTACTCATCTAAATACTGAATTGGTTTTGAAATTATGAAGTACACTCAAAGCCATTCTTTATATTCATGTAAAACTTAAGCTTTCGTCTTAACTACATGTGCATTGTCCTTACTTGTAGTAAGTGTGAAATGAGAACTTTTTTGTTTCTTCAGTGAGTTTCGTTAGCTAGAGTTGGAGTCTCTAGATACCTTTCAGTCAAAACTGACATTGACTCTAAAAGTTGGGTGTTTTTAAATGTTTATACAAAACTAATTAAACGATCCTAATACCAACTTTGTCCTTAAAGGTCAAGCTATGATTTTGTATCACTTGAGACTGCACATTTGTATTTCTGTTTTTTCAGGGAAAAAAAAAAATCAGTATGTTGGAAATATTATGCACTTTGTTGGTCTGCTTTCATCTTCCTTGTCTCAGAGTATGGTGATCTGTATAAATGTAAGCTCAATGTACTTGTCCTGACAGAGAATTTACTAGGACAAAAAGGGAGATGCTTATTAAGAACATTCCCCTTCATTAGCTCTGCCAGCAAAACATAGAATCCAAAAGTGTTCCGCCTGTCCTGGATCATTGAAGTATATGCATTGAGATATAGTCAGGGAAATTATCTGGTTGTAATCCAACCAAGTCTGAAGAAAATCTAACAAAAAATGTTTAAAAATAAGTAACTAAAAGACCTGCATGTGTCTAGGCTTCAGATCCAGCAGTGTATCAGTTAATCCAAAACCACAACAAAAGCTCCCAGGCATGTGGTGGGTCTCAGTGGAGCGACTCTTGGGGCTGTCCAATGCAGGGCCAGGAGCTAGACTGGATGAACCTTGTGGGTCCCTTCCAGTTCAGCACATTCTATGATAGGCTCAAGTTCTCTTATTCTTCATAAATGCAGAATATTTTACGCATTGTTTGTTTTTCACCACACCTTAAGAAAAACAAAGTTAGGGAAGTTAATAGCACCCGAGTGGATCAGGTAATCTTGGCTCATGGGCCCTCTCAGAGATATAAAGGATGTGTGGTCTTTTCACAGTCAGACAGTTTGTCTTGTGAAAAGACCAGATTTCTGTCTGATGTTCATTGCATAGACTCCTATATTAAAAAAGTTAATATTATAATTCTTGGATTTTCCACAGACATAGGACTTAATCTATTTAAGAATTGTTCTCACTAACTGAGACCTACATGGAAGAATTTAACTAAATTATGCCTGCTCTATACACTCAATTTTACTTTTGAAGGAAATTGATTTAGAATCTTTTCCAGTCATGTTCTGGTCATGTTCATGTTCCTACAATAAAGGTGAAAAATTTTTAACCAACTAGGGTGATATTCCCTCTTTGTGTCTTCTGAATCCAAATCTATAAAGGTGTGGTCCTGATGCACAGTTTATGGCCTCTCAATATTCTTTAGGGTGCTGCAAGTTTTGTTTTCTCTCTTACCAGTGTAACAAGTGAATGTACAAGTCAGATAGTGGTATCGAAAGTGTCAACACACTCTTTTCCACTAACACCAAAGACATCCTCTTCCTTGTAAAAAGGAATTTTAAGAATTGGAAGAAGTCTGGATACATGAACTGGCAGTGTAAAAAGGAAGGACTAAGTGAAAGAAATTAAGCTTTATAAAGCAGAGTGGAGGATGTTTTCTGTGCTCTACAAAATTTTGAAATGAGACAGTACAAATGATCTTCAGTATAACTGTGAGAATATTTGAATGTGTATAATTGTTGAAGAATTTTTAGATTAAAGCTCAGATAAGTGATATAACTTATTTTAGAAAACAACTTATGTCAGCAATTATGAGTGTATTCAGTGTATTCATCTGACTGCATATTGAATTTTTCTAGAATACCTTAGAAAGTAATAAACATTTTGCTTATCTGCTTAGAGTTTAGTGGCATTGATTTATTAGGAGCTGAATGAAAAGACATTTTGTTGTTCTTTCTTTTGTCTTTTTAATGGATTCAGTTTGTTGTGTATGCAGGACTCAGTGTAGTCATCAGGCTAATCAACTAAGCCACATTATTTAAAAAGTTGGACTATCCTACGTATTTAAATTGAATGTCAGAGGGGGCATAGTTAGAAGAAGCACTTAAAATAATGTTCCTTTTTTTGTGTAATTGTGGGTTTATGTAGTTTAACACAGTTGCATAGTATTTTGATCCTTTTCCTTACAGATCAAAGACTGTTTATCAATGTTGGTTTTGCTTTTTCAAATTGATAATTCTAAATATTTGATTAATTTTAGCATTTTAATATTGCTTTATTTTCTTGCCCACGCTTAAAACTACTCAGACTGCAGGCTCTTTAAAACTAAAAGAAAGTGTGGGCTTCCAGTCCAGTGGTTAAATTACTTTTTATCCGCGAAAACAAGTAAACTGTAATGAACAGTGTGACTATCAATTTGACAACTGTTAACTGTTGCCAGGGAATTTTGTTGGGTTTGGGATATTCCTCCAGTGGATACTTTGATTTTAATAGGGACTTTGTGACTTTTGCATTGCTTAGTTTGGCGTATAACTCCCAAGTTCAGGAATAATTGGCTGGTGTTTCTGCTATTTATCACGAGGCAGTGCAGGTAAATGCTCCAATAGTTGCACTGATTTGGGTATAAAAAATGTCATTGATGTCTTTTACTTTTCTGTTATTCTACAAATGTAAATCAAGTCTTGTATAAACTGTGTAGAATGCGGAACTTGAAAATATGGAAACTGGTATTTTAAGACCAAAACAAACTCCTGTGCTATACTGAAGTCAGAATACTGGCAAGGAAATAAGTCTTTATCAGACATGAAATTACTGATTAAAAATATTTCTGTACTGTAACCTCACTTTAAATAATATGCCATCTAAGAATGTATTTTGTGCATAATAACTTTAAGAAAAAGTGCATGCAGGTAGATATTCAGGGCTTTATGTGCGTGGAAGTTTAAACATACATCAGGTGTCAGAGCCTGTTGGAAAACTCTATGTCATGCAATTCAGAGCAGACCTGGTAAATCTATTCATCATGAGCCGCAGACCACCACTGTGTTTGCACTGCAGAAAGCTAGCCTTTCTTTTCTGGATAATAAATGATCACAGAACTGGAAATGAGTCAGACCTTTCAGACCAGCCAAAGACAAACTATCTTTGATTCCATTCCTCTTGATTCACCTGTACATATTCCATGTATTACTCAGGTGCTAAGCAGAAGTGCTTTTTGTCTTTGAGGCTGAATGGCTCTTTAGTTTAAATTAGGGACGTTCACTGGTCTTCCCTGAGAAAGTAAAATAAATTTGCTAGTGGTTGCTAGTTGTAAAAAGCTGTTAAAATACACAAGTTCTGCCTCATTTCCAGTGAAATGCTGTGACTTAAGAACACTCATTTATTGTTACACAGTATGCTGCCAGACAGTCCAGGTAGATGAAACCTGATTCTCTCTCTTATTGCTTTAAGCATTTCATTATCACTTGTGGGTTGTTTCAAAAGACAAGGGAAAATATAAAACTCCTTGGAGTAAAGGAGTAACTTGCAGCTGAGATTTTTAGGTGGGTTGTTGGAGTTTTTTGCAATAAATTGACTGCATTTGACCTTTGACTCAGGGGGACTTTATGGTTTTCTATTACTCAAGAAATGTTTCCATAATGACAGTGCTATGAGAGGTAAGATGCGTAAAAGAAACTGTTATGTAATGAAACATGAAGAGACACACGTGAAATACTAAAAGCTTGACTGGGCAAGTCAGCCTGTGTCAGCAGTAATGCTAAGAACATCTATCATTGCAGAAGCTGTGCCCAGTCTGTGATATCCTACTGCAAGCTAGGTATGTAGTCAGATTGCTGAAGTGAAGCCCTTTTTCACTGACCTGTTACAATGATATGGAGTGTTAAATATATTTGTAGATAAGCTGTCTTGTTTGCTATCTCTAGACAGCAAGCTGTTATTGACTGATTCCTGCCTTTGCTTTCCCAAAGTATTTTAGTGATTTCTTATGAATACTTGTATTAACTGTATATCTTTGAATTGTGCTCTTTTGTTGTTCTAATGATGACATTAAAAGTTAGACATTAACAATGCTCTGAAATTGCAGAAGTCACAACTGTTCTTTTGTTTAAATGCAGTTAAGTAATTTTTAATAGTCTTTTAAATCATGGGAAGCTATGTCCATACTGAAACAGACCATAGAAAAGTTCACTTCATTTTGAGTTGTATTTCCCTGGTATTCATGCCTGACATCTCTTAAAGACATGATGCTTTCATTTCCCAGGTTGCAACTGCTTTTAGGAAAGATTTTAAAGTCTTGCAGGACAGATTGTAAAATCTGCCATTTACTAGATTGCTGATTCAGATTAAAGGTCTCAACACTAGACTTTGATTACTTTGTATGTTAGAAAAACAACTTATTTGTATTTTAGAAAAACAACTTACAAAAGGCAATTGTATTTGAATAAGTATCACTGTTCGTTAATAAAGTTAGTACAGGTTAGTTCTGGAATTAACCTAGCTGAAAAGAGTAATTTTGCATTTACAGCTTTCCTGGTCTCTTATGTTAGTGGTTTATATAATTATCAGCTTGTTAACAGGTTGTTGGGTTTTTCTTTCTTTTTTTTTTTTTAAGAAGGAATAGGAAAATCTTGAAATTACTGGTATCATTAATCTTTCTGTTTTCAACATCTTATTTTCTGTTTTAAATGGTATTAAATTCTGCAACAATTATTCCCAGTTTTGGACTCTATGTAAATTTTTTCACCATGCTAACACAAAAGAAAATACTTACTCATTTTATCTTTGTTGGATGCTTCTGAGGCAGGGAAGTTCTGGCTTAATTACACAGCCAAGGAGCTACAGCATCAGGAAGACTGAGTGGCATACATAGGTCACACTGAAAGCCCGTGGTTGGGCTAAGGATTGACTCTGTCTAGTTGCATCTTTTGTTTACAGTGACACATGAAACCATTTGTTATTTTAATTTTCATTTCATGATTGTAATAGTTTGGGTTTCTCATAAAGTAAATAAAACTTTCAATAAAGCTTTAGAGTAATCCCTAATCTTCAAAATTAAACCCAGACCAAGGGCGTCTTTTTCTGTTAGCATTTTTTTCTAAAATTCTATAAATAAGTTTTTAACTTTTTTTCGTATTTTGGATTTATTTTCTTTTTTTTTTTGTCTTTGTGTCCATGAACTTCTGACTTTAGCAGAGACAGGAGGTAAAAGAAGAAACGGCAGTATCTTCACTTGACAGAACTCAGGACCAGCAGGAAATCTCACAAAAATTCTTGCCTCACAATGTTTTCAGCATTGAGTCTTTTTAGTCAGGTATGAGAGGAAAGAGAAGCACAAGATGTGAGACTATGATCCCATGAAGCTTGGGGGATGGGACTGTCCATTTTTACCTCAAAGAAACTTGATAGGGTTTGGATGTCAGTAACGTACCAGCCCTGCCACAACCACCCTCTCTTAATGAGAAAGTGAGGGAAGCAGATGACCAGCTGTGCAAAAACCTACTAACCACATTTCTCTGCCCTCCACAGACCATTTTTATGCAACCATGTCCATTGCTTTAGGCACTTTCTTAAAGTAGTTCCACAGTTTTTGCTCTGTCCTCAGCCCTTAACATGGATGATTTGGACACGTGTTTTGAATGTGGTTGAATTGCCATCACATGTTCAGGGAAGAACCCAAACTTTCTTCTAACTGGTGTGTCCTCATAGTGTGCATCTTGGAGGGCTTTTAAGGTCTGTGCAAAGAAATACAGGTTGCAGGTAAGAAGGTTTCCTTTGACACCAAATGGATCTAATTCTGCTGTCAGAGGGAAATATTTTTTTCTTTCTTCTGCTTATTAGCAGGTGTTGTATTTTTTCCAGTCTTTAAAATTCCTAATTCATCTGTGTTTTCTAAAGTATTTCACAAAATACAATGAGGGTAAAAAGTGAGACTGTGCCGAACTCTTCATTTTACAGCTTTAGGAAACAACTAGTTAGAGTAACTTCTGGAATGTCCTGGTTTTGTTTTAATAATTAATGTCTTTTAAAGAAGGTACAGAGGATTAAAATGGATTCCCCACATCCAGAGTTGTGAAGCTGTTGACTGTCTTGCTTCTCTAGATGAAACAAATTGTTATACTGAAAGTAAGTCTTCAATTTGAAACATTTATTATTTATCTGTCATTGGAGATTCCCCTTCATGTTTTAATTGAAGGTTTGGCATAGTCCATTTTAAATATCAGTCGATATTGCAAATATTTTAATATTGTTTAAAGTCCATATTCTATAAAATCTAGGTTACAAAGTGTTGCGTTCTAGGAGGGAATTTGTAAATGTCTTGCCAAATCTTTTTTAAAAATTTCTTTGTTAGATCATGCCCTTTGATGTTTGCTTTCCAACTTTGAATACTCTAGCAAACATGTTGTAAGGACACTGTCAGAAAGTACAAGCTGTAAGCACATACTGCTGACTGCTCACAGAATTTGAATCATAAATATTTGTTGCAAGCAGTTCTAATCACTGAGTTTCATATGAAAGGGAAGAGACTGAGGAAAAACTCTCACACACCAAGGACAAAATAGCACATCACAATATTTGCCACTTCTTTTGAATTGCACAAAATCACATGAAACTCATGGTTCACCTCTGCCTATGCTCGGTACTTAGCTCAGTAAAAAATTTTACAGTGCAAGGAGTTTGCTCAGTTCTGTTTCAAGCTGAGTATTTGCAATTTGTAACTAGGAAGCAAATGATATAAGGGATGTGCAAGAAAAATATACATACTTTTCAATAAGAAAAATTGTATACTACAATGTTTATTGTAGATGTCATAGTCATGTGAGCCGTAGTATACATTTCTACCGCTGTAGATGTGGTATACACTGTTTTAGCAAACGTGTTACATGCATGTGAAAAGAAACGTTTTACTTAAAATACTCTATGCCAAAACAGAAAACAAAAAAAAATGACTGACTTGCTGTAAATATGGTTGAATGGAAATTCTGAACAAAATTTTGCAGTTTTATAGTAATTTCTGATTTCCACAGCATTTCAGTTTGGAGGGGTTTGTTGGCTGGCTATTTAGTTGTTTAAAATATTTCAAGATCAATTGTGCATTAACTATTGAGTAAAAATACATTATTGTTATTTATCAAGTCTTCTGGTAGTAGAAAACCATCGACTTGATATTTTAAGTCTTCTGAAAAGTGCAATATAAGGTAGGATATTTTGTGCCCTTTTTTTTTTTTTTTTAATGTGAAACTTAGTGGAATGAATCAGTTTTCAGATTGGAGCATTGATAACAAATAAATCTGGTTGCTTCACTGAAGGCAAGCAAAGGTGAAATGACTTAATGTCAGGTAGTACAACACCATGAAGGCACCTCATGGAAGATAATGTGCATATGCCTTGTTTCTTATGGTAGCAATGCTTTGTGGTGACCTGCTTTAGTGCATGTTCCCAAAGATCTTCTAATTGTTGCAGAACTAATTTGGGTTACTCTGTGTTGGAAAAAGAGACTTCACAAAAATGACCATCTGAGGGAAATCTATACTTCCTACATTTTTCTAAAATTCCTCAATCTGTGGACAAGGATGATGTAGTTATACAGAGCTTCAGCCAGTCTTTCAAATGCTGGAATAGAACAGAAAATTTTCTTTAGAATATGACTATTGAATGAATGCGAGTAGGAGATAGTACCTTTAATTGTTTCAGCAAGAAGTATTAGTTTTTCTTCTTTGAAAACCTGTTTTAATAGTCGGTAACCAATAACTATTCTGAAGACCTTTGTCCTCTCTTGCCATATTAGACTAAGTGGAATGGAGCCCCATCATATGTCTACAACTCTTCACTATTTTTCTTCTGCACAAGAAGGGGTGGGGGAAGTGGCAGCATTGGCTTGGTTTGAGTTTTGACATTAACATCCTGAAGCAAAGCTTTTCTCTTGGTTCTGAATCACAGGCACAAGTACAATGAAAAGTTCTGGCAAAATTTCAATTAAATATTTACCTGCTCGTATGTCAAGAATTTATCTGAAAAAATATAGTTTTACTTGAAATTGTACAATTGAGGGGTCTAATCCATGCATATATTTAGGTTGAACTATTAACTCCGTGACTTAAACTTTATAGTGTAGATGCATTTTCGTGTCTCAGAAGCACCACATGTGTAGCCTTTGTCAGTACAAAAACAAGATGGTGTGTTCACAGCAGAAGACCAAAGAAAGGTTCATTGCACAGCATTTTTTTGTCTTTATTCTCTGTGTTGTCTACACTACCAGTCAGCCCCTCTACCTGAGGCTTTTCTCCTACATCCCAGGCTCTTAATTATGCATTCAGATTTAAAATGTAATAGCCAACATTACAATGAAACAATTATAAGATATGTTCAGATCCAAGGTCTCTGTAGGTCTGACTTTAAAATACTCAGACGACCTATGTCAGCAATAGATCCAATTCTCATGTTTACATGTCTCTTTCAGGAAATCAGTATAAAATCTGAAGTATATTTAATGTTGTTAAAACTGTAAGTAGCTTAAAAAGTAATCCTAGGTATACTCCTCTACTACCTTTATCCGCTAGGTGACAGCACAGCTCTTTTACCTTTTTCATTATTATCTCTAGGTACATTTTTAAAAAGTAGTTCAGCACAAAGTTATAAGAATGTGTTCTTACCAAGTGAAAAGTATGTGCTGTGCATGCTTCTTTTAATGAGTTAAATTTTTATATGGTAAGGAAATTTTTCTTAGTATAGTTACTTTAGTTAATGCAAATAAAGTTCTTTATCATTGAGCAAAGTTGTTTAACTGAAAGATGGTGCAGAGAGGCTTAATTGTGGTCTGATAAATAGCTATGGAAAAGCAAGTCCTGGAAATAACGGGAAAAAAAGCAGTTTTCAACCCCAAGGTAAGATATGCAGAACAATTATACTTTTGACTATAGTAAAAGACCTTAAATTAATAAAGCTTCTTAATAAATAATAGATTTTGCAGTGCAGTAAGCCTTGTTTATGGTGATTTAATTAGAGATACAGTACTTTCAGTACTGTATTTTATAATTCAGTTGTCTTCTACTACAGTAGTTACTTCCAATTTTCTGTAAATTCTTGAGAAGCCCAAGAACTGTGAGGAAAACAGAAGATAAAGTCTATAGAATTGTATTTCTATGCAAAATTGAATGCATTTATCTTGGCTAAAATTCATTTCACTGCTATTATATGTTTGGGTCAAGTTATGTCTCCAAGTGCCCACAGACAAGTTTTGTCAGCCAATGCCCTGAGCAGGATTAAATGTACTGTAAATACCAACTTTCCCACATATATACATATGTATATATAAATGTGTGTGTGTGTATTTAAAAAAAAAGTTATATAAGTAATTAAAATCATAATTTGTCATGTTTAGAGACTTTACATGTTTCTGAAAGCCAAGTGCAAGTGCTAAAAAGGCCGAATGCCACATTTTGTGTTTATAATAAATTTCTTTTTAAATATATTTGATGATAATATTTGCTTTGGATGAGATTATTTTATGTTACACTGTCAAGCTGCTTATCGTTCAACGGTGGAATAATTACATGTTCGTACTAAATTGTCTTGATTCTTTACAAAGAAAAAAATTTGTTGCATAGCAGAACAGTTTCCTTCTATCATTCTTCTGCTGTGTTCTGTGAATAATTCTTTTAAATGAATACCTAGATATATACAGTAAGCAAATTAAATAAGCAAAATGAATGTTGCACAGTAATAAAACATGCTGGTCAATAAGTAAAATGCAATAACTTTACTGATTTGATGGGTTGTCTTACCAAGCATCTTCAATATAAACTTTATAGAAAGCTGGATGTTAAATATTTAGGAAAAACAGACCTGTAATAATTTATAAAGCGTCACTCCTATAAATAAATATCAGTATGATTTACAGAGCTGATTGCCAGCTGAAATTTTGACAAGATTTATGCTCTGGTTACTAACCTTCTTCCTCAAAACAGTGCAAGTTTGAATAGAATTTGGCCCATTTATGTTTAATGGCTGAGGACCATGTAAGACTTACACATTTAAAATTTATGATAGAGCAATACAAAGGATTGCTTTGTACATTGACTTAGGATTTCTAGTGACATTAAAAGCTGGTTTATTTCAGGGCTTCTAGAAAAATTCAGTGGTTCACCTTTGAGACATCAATTTATATAGACTTATATAGCAGTTATTTTTTGTCTTATTACAACATGGATTATGAATATTTCGTTTAAAAGAAAGAGTTCCTCCCTGAATTCTATCATTTTCCTGTTTTTTCACAGAGGGTAAGGATCAAATACATTTTGCTACGTAGTCAACTGCGTTCCCATAGTGGTAATTTTCTTTTACGCATACAACAAAAACTAAATACATGCGTCCTCTGGCTGCACTGCATGAGGAGCACTTCTGTACCTTTCAGTTTAATGGTAAAACAGTTAAATGAGAAAGCTCTCACACCTGATTTTAAGCAATTGTGTGGATAACAAACACTAAACAAAGAAGTTACCGGGTTCTTAACTGAGAAAGAAGAGATTGCAAACAAAATACATTTCCAAAAATGTTGCATTTTTTCTACAAATAATTTAGAAATCAAAGTAGCAATTCTATTCATAACTTTACAGTTAAGAATGTGTAACGTCTATAATAAACTGGTGTTTTGGGGTGTTTATGGCTGTACTCAGACATTTAAAAATAAGCTAGAGAAGCTTTTAGGTCTTTTTGTGGCAGTGATATTTTTAACTATGTATTTGAAAAAAATAGTTCTATTTTTTTGGGGTGTACATACATAGAAAGTAGTGGTTTTCAGACACATTTCTGTTAACTTGTAAACCAAAGAATTTTTTTTTTTCCAGATAAAATTTTAAAACCCCATAGTTCTTAAAATTATCAGTGCTAACAAAATAGAATCTTTGTTTTCGGAAATAGTTGCTCTCTGAAAATGCTTTTCCAAAAGCAAACTTTCCTGAGCTCTGTCATGCCATTAGTTTCTAGGCAGAACAGAAGTTAACTAAAAATTTCTTTTTGAGGGAGGCTGGTACAATACAGCTTCGTGTACCAGCACCCTGCTCCTATTTCTTACCTTCCTCATATTACACTAATGACTTCAGTTAAGTTGTTTGTGATTTATAGCAGTCCAAGAGAAACATCAGGTTGGTCATGCTTTTAGCCGCTCTTTCTACAAAATAGGATGTGAAACAATGCCTTCACTACTGAGGTCTGGTCATCTCTATTCCATGTTTCACAGGAAAAATTGATGGCTTGATTCTGAACTTGCTGAAATCTTTAAAAGCAAGGCTTTTCTGTCAACTTCAGCAGGTGTTGAGTCAAGCCCTTTGTTCTGATCCTGCAAGGATTTATGTGCACACTGCTGTATATCCATTAATTTCACATAGCCAAAGTCATTGCTGATTTGAGGTGCCTGAGTTTTAACAGTATTTGTATTTTTAGTTGCAAAAATTATGGTTCCATTATAGGTTGTAGTTCTTTCATTCGCAATCAAGGCTTAAAAACTATTTTTCATTCTTTGTAAATTTTGGTGGTTATTTTGTCTTTGATTTTGTCTTGGCAAAGACAATGGATGCATTTAGGAACATGCAAAAGAAAAAATTCTGTAGCATAAGAAAAGTAACAGATAGATGGAGACTGAGGAGTAAAACATCATTTTTCATAGAGCATTTAAAAAATGGAATACTAAGCTTAAAACAAAATGCGGAAAATGCAGATGACTGCGGTTTTTTCAGCAGCAACGCTTATCTCTGCTGTTGGAATGGTTGAGAACCTCATAATATTGGAAGTGTTTGTCCTTCTGATATCACTGGGAAAACAAGCCCCATTTTGCAGCGGAACACTGGGGCACAGGCTCTACGAGTTATCTGCATTATTTCAGAGATCTCCAAGACTGCATGAGCCTTTGCTCTATTTGTAAGCCGTTGTACCGTCTGCCATCCTTTAGCTGAATAGCATCTTGGTTTCTTGCTACTAGCACTCAGTGGTATATAGATTCTGCCATCTTTTTTGCAGCACAGGCAAGAAGGGAAGTGTTTTCTCCCATTTTAAGTAGCAAAAATTAACATTAAAGTGACATTTATTTTTATTGATCTCATTCGAAGTAATTTATAAAAATGCATTAGTTATCTGAACAATGAATGCCTCAATCCTTTCTTCTTTATACCTTGAGGTGCTTTGTCTGTACTTTCTGAGTTCCTTCCTAATGCCATCCTGTAACCTTGCTAGCTTTTCCCATGTGCTCTTACATTCGGGCAAAGGTAGTATGAGCTGTGGCTAGTTTGGTGCCTTGACTATATGAACAGACTAGTAAATAACACCTGCAACTGGTTAGGTGGCTGTTGCCAAAAAATTCCTAATCATGTTTCACTTTTGATAAAAGCTATTAAGACTGTTAGACTGAAAAAGTGTCTAGCTTGACTGCCCAGCAGCTAATTTATTTTAAAAATAATCAAATAAATAGAAGAATCCTGTCTGTTTAAGATACCTATTCCTCTGGTAAATATGATTGAAAATGGCCAGTGAATTCAAGGTGTTCAGAACAGGTGAGGTTGGAAGGTGTTTCTGGAGACTGTCTAGTCCAACCTCTTGCTTTAAGCAGGGCCTGCTAGAATGGATTGCCCAGGGCCGTGCCCAATTAGGTTTTGAGTATCTCTGAGGACAATGTCTCCACAACATCTGTGGGCAGCCTGTTCAGTCTCCCCATTACAGAATACTCTTAGGTGAAGCAGAAGTGCCTGTATTTCAGTTTTCCCCCCTTGCCTCTTGTCCTGTCAGCTGGGCAGCACTGAAAAAGGGCAACCTCCTGCCCCATGAGGTATTTATACACATGGATATAATGCTCCTGAGTCTTCTCTTCACAAGGCTGAGCAGTGCCAGCCTCTTCAGGTATATACATGAGAAGCTCCAGTCCCTTAATAACCTTCAGGGCTCTTTGTTGTACTCACTCCAGTTTCTCTCTGTCCTGCACTCTTCAAGTACAAGACTGCACATGTTTTGTGTACCTGTTCTTACAGTTCAGTACTGTTGAATGCATTTAATCTTTTCTTAGTAACAGTCGAAGTAATTATTTTTTTGTACATCAACCCAAAAGTTTTTAAAAGTATATTTGATTTGAGTTTTACCTGTTCATAAAATATTAAAATTTGCGGAAGCTAAGGAAGGAATACTAGCCCATGCTTGAAGAGAATACTTTTCTGCTTATGCGAAGAACCAGCATCTTGTCTGTCACTAATAGCACTATTTATTGTTCTGGATATGTGAATCTGG
>VZRR01005022.1:4346-42480 GCA_013398015.1 Oreocharis arfaki | reverse complement strand
AAATCTGGGCCTCTGTTCTAGGATGTTTTCTGCAAAATGGTATAATAATCCCAAATGAAGATATAAAAAAGTATCTGTCCAATGACCAGAGTAACAGCCCATCAGTTTTCAGAATTTAACAACCCAATTTTGCATTATGTATACATATTCCCTCTTGCTTTAAAACGGTGGCATTATTAACACATTAACACTCAATTCTCTGATGGTTTTGGTGTGATTCCAGTGACTTTTCATTTGAAGCAGGTCTTGATTGAAAAGCTTCATTGGCTTTGCCATAGGACAAGGTTCTAAACAAGTTCAAATGAAAATGTGGTGCTTATTACTTATGTTCCTGTACACGTGGCTTATGGAAAAGCTGGTTCATTCTGATAGGTCTGTAGTAGCTGAACCCTGAGGGACAGAGCTTGTCTTCTTTGGCTGAGACTCAGCACAGGTCACCCAGTCTTTCTGTCTTGTCTGAAAAACTCTATTCCCTTATGTTTCTTATGATTCCCACATCTCCAGTGGTCTTATTGCTCATTGCCTTCCTCTTGTGGTGAAACAGTTTGATTGTCTCACGCATGGGCAGATGCTATGTGGAGGAATCGTGGCCTCCTCTGTGGTCACAAAATGCACAGACTTTCAAAGGATCCCACCTTCCTTTGAACCAGCTTGCTCTGAACTGATCAGATGTTACAGGTCAACATTGGAAAGCAGACAGGAAAGTTAGAAGTTCTAGCTACTTACTTTTGCTAGACTGGGATGTGACAGCTCTTGTACTAGAGATATGAACCTGCACTGATGAGCCTTGGTAGAGCTGTGACGGGGTTTTGTTCTTCATTCCCATAATAACAGACATGCTGTGTTAAAGCCACTTCATTTTGCATGCAAAGATGTGAATACTTCTTAGACAGATTACAGGACTCACAAATAGTGAGCTGCGGTTAGGGGCCTCGTGTTGTTCCATGTGGAAATTATGTGGAATAACACCTTTGATATTTTTGGTTTTACCCACAATTCAGATACCTACTCTTTATAGCCCGCAAGTTCTGCCATCCTCATGCTAGAAGATCATTTTCACTGCCCTCAAATCTGTCTTATGTAATAGCAACTGGACTGCTTTTTCAGTGGCTTCAGCAAAGTATTTGCAGAATATGAATTTAAGACACTATGGGGTTTGTTCTATAATCTCCTTCATAAACTTATCAAACTCTCCCCTGCAAGACATTACTATTTTTCCCCTGTTACTCTTATTGGAAGACTGTTTCAGGACTCTACTCCTTTAGTTGCAAGAAAGCTTCATCAGATCTCCAGCTACATTCTATTTATGAATATATTTTACTTTTACACTCAATTTCTTTATGTTACATACCTTCCTTGTTTTTCATTCTCTTGCAGCATCTCTTTAGCTAAACTATAGAAGTAAAGCATTTATTCTCCTTCAGGCTTCATTCCTAGAATAAACTCTAAGTTCTCCTTAATGGCCCTGGTAGCCTGGTTTTGAATATGATGTAGTCTGAGTTCTTGTTTTTTAAATAGTGGCCTAGATTGTGTGCTGTATTTCAAAGGGCATCTTTCCAATAATTTTTAAAATGTCACATATACTCTTTCTTTAGAGTATTTCTTGACCCATGCATCTTAGACGTGCCTACAGACAAGGAGCTAGGCAGTGAAAGTCTGTCTGCCTATGCCAACAGGAAGCTTCTTACTGACTTCAGTGCAGTCAGAGTTATTTTCAACCTTATTCTTGGAAGAAGAAATCCATTCATTTATTATTCTTTGATTTTTATAAGAATTCACGGAAGATATCCTGAAAATTAATGTGTTTGGGTGGCAAGAAATGTTGGGTCTCAAAGTGAGCCATTTGTAAATGGTTGCCTTTCACCACGTCAGTGCAGGTGAAGCGGATCTTATTTCTTTCTTGATCTTCAAGCACCCAAAAGTACAGCTTTCAAGACATCCTCTAAGGAATCGCAGATGCTCAGGACTTCTAAGTGCCACTATTTGAAAGCAGACGATTGACTGAAAGATCTGTTCGTGAAGAGAGAACAGAAAAAGAAATGTGCCTGTTGACAGTAGAAGATTATAAAAATGACAGACTTTCCATCTTCAAAATCCACAATTACATCTCTGTGATGAGGAGCAGACTAGTGTTTGAGAAATGCAAAAGTGATTGCGGCACATTATATTAAGGATGTGGGGGTGATTTCTTGGGAAAATTGTAGTATCTGCTACTACATTTAAACTAGTATGTGAAAGTCAATGCCAGAGGTAAAGTTTATAAATTTAAAATACGTCCTATATGATGTAAGTGAACTCTTAGATAAATCATTACTTGGATTGCACTTATGCTGCTATTATGCATGACAGACTAATAAAATCAGTTCTGAAGCTTGATTGCCTACCCTTACACATCTAACACTGCTATGGAGAGTGTGAAACAGAAGTGGCTCGTTTATTTTGCAGAGCTGCATGCAGCTGCTCAAAATATGAGGTAGTGAAACTCCATTGTAGTCTGCTTTTTACTAATTTGCATAAGTAACTAGTAATTTTTTTCAGTGCAATTTCAGTCTAACTTTTATCCACAGTTTTTCACCTTCGAACAATACAAGAAGCTACTAGGATATGTGTCATTACCACCAGGACTGGTATGTATGGATACAGAACTTCATGTTCTAATGTAATATGTGTCTGCTGAACAGTCTGTCTCATCTGCTTCCTCCCATAGAAGAAGCACAAAATTAAAGGGTCCAGCTCAATCCAGAGTTTTTCAAAACATTGATAAGAATTTATCAAAATTTATAAATGGTGTTTTATATCAAATGTCCTCAAAATAATTCCCTACAATTAATCGTAACATTTCTTAACATGGATAACGACAGCCACCATGGAAGAGTCTGTATACAACTTGTCATTCTTCATTCTTGCAAAATAACCAAAAAAGTTGAACATTATCAATATTTTTTTGTCCATGTCATAGTGACTAGTTTAAAACTTCTACCTCAAAGTGCTATTCTCCAAGGCACAGTACAACTCTAACAAAAATACAGATCTCAGTCTTATTTTAAAGACTTAATAAAAGAAACATAAGTTATTGATAAGAACTTGCTACCTCCTTTGAAGTAAATGGCAAGACTCTCTTGTACATTGGTGGAGTTAGGAATTCTTCTCAATAAATAACTGGTTTAAAAACAAAATGCAGGACATACATATATGCAGAAATGTTTTAATGCTAAGATGCAGGTTGCATGTGTAATCTGCATTCTCATGTGTAGAGCATAAATCTGCTACTGTGCATTAGGAGTAAAATACTTTTTTTTATATATACTTTTTGCTTCCTGCAGTGTAAGAATGTAAATCTTAGTAAATATCTATTTTTCACAAAGATGGCATCACAACTTCCGGAAACATTTGATCTTATGATGGCTATGCTGTAAAGGTTTTGGAAATTTCAAGTCTCTTTCAAAGAGTATTGCTTCCATTTGCATCTCCCTTTCTTTGCAGTGAGTGAATGGTCGTGGAATTCTATTAACTAGGTTAAAGCAAGATTCCTCTCCTTCTTAATTGTTCTGCTGGCCCTATAGCTGTTGGCAGTGTCTTCTGTTTTATCTGGTATTTTTCAGCGGTGCTCATCCTTCAGTGTAAATAGAGACTGGTGCTTGTTCTCTAGCAAGTGGAAAGAACAGAGTTGAAGGTTCCATGGTAACCCAGCACTTTTGGGGGGGGAAGAAAATTTGCTGAAAACTTGTAAACATGCAATAGCTGCCCAAAAGCTGCTCTGATTCATATAACAGATACAGCACTGCTTAGAACCATCAGACACCCCTCATATTTTTTGTGCAGTACTGTTACCATAGAGGCATTTTTGACCCTAAGGTAGCGAGACAAAAAGAAGAATGAGGGGGATTCTGGTCTAAGCTAGGCAGAATGTTTCTAGGTGCCTCAACAGACCTCATATCAAGGCAACTTTTATTATTAAAAGATAGATGCATACATTAGCACCGTCTTCCTACTTGCTTCAGTCTCATGGTTGGTGATGAAAGGTTCTCATCTTACTGGAAAAATAGATTTATTGGTAACAGAATCTCCTCCAAAGGCAGTAAGACTGGCATTTGCCCCTATCCCTCTAACTTTCTATTCTTCTCTTTCTGGAGCTCTCGAGAGTCCCTGTTCATATCCCTGTGTGTTAAGTAAGTTTTTTTCTCGCTATTGGCTTTCTCCTTACTGTTGCTTTCTTTGAATTTCAGCAAATGTACTCATTATAATGTATTTTGGTCCTGGGACTTCTTTCAGCACCTAGAGAGTTTGGGGATGTTAAGTGGAGGCAATAAATGCTTAAAGTGATCATTAAATTTAGCCCCTCTGAATTTTCTCAGTTGACCTAAATATTTTAATACTATTTTTTGTTGAAAACGAATTAAGGTATCTTAAAATGCTGTGCCATGATGGAAAGCAAAGCAGTGAGTATCTCCATATCTATGACTGAATTGTATCTACCAGCTTCTAAGTAAATGGAGTTAATTCATCCTTGCAGTGAATGCTGACACTTCCCTGTGTGCCACTCATTCCCATATAAACATTTCTAGGATTGCTACCTACTAGGTGAACATTCTACTTGTGCAATTTGCTTAAGTACTGAACAATTTTATATTTTTACATTTATTTTTAAGGTAATATGTTAGTGTTATGTGCTTAATGCCCTCTTCAGAGATTTTATTTTTTCCAGTGCTGCATAACTACACTTATATTTGTGTTATTATTCAGAGTCCACCCAAAGGTAACATGAGGACATTCTTTTTCCACTTTTTTCATGTTTGCATAATAATTTGGTACCACATTTTTCCTTCCAGCTGAAAAGAGAATACGTGGACATGGAGCGCTATGACATTTTATTTTGATTGTTCTGGAATATGTTTTATGGCTGTTGTCATGTTGTCTTCATGAACTGTCAGCATCTAATCAAGGACTAAAGCTGCTTAGTAATAGAATACTGCTGCATTACTGTAGTCTTGCAGTTTGCATTGTATCGCTGTTTCACAATCTGATGTTCAGGAAGTATTACTCCTTAATATTTAATTTTCGTTTTAACTTTCCTAGGCATTTGCAGTTGCTGGCTTGGGATCTGGGTTGACAGAGGCAGTTGTGGTTAACCCATTTGAAGTAGTAAAGGTTACCTTACAGGCCAATCAGAATGCCTTCACAGAGGTAGGAAAATTGCTTCGTTCTCGTTTTTCCGCTTTATTGGGCATAATGCACTTCGAGGTTCATATTTAGAGAAGAATGTCTGTAATATATTGGTTGACGCAAATGATTTTCCCACTAATGCAACAGAAATGGAAAAGAAAGAGACCCAACAGACAATGCCTTCAGATATGCAGAGATGCATGCAGTATGGTCAGAGGCATCAGCATCTCCACTGTAAATATTCTGTGCCTGAAGTGCACCTTCATCCCTCCAGAGCAGCCGGCAACCCAGCACTGTGAGGAATTGTACAGGAGAACAAACCTGAGCCACATGTACACAGCACATTTACCCCAGCAGGCTCCAGACTTCAAGTGAGCAGCGAAGGTTAGCATAAACACCACGGCCCTGTGCCCTAGACAGAGTCCAGCTGCTGTACTTTATGCCATGTTTCTTGGATGAAATTACTTACAAGACTTCACTTTTATTAGCACAAACTGGAAAATCGTTATAAAACAAGTACATTGATAATTTAAATTCTTGCTCCACTTCAGAGTTTTTTTATTCCAATATTGTTTCCTCCAAAGAAGTCATTGCACAGAACATTGTCCACGATTCTGGGTAGTGCTGAAAGGGGAAAAAGATTAAACTGGGAAACAGTGAATTCATGAAAATCAAGTGTTCTCAGGAACGCACTAGCTTCTACTAATTTTCATGGAGAAGATGTTCCGGGATAAGGGGAAGCAAGGCAGTAATACAGTTCCTTTTTCTTTTCTCATTGAATAAAAATAACAATTGTCAAATCATCTTTTTCAACATCTTTTGAGAAATCAGCTGTACTGTGGTAGAAGTGCCAAGTAACATAAGCATCACATGAAAAGGTTGGCTGAATCCCTGGTGAGACATGATTTTTGCATATTCTACTATTAAGTTTTGACTGAGTTAATACTTGCACGCCTTGTAGCACTCATCTGCACAAATTGACCCTCTTGGGGGATGCACAGTAAAGAGATTTATGACCTGGCCATTTACATAAGCTGTTTGGGCCGATCTCCTCAGGTACACTCTGGAAAAGTACTGCTACTGATTTCCAAATGTCATGTAGTAGCTGCTAGCTACTCCATAACTCATCCATAAAAGCATTTTCTTCCAGAATAAATTTTTAAATGTTTGGTAAATTTCTGTTCCATTCTTAATGTATATGAAAGACATGTTTGTTTGCTGCAAGCCTCCAGTCTAGACGTTTTTAAACTTGGGCAGCAAAGCCACTGAAACAGATAACTAATGCAGTACAATGTTTAGGATCCTGGAAGGAGGGAGACTGAAAGTGGGAAAAAGCAATGTGTGAGAGGATCTCTCTCTCAGGAAGGTGATATGATAAAAATTATGGACTGCTACTGCTCCAGCAGTAGTAAACTGAGCAGATATTCTGGATCTTTCAGCTTCACAGTTGTGAAGATGTAGCTATCCTAGCTTAAAAAAACCTCTTCTTTTAGGTATAAACAACATAGTGTTGTATTTTGAACAAACTATTCCTTGTAAAGTTGCAAAAGACCAATGTATCCTTCCACTTCATATGTTTTAATTTTTTCCCTCTACTGGAAAATTTATAACAAGATCTGGGGTGTTTTAGTTTGTAAATTTTATGCAATTACTTCCTTTAGTTACAGCATCCCCTCCTTGGTGACCTTCAGAATACTACAGTAATGAAACTGTAGCTGTCCAAAATTACTCTGAGTTGATTTTGTTCAGGTGAATATTCTTTAATTTAATTTAAATGCAAAATTTCAGAAAATCCAAATAATAGCATATTATCATACAAATAAAATTGTGACAGAATGGTATTTGGACTCTACTAGAAACCTAGGTTACATCAAAAATATTAACTATTTGCTCTAGGGAAAAAATCCAAGGGAAATTAAGTTCTTAAATCACAAAGATTACATCACAGACATATTAATTTTTGATACATCTTTTAAAAGTGTTAGAATTTCAAGATTTGCTGTGAATCAGAAAAAAGCTCCAGTGACTTTATACCTTACATCAAGTTCTCATTAAGAATATGTTGAAGAACATTCGACACTAAAGCATGTAAACTCAAGCCTGTTGGAAGAAGCATGTCCAGAGGTTATATTATACAGCATAAGGCATTACTATGCACTGTTTTTCTAAAAGGTTTAAGTAAAGTGTGTACCTATCCCATTGTGGAGCTTTCATACTACACGATGAAACCTAATGCAGTTCACATATTTCTTTGACTATTATGTAGAAATAATAAATATATCTTGTTTAAAAGGAACAAGGAAGAGCATGAACACATACACTCACACCCAGACTCCTGCACACCCCCAAAGCAAATATTCACACCCTGTGGTGACAGCTGAATTGTTCTGTGGTAGCAGATCATCTTTCGAGGGTTGATAGATTTAAAGAGGAAGGCCACTATAAATCACGTATCAGCCCTTTTGTAATGTGGATTGCTATGGGTAAAAATAATGGTGACTTTTTGTTAAAGTAAACTGCAAGAAGGCCCAACACCATGTTGTTTGGTTTTCCTTTATTTTTTTCATTTCCCTGTAGGCCTGGATAACTCACTGGCTATAGAAGCTGGTGTGATGATTAAAATATTCTCACCTGAAGTAAGAGTTATGATTAATTAAACAAATACAATTTTCTGCTTTATCATGAGAAGAATCTGACTCCAGATTCCACTGAGTAGGTCTGTATTAAGTAAAAGTCAACAGCTGTGTGAAGTGCATTAACTCCAGATGTTTGTACAACAAGTTCCTCTAGCTAAGGTCCTTCCATCATCGGTGATGAACTGCAGACCTTCTATGACTTGATCAGTTGACATGACACTTACTTTGGTAAAAGGGAAGTGCTGCCAAAGAGAGTCTGTTTTTTACTAAAGGGCTGAAAAGGGAAGTCAGGTGTAGACATTGCAGGTGTCTATATTTGGACTTATGAATCCCATCTCAGGTGTTCAGCAAGTGACAGGCTTCCCCTCTGAGTCATGAGTAAATCCATGTTCATGAAAGGGGGAATCAAGGGATAGCTTACTATTGAAGGTTGCTGTATTATTTCTTAAAGATCTAATCTCTGTTTTTGGAGCATGAAAAAGGATGTCATTGCTCGTATCCATGTTGGGTATCTCCGTTTTAGAATAGATTCTGACTTTAATTCTTGGGGGTAGTTAGAAAAGTAAACTATAGTAAAACGTATGCAGAGCATTAACAGGATGATATTAGTTATGAAGTCTGAAAAAACAGAATGAAACTTTGTATTAAAGATTAAACTTTTCAGTCATCTAAATAAGCACTCATATGCTCTGTCAGATATAATAGCATCATTTGGCTGATGCTGTTGATCTACCACAGTGGTATTTTGAAATGGAAAGCTATTAAACAAATAGATATATTGAAATTAGTGGTACTCACAGTGATGTAGTCAAAATTCTTCTATATTTTCATGTTTGAACCTCCTAGAGGAAGTCATGTTTTGCCTTTCTAATTATGTATTTGATTACTCAGAGCTGGCTTTATGCTTTGGAGAAAGCCAAACTTGATTCAACAATCTTTTGAAAGTAACGTTTCTATAATGCTGCTAAAAAAAATGTAAAGTATTCAGAAGGGGAATAGCTAATTCTAAGTAACACGGTATATTCGAAAAAAGATCAAAGGTGCATGTAGTCAGGCAGATTCTGTCTGCTATGAGGCAGCTTCTTCCTTTTTGCCTTTTATTAAATGGAAGTCTGTTACAATACTACTCTTTCACAGTACTCAAGTCCTGCTTTCATCTTATTCTGCAATCAGAAAAATGAGGAATCTTTTTTTAATTAAAGTTGTGATTTTTATATGGTCACAGGAGAGGGAAAATAACAAATATGGTAATACTTAATATAAAATTACAAGAGTTGGCAACACTGTGTTTGTCAACGGGATGGAAATGATGCTATGTTTATTGTTTTCTTTTTGTAAAGATGATCTCTTCCTTCTTTTTCTTAACTTGTGTAGCAACCATCTAGCTTTGTTCAAGCTCAGCAGATCATTAAAACCAGTGGTCTGGGCTTCCAAGGACTCAACAAAGGCCTTACTGCAACCCTGGGCCGTCACGGAGTTTTTAACATGGTTTACTTTGGATTCTACTTCAATGTGAAAAACATTCTTCCAGTCAATAAAGTAAGTTCTTCATACAATGCAATAGACAATCAGATAAAAAGTTTGACATTTTAATTCACACTGTGTTTTTCTGTGGAAAGCTGTGGTATTTAGTGATAAACAGTGACTAACCTAGTGCTGTTTTGCAGAAATCCATAGTGTTTTAATGGAAGCATATTAAGGACTTGAGCTTCTCACTTTTTAAGCAAAGCTGAGTATAGTCATATTTGAGTTATCATTCTTATGAATTATAGCATGGTGGCAGTGTGAAAAGGCAGCACTTGAGATACAGAGATGTTGTGCTAATGTTGGGGATGTATGTACTTTTTTTGTGGCAAACTGGCTTAGGAGAGAAAAATCAGTTTCCAGAACTTCTTTCAGTATTCACAAAGGGGCTGAGCTTGCAGAGATGGCCAAACTGCAGTATGTAGGTTATTCTGGCCAGGCACTGGCCAGAATATTTTGTAAAAATAAATATTTTATTTACTCAAAAGAGAGTTCAACCTAGTATTGAAGGATGACAGGAAAGATTCATCCATACAGGAGAGAGACAGCCCAAAACAGGATGTAAAGGGTCATGCACAGGGACTTTATATCATTTATAATTTAAAATAAAAAGAATCATTATGGCTGTCATTTCACTTAAAGAAAATTTGATAGCCCTACATTACTTTAATTAACAAAGGAAGCATTTCCCTTTACAACAGAAGGAAATTTTACTAATGAAAACGTAGTAATATCAGCAACTTTCTAAATGACTGTGTGAGAAACAACTAATGATTTATTAATGATTCCAGTATGCTACTTACTGAAGTGTGTTTTCACTAATGTGATTTTTAGATGATGACAGTTAAACAGTCACAGGTGTAATATGTAGTGATATACATGTAAGAAGGTGCAATTCACATCAAAAGGGGTTGGTTTCTATTCCCAGATGAAGTAACACCTCTTTTTTTTCTGCACTTCTGAGTAGCCTGGTATTTTTGTTGGCAGCGTTGTGTAAATGGAGAAAAGCTCCACTTCTTATTTGCAGATCATTACAGTAAATTGAATTGTTCAAGAGCAGCTGACCCACAAGTTTCTACAAGTTTCTTATAGTGTATTTAAGCATATTTTACAGTGTACTTTAGTCACACATTCTAAAAAGTCAAGGCACAAGCATAGCTTGATACTAAGATAGGACTAAACAGCTTTTTTGTTGATCAGAAGATGAAAAAATTATAAGCACTATGCAGAAAATTCAGAAAAATAAACAAGTAAGGACAGGGACTAGTGTGCAGCTTCTGTGGCAATCATGGGAAATGTTCTTGCATAGCAATTGAATAGTAATAGTATTTGGCATAAGCATGCTTTCCTAGCCTTTCAGATTTTCAAAAATAGGAAACAATTATTACATTCTTAGAAATATTCAGAGCTTTATGATCTAAAGGAAATTAGTACTTTATACGGATTTTGGATGATGCAGAAAAATTTTAACATCTACGACGTAGGTTTAAATATATGTGGGAAACAAAGGAGAAATTACTTCCATGTCAGCCAGTGGCCTAGCTGTCCTCATATTATAGCAAAATCAAAAGGCAATTTAATCATTGTGGGATTATCTGCAAATAAGTGGAGAGGTTTGCCTTGTGCTTGACCAGTGCACAGTGCCATGTATGGTGGCTTGCACAGTGGCTACATCTGTGTTAGTAAATTGAGTAGCAACACCGAAACTCAGCCATCTGTGCTGTTAAACATTCCCTGGCACAGCTTTGGCCCTGGCCAGCCAACATGGTCCCTGGGTACGGCTTAGGAGCTAGTGAAGACAAGGAACCCTTCCTAATGGGCTGGTTTCATGCAGCCAGTCTGTTCTGAAAGGTAATAGCATTCTATAGTGCTAATGAAGTTAAGAGGACTCTCTAGGCCAGCCAGCATCAGTGCCATAGATAGTCTGTACAGACAGATATAGACAATAATTGTGATCAAACTCCCAATAAAATCAATGCAAACTTTCCCTGAATTTAAGAAGACAGAGATCAGGCCTCATCTGGCTTGTGCTAGCCAACATTATGTCTCAGGTACTTACATGCATTGAATTTCACTTCAGTGACTGCTAAATGGAAGTATTTAACAATAATTTGTGACCTGTAACTTAAAACTCTTCTGTCAGTGGGCAGGTACTAGAAGCTGAGAGTTATCAAACCCAAAGCTCTACAAGGAATTTGGTAGAAGCTTGTTTGCAGTTAGTCTGGAAAATGTTAAATGGCTGTTAATTTGTCTAGATTTCGCACATACTTGATTTCATTACAAAATCTAGTTTGTTATCTTTGTATATATTGCCAGAAAAGTCCTAAAGCCAGTCTTACAATATTGAAAAATATTTTTAAAATTGTATAAAAATTGTGAAGTAAGAATACTACACTTGGGAAATAATTTTGACCATTGACTATGTATTTGCTGTTCACCATCTGTAACATTAGTGGAAAATGTATGAAAATCTCTGAATGAACCTTTTAGCTGTCAGCTAAACTGTGCATTAAATTTGCATCCCAATTAGGGATGTTTGCAGCCTATTTTGCCAAAAACAATAAATCTTGTAGGTTGAGTGGTCAAATGATATCAATGACATATGTGGGTTGTAAATGTGCATCATGAGTAATTTTTCGTATGGTCAGTCTATTCTGCTGAACAGACCATTTACAGCCAACCTTGTGCTCTGTTTACTGGAAATGGAATATGCCAGATTTCTTTCAATGGCCACTAATGTATCAGCCGTAGAGAATCAGCAGCTATGCCTCTGCCCTAGCAATGAAATTATTTTGCAAATATCATCTGCTTTTAGGGCACATTTCATAGGTGTCCAGCAGCTTTTACTTTTCAGTTTTTTATCATAATTAGGTTTGCTTTCAAAGATTAGTTTCATTAAAATCTTTGCTCACTACCACCTCCGAGTGGCTGCCACATTTCTTAATGGTATGAGATTTCCTCACACCTGTTAAAAGCCCCCTTTGAAATGTGGCCAGCTGCAAAACTCATTTCAAGTCGGGCACTGCCAGCCCCAGCCACCGCAGATGTGCCTGCTGTTACAAGGGCTGCTGCATCAGGCCATGGGTGCTGAGCAGTGCATTGTTTGTAAGAGAAAGGGGCCCCAGACTTCTACAGGCAAAGAAGAGATGGGAAACCCAAATGAGCTGTTCAACTTGGTGAGTAAATAAGATAGCAGACAATAATTTTATTTTAGTAGCTTTCAGATCCATGCCAACATAGAAGTTCTGTGTAGGAACAGAGAGTGAAAAGTGGATGTGGTGTAATGGACTTGAAGAAATAGTATGCCAAGGTGATTTAGGAGAAGACTGGATCAGAAAGAGTAGTGGAATAACCTCAGAGCTACCATCTGAACTCAGGTTTCAGAATGACCTGGGGATTAAAAAAATTTAAAATGGAGGTTCTATATCCAGCACAACATTACAAGTGAATGAAGTGCTCTGTAGAGGAAAGGTTAGGAGACTGAAGCTGATAAATTGTAACTGTGTCCAGTGGGTGACACTCTTATACATGGATGTGTATGTTCCAGATTTAGCGCTAGAATTTTCTGTTGCTGGAAATTATGGAATATAAAAGAAGAAAATAAGCAGCATTTGATTCAGGAGGCACTTGTTGAATCTCCACTTATTTAAAAAAATTATTGTAGGAGTAATGTACAAAAACCAGAGAAATAACATCTCGAATTTTTTTCTCCCCAAAAAAGCAGGGAAATCTAACAAGACATGCATAGATATGGCATTTATTAGTGATGCCTTCTTTTCTCTTTGTTTTTAATGGCTGCTGGTGCTCCCAGCATGGGGACTAAGGTGTACAAGGTAATGTGATTGTGAAGAGTTTGGTAAAAAGGTGAGATGATCACAGAGTGGTGTCCAACCACAGCTAAGTTATTCCATTGTGAATAAGCAAACACAGATTTCACTTCCTTGTGGTATACTGTTTTCTGGTGTGGCACCGTTTAAAACCAAGTTTCCATTCTGTATGTTCTGCTCATACTACATCAAAAATGGGCTTTGCTTAAAAACTGAATTCATGTATGTTCTTCCTCCAGTTTTGATATTTATGAAAGGAAGAGGAGCATGTCAGAATCTTTTTTCCTAATGTACAACATATGAAACATATAATATTTGGTCAGTGTGCTGCGTGGTGCAGAAATTAGTGACAATAGTGTAATGATAACTGCCTCTTGCTAACCAGTTACAGCATTAGCACTAGACAGATACCTTATCCTTGAACCTCCTTCCAGGGAATTCTAGACTGTTGGGAATATTTTGGCATTGTCCATAGGGCAGAAGAAGGACAGACTTTGGTGCAAAAAGAAAGGCACTCCTTCATGACGGCACCAACTTGCACCTACCTGATAGACAGACAATGTTCCTTTATCCATGTAAGTATTCTAGACAGAGGCAGAAATTATGTTTGGAAATCTCTTTTTCAATTAGAAGCATTATCACAGTACAGTGCCACTAAGCTATGCTTTTAGAAAAAGCCCAACTTTTTATTTTTGATTGCTAGCTTATATTGAATCTGTTATACTAATGAATTACCCAGATATTATAGTGATGAATTTCATAGAAAAACTTTTCCCGTTAGGTTTATCATATAAAATCAAGTTACAGCAAAGCTAGTATTTACTACGGTACATTTGGTTAGAGTCCAGTTTTGTGAATTGGCAAAATGCTTCAAAAGGGTTCTTCTTTTCTTCTCTAAATACCAGAAATCTTGGCTTTATTCTATTTGCATTTAAATCACTGTATGTACAGAATAAACAGAAATTTGTTTGCTAAGCTGTTTGCTAAAAAAGCGCTACAATACTTGTACCACAAGCCATTCTAATTTTTAAAAGTTATTACTGGTATGTTTCATGTGTTTTGGAATCAAGGTGTTGAGTTTTTCTGCAAGTAATAAAGAACTCTGTTGATTTTGACATTTCTTTCTAAACACCTGTATGGGCTTCATCCAATGTATATTATGAAAGTTTTAATTTATTTTTCTTGTTCCTAATCTGGAATGGAAAACTTCTGTCTTGGTTTCTTTTTCATTCAAAAACATACAGGTTTAGGAAACAAGAAACTGTCTAATTTTAACCTTGTGCTGATATTATAACATGGCAAGATCAATTGTTATTTTAATAATGATTTTCTATAATTAAAGCACCTTCATGGCAGAAGTGAGCTGCATATATAGAACCTGATGTAGCAAAAAAGTGTCCTTCTGTTGAAAACTAATAGCAAAACCAAATTATGTGCATAGGAAATGTCCTGTAACATGCTGCCCTGTGACTTCCACTACTTAGAGAAATAGAATTAAACCTGCTTCAAGGGACTTTGACTCCCAGATAATTCTGGGTTCTTTGATGTCACAGAAATGCCAAGGTAGGAGGTCTTTCTAAAAGATCAAATAAAATCCAGTTGAACTGTGAACTGTGAGTGAGCAAAGAAGTTTTTAGATGCACTTCTAACCTACTTCTAACTTCTACCGTGTGCATATAGTAGGGTTCAGAAACAATCTGTTGTAAATTCTTCAGCCAATTAGCTGAGTGAATTACCACCGTTTATAATGCGCAGAACGTGGAGGCTCTCTTGCCGTTGTGCCGAGTTGGATTGTTAATAACAGGAAGCTAGCACTTCTCAGTACAGTGGATCAGCTACATGTGAAAATAAATGTAAAAAACCTGGAGGGGAATGGCAGCAGACTGAGATTAGTCTTTATTTAATTTAGCATTTGGGGGTCCAACTCACAAATGAGTGTTTTAGTAGGCTTCATGGTGGAAGTTGCTGTCATTTGTAAAATATTCTGGCCAATTAGCTAATAGTGTGCTTGGATTTCTCCTGTTTTGATACAGTAATACTAAGTACATTGTGAAGCCCAATTATACAAATCATCCCCATATGCCATACCAGTCTTTCTTTATGAACTGTGTTTATAAATCCTGTGTGAGGAAATG
Organism: Oreocharis arfaki; assembly: GCA_013398015.1. Taxonomy (NCBI): domain Eukaryota; kingdom Metazoa; phylum Chordata; class Aves; order Passeriformes; family Paramythiidae; genus Oreocharis; species Oreocharis arfaki. Next base: position 27,195 of record VZRR01005022.1, on the reverse strand, counting down.
TGTACTTCAGCAATTTAGACCATGTGTAAAAACATAGCCAATAGGATTGTCAAGAAAACAAGTTCCAGCATAGGAAATCCTAATGCGTTCCGCTAAAATAACACGAGTGTGTTGTGTGAGTTTTCTGATTAAATGCTTATTACTTTATAGTGCTTAACCTGCACAGGTCTTTCCGTTTCCCTTTTTATCCTTTCTTTCCTCTTTTTTTTTTGTAGGATCCAAATTTGGAGTTTTTGAGGAAATTTGGAATTGGGCTAGTCTCAGGAACAATAGCCTCAATTATTAACATTCCTTTTGATGTTGCAAAAAGTAGGATTCAAGGACCACAGCCAGTTCCTGGAGAGATCAAGTACAGAACCTGTTTTAAAACTATGGCAACAGTCTATAAAGAGGAAGGGTAAAACATTCTTATTTTAATAAATGTCCAGACCTCTGTTTTAGTTCATATGGGTCCATAAAACCACGTTGTTACGTTTAAAATTTGACGAGGACCATTAAGCCTCCCTGAATTCACATATCAAAAGAGGCCAATGTAGCATTTTGAAAATTTATTTTAGAATTACAAGGAGATATCTTCCTACTACATAGGAGATTTTACAAGAGACTTACGAGATGATTATTAGGTTGTCAAAATTTACGTTCCACAAGTAAATGCTTCATATATCTCATGTGTCATTTTTTCAACTGTTCATTTTCTGAAAGGAAAATATGAACAGAAAACAGACTATTTCTCTATTTAATCTAATTGTAATTATATAGGCCTCTGTACCTTTAAAATTATTGCTGAAATAATTGAATTGAGGACAGATCCTTGTGGTAATAACGTTTTCCAACTTTTAAAAATATTTCTCAAGTGGTGACTGAGTTGTAGCTTTGATATTCAATTATATCAGTCATTTTGTCCCTGCATGCAGCTGTTGTTAACAGACTTGTCTTGAAAGTAAACCCATCTCACTGATTAAAGTCATATTTCTGATTGGCTAGGCTCACAACATTGCTTTTGTGACTGAACATTGATTAACTTTTTCTCTTCATCTGATCTGCCTCTGTAAAATGTTAAAATCCAGATACAGCCTGCTATTGAACATGTGTAATTTCAAATAATTGCCTCTAAGTGCTCTGCCAGCATTTTAACAAACATATGCTACAATTCCGTTCTTCTTATAGAGCAAGAATATTGTTTGAAATGTTTTGTTTGTTATTCTTCTGCTACAGATTTTTGGCTCTGTACAAAGGCTTGCTTCCCAAGATCATGAGGCTGGGTCCAGGTAATTTTCCTTCTGTCATTTCTATTTTGCTTTTGTTCTTGCTCTCTCTTCCCGTTTTTGAGTTTCGTGAGAAAATGTAGTAAATATCAGTCAAATAGATTAATCAAGATGTCTTTCACTTTGAATGGTTTCTTTTTTAAATAGCATCATCTAATAGTATCACGGATGGATTTTGCTAAATATGTGTCTAAAAAAATCATTTACACATATACATCAGAGAATTGTAAATCCAAGTAACTGAGGGTTTGTACAATTGCTTTATTTATGAACAAACCAAAGTACACGCAAGTGACAGAACTGTAAAACTTTTGGGAGTTTCTTAAAGCTTCCTATTCCTTCTAATGTGATCTTTGAGTTCACTAGGATTATTCCATACCTATGTGAAGTCAGACTAAAATGCAGGTTAGAGTCTCTCCATAAAATGCACTCCACTAGTCAAAGCCAGCCCAAGCATATCAAATTCCAGTTACTTTCTTCTCCTGTGCTCTATGGGGGCAGACACTAAAAATGACAGCAGAGCTGGGAAGAGACTTGTATGGCCCTGGAAAACTAAGAGGACAAGGCTATCTTAAAACTGGGGTTGTTGTTTGACCCTTTCTTACTAATCATTACTCCAAATGTAGTGGTTGAGAGCTGCATCTTCTTTGGCTTTTTAGAGTTTTTTTCCCTTCCTGTTTTTGATTAATCATGAAGGCAAAGCACTGGGCCCTCAGACTTTGTCAGCCCACAGAGGCAGTCTGCATCAAAAAGAACAGAACCCCCAATTTGAACAGTATCCCATTCCCATGAAAATGTATTTCCAGTTGTTCAAGCCGGTTGTTTAATACGCAGGAACACACACAGGTAAAAGCAAGTAGGTACAGAGCCTGTTCTGCAGTATAAAGGAGGCATTAGGTTTGTCTGTAAATGTTTGTGTATCCAATCCATCTGGCTAAGTGCTAGACTGTGCCTGGTTATTGTGCAGGGAGAACAAGAAGTTGGGGAGGGGAAACAAGGAGCTCTGGAGCTAAAAGCCTTTTCCCTTATACTCCAAAGATACTAGATTACATACAGGACAAAGAGAAGGCAGTGTTTAGCTTTCCCAGTACCTCTTAGCACAGCAGATTTTGGAATAAAATTTTCCATCTTACAAATGACTATGCATTCTGGCCCAGATCCAGTAAGTCAGTTAAGTGTGAACTTCATTCTAAATACTTTTGTAGTTCCATTGACTAACTAATATATAGGTTTGACTTTCTGATGAAACAATAATACAATCTTTGTTGTGACTGGGAAGGTAATTCCTTCTTCCAACATGTGAGTGTTTACAGGAAAAGAGATACACAAACAGATCACGCAATATGAGATTTGGAAGCAGCCTTGATTTGAGTTCAAATCATGTCTTAGACATTGTGTCTATGATTTGTTTGTTGGTCAAAGCCTTTTGCAAACTTCTGCTTTGTCTAGCTGTCTGTGAGTTCCTTTTCATAGAGGAGGATTTTAAGTCTGATGATGGTTCCTGAGGATGAGTGGTATGGAGAAGGTCATGTGGTACTTCTGTGTGCCTGGTTGTCTGATCCCATCCCCAGAAAGGGGGAAAGGCCAGTTCAGCAGAAGACACGTTTGTTAGAGGTGCCTCTCCAAGCTGCCAACTGAACCAGCAGGCAAAAGCAAAGGGAAGAAAATATTTATGCCCCAGTGCTGGCACCCACAAGTAATATGTATTTACTCATGCAACCTGCTTCTCTTTACCCCTGTTCTCCAACTAGAAGCTTCTCTATGTGTTTAGTTATATATATATACCTTCTGCAATGTTCCTTTCTTTATCTCATACAGTAATTACAGCCCAGTTACACTCTGGCTTCACTAACAGTAAAGATATTTCATGGCTTTCAAGATGGGACTTTCTACTGTTACCAATTCTAGCAAATAATGCCATGTCATTAGATCAAAACTTTTCCTGTGGATTTGTAGCCAGGAAAGATTATACTCATTTCAATACTGTGATTTTCCGCTTTAGACATGGTGAAAAAACAGATGAAAATGTCCCTTGAATCTTACCCGGAAGCATTTTCATCATTCTGGAGATGAATTTTTGTTGTTTCACCAGTCAAGTTGCTCTTTCACGGCCAAATCTAACTAGACAGGCACACAAATATGCACATATTCAGATTAAAAGTTTTTACTTGTAGAATAACAAAGGAAAATATTAATCTTGAAAAATTATTTGGAAAAATCACCCTGAGGGTGAATTTGTTTTAATATACAAGCTATTTATATCAACTTTATGATCTAATATTAAGTAAAATTGGTATGGATTTTGAATTGGTGAATTTTAGTGAACTTGGGAAATAGTAAAATTATCCATTTTGCAAATTAGGCTTTGCCATATCCTGGTTTATATTACACACTACAAATGCTCTATAAAATCTTGAAAATACTGGATTTTCTATGTAGTAAAATTATATCTTTTCTTCCAGGTGGTGCAGTGATGCTTTTGGTTTATGAATACGTTTATGCTTGGCTTCAAGATGCAGTTAATCACAAGTAGCACTACTGAAAAATGTACTCTTTAAAATTATATGCATTCTAAAATACACTATAATAAAGTAAAAGTGATTCTTATCCTTTATAGTGTTGAATACCCTCAGATTGCACTGATGTTAATACAGTTCAAAATAAATACGGTCTTTAGGTCCTGATCCAAGAAAACATTAAAGCACATGCTTTTCTCTAAATGCATAATTAAATAGCAGTTGACATTTGTAATTGTTTTGCTGGATGAAGAGAAAATATAAAGCAGACACAAGAACCGGTTAGTTTTTAAAGGACAAACTGAAATTTCATGACACGTAGTCATCCTATGTAATCATACACTTTTTTAAAAGTGTCAGCTGAAATGGCAAGAGAAAAACTTTCAGGGCATTTTAAAGAAAAAAAATTAGTAATCCTGGGGGAGCAGATACTAAGCTATTGTAAACTGACAGCTCCATTGACTCCACATTAAGAGAATGACCCATACTCTGCAAGTCTTGAGTCAGTCTTGGGTCCAGTTTCAATTCAGCCCAGTATGATTTCAGCATTCATGGAAGAGCTTTTCAAGCTGTTGGGAGTTTGGATAGAAAAGGACAGCACAAGCAGCCACAATTTTAAAAACATGCATACTGTTAAATATCCTACTTGTTCTTAGCCATAAATATGATAAAAATCTCATTCAGAACACAGAAGATACTGAAAATAATTAGTCTGCATCGAGTTACATAAAAATGCAAAACAACGTGAGATTCGTAGAAGAAATGAGTAAATAAATTAACAGAAAAAAGTAATTTCAGGCATATGAGATTTTACTGCAAGTTTTTTATCTACCTTGATATACTATTCCCAAAAGAGCTGTCCTGTAATAAAAATGCTCAGTGCACCCTGACTGCCCCCTTAGCCCTTCATTTCCATCATGGAATGGTGAAAGAAGGTTGTAGACTCATAGCACATCTGCAGTTGTAATTACCTCGCCATACACCTCGAAGAGATGCACCTTTCTGTAGATTAAAAAATGTTGCTCTGAAGCCTAATTTTTTGCTTTTCCCAGTCACTGTAAATATAAATATTTCAGGGATGTACTCATGTTCTTACTAGCCGTCCTGACTCTGTGAGATACAGTAAATTCTGCTATGCTGACTGAAGACACAGTTTCTGTTCATGCAGTTGTGCCATTCTACATTTTAATTTTTAAAACTCTGTATATTATTTAAAATCACACATTATTCTGTTATAAAAATGTCTCCATTATCTAAATTGGTTTGTTGTCAAATGAGCACATATCTTGCAATTGCTGAAAGTTTCAGTATCTCCCCATACTGTATTCACACTGTTAAATGTTCTTCCTCTTAAGGAGGTACAAACCTTTTCCTTAGCAATCCTAAAGAAGTATCTTTCTGCATTTTTACTTAAAAATGGCAGTCCACGTGTGAAATGATCTCACAAGTGTTTTTAATGCATTGGAAAAGCAACAAAAAGCTAAAAATGGAAATGTGTTTTCAGCGCTTTCAAGGATGCCTGTATCAACATGCTCAATAAGCCTCTCTTTTGTCTGAATTTGGCAACAGTGGCTTTTCATACCTATGCTATTTCATAGCTAAAATCAATAAAATTAGCTCTGTTAAAGTTTATGGTTTTAAGACAAGTTTTTATTGTTGTTGCATTTTATTGTCAGTTCTTGGCCAAAGAGAAGACACTACTAAAAAGATAATTTCAAAAACTAAAGCAAAAGGCTTTATAATTTGTCTTTTATTAATTTAGGGCATTCAAAATATAAAAATAAAATGCTTTAAACATACTGTATATACATATATAGCCTTTGGTTTTACATCCTTTCCAACATGATTTTTTTTCAGTTAATAGCTCAGCCTGATCTTGGAGAAAAGGAGAAACAGTCAAAAACAGAAAACAGCATGATATGGGAAAACAAACCTGTGAAAGTGCCAGCCCAATCCTGCATTATTCCTCTTGTAAAATGGGCTGAAATTCAGTTTTACCCCGAAGATCTTCTGAACTGAGGCCATGCAAACACAGTTCGGCTGAAGGGAGTATTATTAGCCTTCATTGATTTCTTTGGAAACATTTAACACCCTGGGAATGAAGTTTAGACTTTTCAGATTGAAATTTTCAATTCTGCACCTACATGTACTGCATATTTCCCAAATGCATCCATTCACATCAGTGGGTTCACTCCAGATTTATACCCTTGTACTTGACAACAGCAGTTAACCCTTATTTATTATTTTTCAGGAAACAATTCCCTTTTTCTTTTTAATTGAATGTAAAATGGTTTAGAGTCATGTGGTTAGTAAGCTAACATTTTGCACTTTTAAGTTTACCCATGAGTATAAGCAGTGAAATAGTCTTTGGGCAAAGAAATATTCTACATCATAGGTTTTATTTTTTTTTTTTAAATTGTGAAACTTCACACCAAAAAAATCCATCACAGGCAGTTGACCAAGAGCCAAAGTCAGGTACTTTTGCTCACTCTGAGCAACACTTTCTGCATGTAGCCCCGCTGACTTCCCATTCAGGGGCAAGGTATCATGTACAGCAGGCAGATGCGTGGAGAGCTGTACCTAAACAAACACAAAACACAAATGGTTTATGATGATGCATCCCATAGGAGGAATAATTAACATAATGTCCTGTCCTTGCTTTATAAATTATCCTGATTTAGCTGAGGATAATGCAAACAACTGATACAAGCTAAGGATCTGTCTGTCTGTCAAAGCACACTAATTCCTCATTGGAATGTCAGGAAAGACAACTTTTATTCCAGAAATGACCTCATGTTACTCAACAAAATTTGGAAAACTTTTAACACAGGCGCGCTTTGTTACAGGCTTGTGAAGTCTTGAAGCTCAAAAAAGCTGAGTTTTGAAAGGTTTCTCTTCCTTTTTTTTTTTTGTTTTTTTTTTTTCCCTTTGGTGCCCCTTGGTTTTCTCTTGGAAAAGAGTAGGTAGACTCACTCCATAATTCCATAATCCAGTAGAACAACTAAGTTGAAAGCTAAAATCTTCTTGCCAACTTAGTCACTTATCTACTTATGATCTTTTTCTTATCTTTTTTTCCCCCCATTTTATCTTTAGTAAAGAGCTTGTCTAGTATTAAAGTGATTTCTTTTTCGTAGTGTTAAGGCTCATTTTATTTCAGCTGTAAGAGCATAAAGGCAGAATAACATCCGTCATGTCACTGACAGTGTGGCAGAGTGGAAATGCACTTGTGTGCGCTTCACTTTTAGTGGTTTCAAAGAAACATTCTTGAAAAAGTGTTCTACTGAATAACAAGGGTTTCAGCATCTCATTAAAGCTAAACAGCTGTTGAATGCATTTGAGGCTGACGAACGTGAATCACATCCAAGATCAGATCTTTCTTTCCTTGGGGCCAAATACAATATCTGTGTTCTTTATAGAAATGCAGTTCTGTTAACTATTTTTTAGTGCAAGAAGCAAAGGTGGCAGCAGCTAGTTGAGCCTACCTGTATTTCAATGGACATACTGTACATGACATAAGTCCTGATTACTTAGATTGTTAGGAAAATTTACCCACAGCTGTCTTGGTGATGAAAGCTGAAAATCTACAAAAAGAGAACTATATTTTAAGAGGGACTGTATTTTACTTTCCCACTGAATTAGTGTTTTTAGTATGGGATGCAGACAGAAAAATATATGAAGAATATTTTCTCCTTTACTTTAACTATGTCTACAGTAATTTAAGTTATTGCAAACTGTTTTTTAAAATACACAATATATTAATAGTCTATGATGGATATGAAATGTCACACCAGGCTTTTTTTTTCCACATTCATATTCTGAACATACCTACAGCATGGGAAAAGCACAATAATAGTCAGAACTTTATTATTGCCCAAGGAAAACAGGTAAATTTTCAAAGATCAGAATGTTAGCTCTCTTGGGATTAAAGTTTAAAGCAAAATAACTGGCACAGAGTACTTGCCACTGAATACAGAAATGTAGAAAGGAAATTTGCTAATATTAAATAATATCTCTGTTTGTAGCACCACCACCAGTATACCTAAAAGGGAAAAAAAATGCTTCAGAACAACAATGTAAACTTTACCAAGAGCCATACTTTACATTCATTAAAGCAGAAATTGAAGACAACTTTCTGTTTAAAAACTTACAATGTAATCTTAGGGCTGGACACAAGTGAGCTGAGAATGATGGTACAATTCTGTTTCTCAGTGGGGTTTTTGACTGATAGGGCTTTGTGAGCATCTCTGCACAGGTTGCACACTAACAGCATTTTCCTCTACAGTTTTCAGTTTTGTTCAGATATTTTCCATCCATCTCTGTTTATACACTTCATATGAATGCAGTGTTTCATGAATCTGGGACGCTGGGTATGACTGTGGAGAGTTACTTAGCTGGATTTCTGCCTTTGACTCTTCTGCCAAAGAGATAACTATTCATAAGATGTTGAAGCCTCCCCTGTGGCACAGAAACATGACCAAAAACCCCAACCTAAACCTCATCACCTGAGGCTATCACCCCACCATGCAAAGACACAGAAAATAGCGAGAAATCATCTTCTTAACTTAAAGAAAAAAAAGGTAGGAAATATACTGGAAGGTGAAAACAAATGCTGTCGAAAGCTTCTATTTACAAATGGATAAAATCACAAAGATCTTACTAGTGCCTGACGATGGCAACATGCCAGAAGAATCAGAAAGCCGCCTATTGCCTTCATTCTATATTTGATTACCAAAACCCAATGAAACAGCAAAAAAGGACCTCTTAATAACAGTGGATTGTATAATCTCATCGATTAAAGGGTTGTTCTCTAGGCAATTGGCAAACACTTCCCATTCAGCCACCTTTGCTGATTCAAGGCATAGCAGAATTTTCTGTGGTGATTTTTCTTTATTGATTTTTGCACAAATCTTAGTAACAATTGCACATTTAGAAAGTTTGTGATGATTAAGAATAAATATGCGTGGTTTGACCAGGAGAGAATGGAACAAGGCTCCACGAGCCCTTTGAGGGACACAAAGTCTTTAAGAGCACACCACCACACTTCTCTCAGTCTCTGACGTGGTCTTCAGCTCTTTCAATCCCCAAAGTCTTACGGGAGACAATGAGGGGAAATGCCAAGTGTTGCCAGCATGAAGAGAGCAGTCCGTGAGCTAGGCTCAGGGGACGAGGAGCCAGCGAGCTCGTGGTGCTCCTGGACCAGCTCCTGCATCAGAGAGCAGAGGCCGTCACAGAGTGGCTGCCCTCCCTGGCTGTCTGCATGCCCTTGAATGCCAGCGAGGTGGGGATGTCGCAGCTGTGGGGGGACAGTGGGGTGCCCCCGGCGTGCTGCCAGCCATGGCTCGCCATGTAGCTGGATGGAGTGGCGCTGTACGTCATGTAAGGTGACACTTGGGCTGGTGTGGCGTAGGGAGGCATGGCTGGTGCTGACACAAAACTGCTGACGGCTGGGAGGCCATTGGGTGCCTGAAAGGAGAGGGAAGGAAAAAGCATTTCTAAGAGAGTGAGACACATTAGATCTGGCATAAAATAAGCTCCCCTCAGATGCTGCTGGGGCTTTGTACCAAAGCTAGGGCCAGCAGGGACACCAAGAGAGAAACCCATAACCATTCCCCTGAATTTCAGGGGCTCAGTGGCCCCTTCTGCTTTGCTTTTAAGACCATTTACCCCACTGTGATCAGTGCTTCAACATCTCCCAACAACCTGTCCCAGACAGGGACCAGCAGCAGATGTTTAGGGAACACACACCAAGAGCAGGGCAAGAAGTGCTAAGCCCCCGTACACCTGCCTACCTTCCTGCAAGCTGTTTTTGATCGATTCCTAAAAGCCCATGGTTGCATCTAATCATTACACTTGAGAGCTACTGGAAGGATTTATAATGAGTTTCTCCCTTCTCTCTCACTGAGCACCTTAACGCACTTGACAATGACTTCCGCAGGTTGGAGTAGATGAGCTGCAACATTTACCCACCTTTCCCAAATCTTGCACAGGGTGTCGGTCGCTGTGGCAAGCCCTGCTGGGTAGTGCTGTGGCAGTTTAAGCTGGGTGTGCAGTGACCACAGCCATCCCAGTGGCAGGAGAGACAGACCCGTGCCTGTGCCTTACCTCTCCTGGCCCCAAAGGAGGGTGAAGTCAGCCCTCAGCTGCCATGGGCAGGTGCAGGCACAGATCTGAAAGCAACACTCCCCGGAGTGAAGAGGTAACAGCAGCTGGGGGAGGTGAACATCTTAAACTCTTTGGTAACTGTTTGTTCAGAGCATGAGTCAGAACGATAGTAGTAGTATTATTGATGGTGTTTTTTAAAAATCTGTTTTCTAGATACTTGGGATAAAAAAACTTGTAAATGTTCTTTGCTCATAGCTTCTCCTGGTTTCAATAGGGCTTCTGTGCACGAAACAATTGCAGGGCTGGGTCCTTTCCTGCAAGCTATTTTCTTAGGTCCTTCTGTAGGCTGGGGAGAAGGGTTTCTATTTAAATAGAGAAGGGAGAGTCCCTCAGTCAGCCATGGTATGCTTTCACAATTAATGACTCCTTATTTAACTAAAAAGTGTTTGGTGGTTTATTTCACACCCATAAATGTTTCTTCAGCACAAGAGGTACAAACCAAGATCATTTATCTTGCTCTAGTTTCAATTTGTGTAGTGTTTGTTTTAGGATTTGGGATGAGATTTTTTTCTCAAAAATGTTTCCTATCTGGATATGAAAGAAGAGTATTGATTCAGCAAATCCTGTAGCATCATCACATGACACAACTGCACCCAACCTGAATAGTGCAAATTTAAGAAATGAAACAGACTTTTGTTTCTGCTAAAACTTCACATGATGTTAACATTTCACTTGTTCAATTTCTGCCTGTATTGCACCTGCCTGATTTCCAGTATTTACTTTCATAAAGGGCACTGGCCCGTTTTCAGGCTCATGAGTTTCCTACCCATGTAACACACAGTTCCACTGTCTAGACTATCCTCTCATTGTCATTTGGGAAACAAAGCAGTAATTCTGCTGGACTCCGTCAATATAAACCTGTACAGCAATCTAAAGCAGCAGGAGACAGCAGTGGGATCTCGGCCACAAGCTTCCAGTAGGAATATTAATTAGTACCAAAACATACAGCTGCAGCAGCAACATAATTATCATTCCATAATTATCATTCTATAAATACTTTGTTGAAGCTAAACTTGCCTTATTCTTTTAAAAATCCTAATATGTGATCTGACCAGTAACTCGAATTACATGCTCCCTACTGTGACTCAGAATTACACTTTAGTCTCAGCTTTAAATATCAGTGTTTGCAACAATACTAATTAAACAAGCCTGCAAATAATTGCACTGCAAATCAGTACAATTCTTGAATCACATGGAAAATTATTTCATTGAATTTACTGGGAAGTTAAAAGTGTAACTGGCCCTAAAAAGCTGCTCTTCAAATGTGCAAACATGAAACAAGAATGAGCACCTCTGTTTTTCGTAACAAGTACCAACGAAAAGCTTTGCATAGGGGCAGTAGAGCCAGGTTATAACACTTGGACATCAAGAGCCACAACCCAAATATATTCTGCACAGAGAAGTACAGAAGCCCTGAAGGGGTGGATGCTGGAAGGAGAAAATCTATGGGACAAGTCCCTGAAGTCTGATAGCCATTGAGACAGTGCAAACCTTCAGCCTCTAAACATCAAAAGAGGTTTTTTGGACTCTGTAAATCCAACCTGTTCCTTTCCCACTTTCCCACTCCCCAGAAGGCTGGTACCAAGCAGTGGGCTCAAGGCTGTGCCTGGAAGCCCCACTTTAAGTAGGATTCCTCATTATGAGTGCTTGTGTTCTGTGAAACCTTAGCTGTGCTTTTGGAAGGATGTGTTAGTAGGTACAGGGTAGATCTGTGCCAGGCAAGGTGCCAGTAAGGCATCTCTTTGCTGGTCCACCAATGTTCAAGCCCATGTCATGGCCTCCTGCATCTCCTACAGCCAAGGCCAACAGGGGTTCCTCAGCAACCATAAGCAGATGAGTTTGCATGATCTGAGGCACGTCTGAGCTCCTGAACAGCTCACGTTAATGTGGACGCTGTTGATAAATATTTGATCCAATCACGCGTGTGTTCTGTGGCCTTATGGCCCAAAGTCTTCGAACTATAATTCATGGAGAAGCCCTAGTTTCCTATTGAATTGTACTGTAGGTGCCACTTGGGTTGTTGTTGATAAAACAAACGGAAATTGACAAAAAATTCACTAGTTTTTGTAAAAGCTTAATTTAAAAGAACACCTATACTGATTTATAACAGCCAGAACAACCCTTTTACACACAGGCACACACACACACACACACATACACACACACACACTTATTCAAAATACAGCTGTGAAAACTGTCGTTTTTGTAGTCTATTCTGAATGTCAGAAAGATCTTGCCCCAAGTGCTGAGGGCAGGACGTGGAGGCAGTTGTGTAGGGACCACCAGCTGCAACCTGTCAGAGGCCACCAATGCTGTCTGTCATCACTGCCTCACTGAATTGGTGAATCATTCCTATTTTTGTTGCACTGCTACAGAGCTTTACCACTCAAAACCATGATTCTGTGGATGCCACAGATGCCCTCAGCCAAGCAGGCGGCAGTGGGATGGGTAGGAACTGGCCCAGCACAGAGTGCAATTGTGCCTCAAGGGAGGTTTGGGCCCTACCCACAAAGCAGTCAGAGGCTTCCTCTGACCTGAATTAAAAACTGAGAGGATGGAGAAAAATCTCACTTTATGTGACTTAAAACTATGCTACTCAAAAAAAAAAGAAAATAAAAAATAAAAAAAAATAAAAAAAGGAAAGAAAAACCCCCTAATTTTCATCTCTGACTTTCATCTGTGAAAGACTTGACCTAACACGAGAATTTTTACTTCCAAACAGCTTTAGATACAAAGTGTAGGTTATCAGAAGGGTTGAATCTTGTCTGTCAATCTGGCACTTTTTACAAACATGACATTCACTTAAAATAAATGGAGGGGATTAAGTTCCATGACCCTGTATATACTGGATGAATAATTCATCCTGCAGTATTTCAATCAGAGGAAATGAACACCAAAGTCTAAACATTCGTAATTAGGAGTGCAAGAACCCCATGGTGTTTATGGATTTTTAAAACCCTAAGAATTTGTTTTAAGTGCAGAGGTTCTTGAACCTGGTTTTTAAGTTTTATAAATATTTTTTTTCTTAATTTGAACCATCGTTTTTCCAGGGAAATCTAATTTTTTAAAGCAAACAAACAAACATGTAGTTCTAGCTGAACAAGAACCTCTGCTGTGTAAGAGAGAAGGGTTCCCGTTTGAAAGTGCCTACTTTCTGGATTTTTCAAAGATCAGAGAGAAACTTTTGCTCTGAATTGCTGCTTCTGTCAATGTTTTGAGACAACTGAATGGAATAAGTATTTCTGAATTTTAGAGCTGCGTTTGAAACCTAGAACACATGACCTCCCACCAACTCACAAATTCATCTAAACTTATTCTTGCAAAGATACCAGCAAAACAGAGTAATTGGGTCAGGATCACAAGTTGGGTCTGTTTCCTTTCTGCCAAGTTGCTGCTGATACCTGCCAGTGACAGTAGAAGGAATATCGAGGCAAGAAACCAAAGCCGGGGTGGACATAAAGATTTGCTTTAGGTCACACGAAATGGTACTGCTGAAACAAGCCAGCTGCATGTATTTTCACCAGTAGAGGAGTTGGTTGAGTAGTTTTAACAGATGGAATCTTTAGTTTTAGTCACTTTAGATACAATACTAACTAGAGACAACTTTTTTTGTCATTGTTTTCAGTCTATTTGTGATTTGCCACACAGAGGGAGTGGGTGGATGAAAACCTAGTCTAGAACCAAGCTCATGTGGGACTGTCTTTGGAATAAGTAATTTCCATTGGCTGCTTGGACTCCTAAAAGTCAGAACAGTTCCTCCCCAAACCAGAGGTAACCACCACACACACCTTGATATCTGTTTTAAAGAAACATGCAAGCTAGATTTCAATTTTGGTCCTCATGGTATAAATTCAAATTATAAATTGCAGTGAATCAATATTATTTTTTTTTCATTCCCTTCCCTACTTTTCCTTCTCTGACTTTTGCTTGCTAGATATGTGTTCTCTCAGCATCGAAGTTAGACCATCTCCTATATTCCCTTCCCATGTGGCTTCTAAATGCTTCAGAAAATGACTCAGAATTGTAATATTCAAAATCACAGACCTGTATTTATGTTAGCTATCATTAATGGCAATAATATAAAGGGTCTCATTTCAGGTTTATATGAATACAAATGAGAGCAGATTTGATGCCACAGGTGGATGCCACCTCAATTTTACAATCTAACTCTGAAGCGAGTGTTCAAAAGAATGTAAATGATTCTTCTTGTAAAGTTAATACTTACAATTATTTAAATGACTTGCCCATTGTAACATAATTGTTACAATATTTAATTAAATAGCTCATGTGTTGCATAGACTAAGAATGCAGGCTTTGTTGAAGTTGTCTAAATTACTATTTAAAAAAAAAAAGTTTCTGGAGAAACAGCATAGGGTTCAAGTTCGAGTTACCTAATTCACCAGCCCAAATGAGCTGGGACCGTGACTCAGCCCGAAGTCCCCTGCTGCAGTCATCAGAAGCTCAGTCTGTGTCATGGCTTAAGGGACACACCTCTGGTGAATAAGGTTGTCATTTTCGTTTCTGTCTCTCAGTTCTGGCACTGACTTAGATGGAATGAACCCTTCCTGTCCTGGGATCAGCAAGCTCAGTGCATTGCCTTGATGCTGCAGCCCAGCCTTTCCCCGAGAGCAAACGAAACCAATCTGCAGAGGTCCCACAGCCTGCTACTGGGAGCAGCAGCTGCCCAGCACAGAGGAGTGCTGGCAGCAGCTTTCTCTGCAGGGACGCTGCCGCAGCTCCGCACACACACAGACACCCTCTCGCTGCTGGTTTTCAAAATGAAAACTTTCAAACATTTTCTGGAAATGATGAATATTTTCCGAACATCCTGGAAACACAGTCGCAAAGTAGCTATTGCAGAAGTAATTTTTTTCACAGCAAGCGAAAAGCATAGAAGGGAGCAAAATATCTAGTCCTTCAATCGGAAGAGCAAATTAGCATAAAAACCCAGGGGATATCTCATGGTTTTAGTGATATGCACATAACCAGTCAAAAAGATTATGACAACAAGACTAGGAGCAATCAAACACAAACTGCAAACATCAAGGAAGCAAACACGCTAATTCTCCCTTTATAATTGGAGGTTAAATATGATTTATAAATCAAACCAACATATGAGATCCCGAGGGAAGAGTAAACAAATTTTCCAAGTAAAACAGCAGCACCAGGCCTGTAATAGAAGTGTCATTTAGAAAATGGCACTACTAAATTATCTAAGTAATAGAAATGAAGCTTTTTAACGTTTTAAAATTAATAACTCTAAGTAATATTTTTGTAGAAATTGTATTTACTAAATAAGAGCTAAATTCTGAAGCTGCAATTTAGTGCTACAGCATCAACAGGAAAAATGACAGGATACCACAAATATTTATTCAGGTAAGTGTTCCACTAAAATTAATGTGCCTACACAGGTAATTCAGAACTACCTAAAGAAGAAGGGTTAAAAAGTGAGCACTGAGTAAATTTCCCCAGTTTATGATAATGTTTTTTATCAAAAATATTTTTTTATTAAAAATAAAATTGCTAAGGTGTATCTGAATAACCTAGCCAGAGTTAACCCTGTGAATCAGGGTTTGCTTTTAATAGTGCTGGAAAAGATTATTGAAAAAATTTTTTCATATTAGACAAAATATCCTTATTCTTAGGTGAATTAACTTATTTTATTGAACATATTCCTGCTTTGATTTTCTATTCATTTCACTGCAATCAGCAGAGAATAAAACAGACTCTGAAAAATTAGGACACTGACATTAAATAATTTTGACATACAAAAACTCTTAAACAGAAGAGAGAATATTTTGTATGTAGGATATTAATTTGGTATAATATTATCTAATTTTCAAGATTATTATTTATTTTCAAGAAAGAGCGAAGAGTGATAATACACTGGAATTGAGAAGCTTTTAAAAATAACACATAGGCAAGGGGCTTACAGCTGCTCTGTTGCTCAGCTGAACTGAGGTGATTTCCAGAATAATGAAAAAGGAAAAGAGACCTTTCAAGAATGGAGAATTACACTATTTCTCTTTCACTGTAAGTTGTGCAAACGAATGCTGGTATTCTAGTTGAAGTCACAATTAAAACAGACTTATTCACATGCTGGAGTGGTCTAAGATTTCAAACATAGTTAGCTACCCAATCCTACACATTATGTCTTAAAAATGTGCCATTTTCTTTACAGCTATTTCTCCCATTATTAAATTCAATGCATAACAATGTACTACATAGGAAAATCACACTACTTCCTTCTAAAATAGAGTTCAGTCCTTTCATAATAAGCAGATCCCATTCCCCGTGTTTAATGTGCTTTTTAATTAACTTAAAAGTTGTTTCCTTTACTTATAGCCATCCCCAGCTGCACTGAATAACACAGAAACCAGATAATACCAATTGAGTGTTTTAATTATAGCTGGGACATGCATCAAGATCACTCTAAATTATATTTTCTTATCCAGTTTTAAATCTCAGCCTCTTCAGGGAAATAAAATCCCTGTTTTTGAAATAGTAACTTGAATTAACACACCATCACCAATACTTTCCTGAAAGAGCCATGGGCATTTTATGTCTTTTCTAAAGCAAACTACAGCAGGAAAAAAGGAAAAAAAAGTTGGGAGAGGGAGAAAGAAAGAAAAACCACCACTCATTCTCTGACACTGAGAAATGTACTACAAAAAAACAACAGAGAAAAAAAGAGAGGTAGAAGAAAAAGGCATGGTGGGTAAGATGGCTTTCACAGTGAAGTGAGTTCTACCACATCACACCAAGTACACTATAATATGTCCACCGAAATGTCTCCAAATGTAGATTATAGTTCAAGGTCTGCACTATCATTGAATGGTTGCTTTCTTTTCATACACCAGACTAAGAAGGATGATATAAATCCAAGTCACTGCCTTTCCAGTGAAGATGTTGGATCTTGGGGTATGTTCTACTATTTAACAAACTTCACAACCAGACTATGTCAAAGTGGGGTGAAAAAAAATTCTGGTTGCTATAAGCACAAAGTCTGGTTCCGATGGCAAAACCACAGCTTAAGTCTTCCTTAGACAGATAGACTGTGCTTATGAGGACAATAGGAAAGCACATTAAAAAAGATCATGTCATATAAGCAAACTCCTTTGAGTAGGAATTAACAACAGATTCCCATAATTTTAGAACAGATTTGCACAATAATTGCCCCTTGGTATTTTGGCAAAATCTGGAATTGGGCAGGGCACACATGGACACTAAACAAGTAAATACACTGGAAGGAATAAATATTTGTTCTTTTCTATGCTGTTGGTTAACACCATAATGTATTATTGAAAGGTTCTATGAAAAATGCCTTCTTAATATATATTTAGCAATATATTGTAATTTCAATACAGTGTTCTTTAAATGAAACTGAGGGTGGAGACTTACGGACACAGATGCTTCAAAAGGATTCTTGATGTCTAGAAGCTAGGCAAATATGGGGTCAAACTGTTAAAGTCCTCACCTTGTTCTCTTCAGGGACAGCCAAAACAGCAGTCTCCTATGTCTCACAAACCTCTGATGCTGCAGAGGCAGTTACTGAGAAGCTGGTACACTAAGGAGGGTGAAACCACAGCCCATCAGTTGTTGAATGCCTATGGTTATTATGACTAGGTGGGTAGGCAATTCCTAAAAGCTGATAAATTGCCATAGCAAACTCAAATACACTACACAGTCTTTATATACTTGCCAATCTACTGCAAGATCCAAGACTGAACATCTCAAATCATATCTAATACCCCTACGCCTAGCACTCTGCTCCTTGGCTGTAATAGACATCTCCCATCACTCCCACTTTACAGTCCCTGGTCCTGGTTGTCATGGCAGGTCTCCTGGTGGGTTGGGGTCCTTTGAGCAGAAGGTGCTTAGAGTGCAGTTTGAGTGTCATCATACCATTCACTCACCTCTCTGACTTTCTTTATTAGTTTCATCCGGGTGGAGTGCCCTGAAGCCATGTGGGTTGGTGGACAGGGCACTGTGTTTTGGCTGTGGAAGCAGGTGGCCAGTAAGAGGCAGGTCTCACAAATGGGGTTCGAATTGGGTGCCATCCAGATCACCTGGGAAGGAATCGGGTGCATGTAGTGGGATCAGCTCATCCCCCTCACCCACAACATGCAATGACAAGGATGCCTAGACCTTGAGCAAGCCATCTTAGTGGCAATATTTTAACAGCAGGCCTGGTCTGGAGGTCCTAGTGAGAGTGACACAGAACCAGACAGTCTCCAAGCCAAGGTCTGAACCCCTGCACCAGACTCTGCTAACAATGCTGCTGGGTACTGTGGCAAAAAAGCAAATAAGCACCTCTCCTTCACTGTTTCACCCACCTGCTGTCTGGGTATGACTGAGGAGCCGTAGGTCCGGACCTTTATCATTGATGGATTTGGCACAGACCCATAGCAGGAATCCAGCTGCCTGGATCCTGAGTTATAATATAGGATGCCAAATAAGTAATTTGCTAGTTAATTTTTTCATTAAATAATGTGTGTAGGAGGACCATGTAATTGGCCGTAATATGTAAGGCTACATTTTAATGTTCTCCCCAAAGACATTACCCTGTGTCAAGGGTTCTAAGCACCGCAGATACAGTTACAGACGCATGGCCACCAAATACACAGTTCATTGCTCATCTAGAAATGAAAGATCAGGAACTAAATGTTTACATTACCTACATTGTCTGTGCAAGTAGTTGTCCAAAATTACACCTACAATTATTTGCAATCACTTGCACTAAAATGGAGCCTTGCCTTTATGTGCTTGCAGCACACAGAGCTCAGAGCCCCAGTCAGAATGCAGCTGAAGGACACGGAGTGATATCCCAGCAATGCTGAAAACTCAAGCCCCTAACAGCTGATGAAGTTCAGCTGAGACAGAGCTGAGGCAGTTCCTGCTTAGGGGTTTGGCCATCATGTCAGAGGAAGACTTCACTCAAACTGTGCTCACAAACCCCTCTGAATTAGGAGGAGTGTTTTCTGCAGCTGCAGTAGGTTTGGGATGAGGCCTCCAAACAGCAGGCCATTTCCAGGAGCAAGAATGCTCTTAGACCCCCCAGTTACAAGCTTTTTCCCATTAATGAGTATCAGCTCCCTTTGGCAATATGCACATCTGCTTCCTGCAATGCACACAGAAAGTCATTCTGAAAAGAAATTATTTCCAAGCTATTTGCCTCTCAGCAAATCATACAGACATATGTCAGATCTTCTGCATTCTCATACATGTGTAAATACAGACCACTATTTTTTTCAGTTTGAACATCCATGACATTAGTCCAGCAACTCACAAGCATCAGATGTCTGAGAACTGCATTTTAAATATGATACGTTTATTGTTTTGATTTCAAATGCAGGTTACAAATGTGTTCACATTGCAGTCATTTCAGCTACTTTTTTCTTAATGCAGTTGTCAGTATAAGCTGTGCAATGCAAAATTAAGTACTCAGAATATTCATCCTTTGTATCAAGAGCATAATTATCTGTAGAAGCCCCTGAACACCACATTGAAGGTGCCTCTCTGCGTAAATTCTGCAATACAACTGAGCTCTGTATGAAGTGCATATGACACAAAACTGTCAAGCTCTCTGAAAAATCTGTTTTCCTTTTCAGTTTCTCTGATTCACAGTCACCCTGTTTGAAAGCCTTATGACAAATCTGTGAGTGTGATACACCAGGAAAATTATGCAATTGCTTACGTATAAATGACAACCTGGGACATCAAGTAATTAAACCTGAGTAGAAACTTGACAAGGCATCTTTTGATTTCCTGTGGAATGTTTTGTACAGAATCATAGTCTGCCAGGCTGAGCTTTCAACTCCCGAAACCCAAATACTGAGCAACACTGCAAACAAAAGGCCCAGAGACACCAGGAAATTCATAATACATAAAACGAAAAATGTTCTACATCCAGAGGTTCAGTTTCATGTTAAACTAGTATGACTGCATTTTGCCAAGGCAAAAATGTGAAGTCTTCCTGCCTTTTTTGTGGGTGAATTCCCACTGATGTGTAGGACAAGGGCTGAAATGTAGCCATTGGGACTGATTGGAAAGGTCAGCCTTGGCTGCTGCCTGACAAGTCTGGGATGTTAGTAAGAGTTTTGCCTACAAAAACCCTACAGTATCCTGTGTCTTAAAACAAATGTATATCATTTAAAAGAAGTGATCAAATAAATATATTGTAAAAGTACACAAAACCTTGTTCTTTGGTCTCAATTTTTCTGGTCTTTCTCACTCAGAGGGACTTTCCAGGGGATTTCTTGAGAAGCAAAATATCATGTTCCATGACTAAGGCTGGGAAACAAGTCTTTCGCTTGCCCAGTAGTTATGGAGGATTTGCAAGCTATGGACAGGTGAACTTTAGATATTGGTGATGCTTAAAAATGTAGATGGTATTTGTCTGAAAAAGCAGAATTACGTATCACTCACACAAAATCCATTGTTAAAGTGCTTCCGAGCACATTTCCTCTGCTCCTATAGTGGAATTGGAAAGCCCAAGCTGAACATCCACACTTGCTTCCCTCCTCTTGTAGGCACCTCTGATTTTGATAATATAGACATGAAACTGGGATATTACAGAACAATCACTTCTCTTCTCTGGGGGTAATCTGATGTCTGCCTCCTTAAGACCCTCAAGAGCTTTTGTAACGAGCTTTGCCCAAAAGAGATAAGGATTTACCCTGAAGTACAAAGACAGGGCCTATTTCACCGTAGTCCTTCTGGACTTCCTTCTGGAAGTCTCTGACAAAGTATGTCTGAGACTTCCCCATTTTTCCACCATTCCAGATACCCACCCTGAACCAACATGCTCTCATTTCCCCTGCTCGTCTCTTTACACCCAAAGCGGTACACATTGCAAGAGACCATGGATTCCATGATGTCAGAGAATTTTGTAAGTCTTTACTGTCACAGACTGTCACTCCAGACTCACTGCACTTCAGCAAAAGGACAGTAAGTCAGTGCTATGTGCAGCAAGAATTTGGTTCATAAACTTCAGTTTGCACTATCTGGAACAAATATTTTGGCAAAAGGAAGGTGGCAAAAACTGCAAAAAATCACATTTTCCCATCTTTATATGGCACGAATTTTTTTAAACACATTCTAAATTAGCAAAGTAGTGAACTTGTGACAGACAAAGTAATTAATGCACATTTGAATTAATTCTCTGGATAACAATTCTGAATACTACATGAACAGACTTGTCTATATGTTGGAACTTTCCAAAGCCAAATTCTGTTTACCTATATTATTACAGGGAAGAAGCTGGGAAGAACCTCCTCTATATCTTCTTTTAGAGAGCAGGGTTCTGGATATGGCTTTTCCGCCCTTTTAAACTCTCTGGACAATGTATTTTGATAAATGAATTCCATTTTATTAATAGCAATTTTCTCAATTTTTAAATAGCACGTATGTTTGAATTACATTTATCAGGTGATCTTTCAGGTTGAACAAAACTTCAAAGTAAAACTGCTATTGACAATAGAACAGTGATGTATTATGAAGATGAAATCGTAAATACTGAAAGAGTAAAAAAGAAAAAAAGAAAAGGTAAAAAATAGTTTCCAAACCAGCATTGAAAATAACCCAATTTATAAAACATTGTTGCTCAACACATCTGCTGAAGTAAATGAGATCCATCAGAGGCCATGGTTTATAGCCTACGAGCAAGATCCTGTGAATATTTCAGCAGGATTGTGTACAGAAGGCCCAGCCTGGAACCCAAGACAGTGAAGCCACAGTGCGGCTGCTCCTATAGAATAGTGACAAGCCATATCAGTTATTTTTTAGTAAGACTGTTAACGCTTGTTTTAGTCTTTAAAGAAAATTGTAGATTTAGAGTTAATACTCCTTCTAAGTCTAATTCTATCTTTAACCATACAGGCATGGCTATACCATAGTGCACATTATTTACAACATGAAATGAACATAGTAATAATGGGATAATAGAAAAACAAAACAAATAGGACAGCATTGAGGGTGGTGTATTGTTTAAAAGGCAACATATGTAATGAAGTGGCTGCTCACCGTTGGGATCTACTGTATTTCCCGCTCTGCCTAATTCACTCCTCTGCAAGCGTTCGCACAGTTTGTGCTCTGCATCTTTAATCTGAAAGGGTCTGATTCAGCTACTCTCACCACCAAACACGAGCTACAAAAGTCTCCTCTTTTAGATCTCTTTTAGATCCTCACGGATCTAAAACCAGACACAGAACTCGGAAAATACGTCCAAAACCTCTATCTTTGAACGGGAAAAATGCTAAACAGTGATCGTGGGTTTTCTTCGACTTGGTTATAAGTACAACAAATGCATGGCCGGGAAGTCAGCGTGTCTGAGAGACCTCTGATGCATTTTGAAATGTTTCCATCACACCGAAAAAATGTTTCCAAAACCTGTGCTTTCCCAACGAGTAACAGTTGAGCCTTTTATAGCTTTTCTCCTGGCATGAGACTTGATCAGCAAGTACAAAGATTTAGACAGAGATTTATTAAGTAACAGTTATATTGTGTTGTAATTAAAACGTAGGAAATTCGCCGTCTACTTAAGCGTTTAAAAATGCTTAATGTAGGAAGCAATTACACCTCATTTTCAAATTATTCCCCTGACTACAGAGCACGCTGTGGACAGAGTAAAAGGCGGCTGTACGGGAGGAGGCGGCGGCGGGACGTGCCCGCTGGCCCGGCCGCGGCGGGGGCAGAGCCGCGGCGGGGGTCGCTGGCAGCGGTTCTGGAGCGCCCGCTGGGCGGGCGGAGCAGGAGAGGCCCGGGGCCCGGGATGCGATCGCTGCCGCCCCGCAAGCCCTCCGCCCGCCGGCAGCAAGGCGGGATGGGGGTGCTGGGCGCCGCGGCGGCCAGGCCGGGGGAGGGAGCGGAGAGAGGAGCGAAGAGAGCCAGGCTTTTTCCCGACGT